>OY987259.1:26539152-26998138 GCA_963920725.1 Rhamphomyia laevipes | reverse complement strand
GAACTCATTTTTTTTTTTAAGAATTTCTATGTTTTGTTTTTAACTGACTAACACTACATAGAGATCCTGTGGATTATTTTGTTTCTATATATAATTTGTACATACTGTGTTACGCTACTGTACCTATATACAAAAAATTGAAGTATTTTTTTTTATTATTCATATACGGTTCGTTTTCATTTCGTCACTACCCAGAGTGACTTTAAATTTGTAGTTTATATATAATATTAACTGGGTGATAATACAGACCATTATGACAATTAAAACTTAAAATAACTTAAAATTTAACCGAAATAAAGTTAACTATATTTTGAAAGCTCAGAATTTAAAAATAAAAGCAATTTTTATTTCAATTTTATTGATTTTTAACTTTAAAAAAGTGGGATGCAGTGGAACTTTCACCATTCCTTCATGTTATACTACGTACCAATATGTTTGCCGGTGTATACTAGAAATAATTAAACTTGGAACGATCCATTCCATTTGAAAACCAGAACCAACTAGGATCTGATAACCGATTTGGACTTGATAATTTGTTCTTTAAGTCGATTAAAGCGGAGCTTTTCTTGACAACGAACTCTAGGTACATCCAAGAATACTGTTACATTAAATTGGTTGGGATACTGTGGTATTAGATTCAAAAGATATATCCGGTCATGAAAAAGAGGCTAAATTAGTTAGATACAGTACGTATGTAAATGTAGATTATTTCAAGTACTTAAAGTCGGGGTTTTTTTGTAATCAGTGAAGGAAAACTTAAAGTGTCATCTTTGGCTATCTAATAATAAAAATTAAACAACTACAAATCCAGTGCAAAAGGACTAGTTAAAGCTTTATTCATTTAGCAACCGATCTCATTCATTTGATATCGCTTTAAAAATACAGAGCTAGAATGTTAATTCATTTGTAGAAATTGCAGATATGAATGAATGCCTTAAAATTATTACTTATTTCACGAATACGTTTCGTAAAATGAGGTTACCGAACCCATTTTAAGGTTTGATCAGTTAGTTATTTGGTTTTTGGGGTTACTTAAGCCACCTTGTACATATTTCTATATAAAATATATATTTTATTTGTTGATATTATTATTTTGAGATGACTTTAATTTTTAATATATTATATCTAAATAAATATAGCATCGTGTCTCCTGCAGTGTGGTAAAAAAAATATATGGACTACAAGACTTTATATATACTCCTTACACTCTATTAGTATATTTGATATAGGTACACTACAACAATTGTGTTGTCTTTCTTTGTTTTGTTGATATATTTAATAGATAATATTTGTGTTTTTTTTTATTGTTTAGTCACTTAAATTTGTAGATAAAGTTTTTCTATTAAAACAATTAAGACAAATTGATAATTTACACAATTTTTATTTGTAATCTTTTGATGATATAAATTACAATTAATACAATTTAAATTGTTATACATATTTATAATAGATTTTTTTTATATAACACATTTTGAGAAATATTATGTTAAAGGATTTTTATTTTATATAGTTTTCTATTCGTACTAGAAACTAGAATATAAATTGTTTGGAATAATCGCTAATTGTTGTAACGTAATGAACCGAAAAAATATCTAGCTACTTATTAAAATCATTTTTGGCAAATACGCGTTTCACTAAACATTCAATGCTACAACGGTTTTAAATATTCAATGCTACAACGGTTTTAAATTAATGTCTTAGACGAATGTCTCTGTCTCTGCGTTATAAAGGTTTCTACCTTTGAACGAACTTTGCGAGGAAGGAATTCTGGGTTTTGTGAACAAACCTTAAATGGACGGTGATGGCTTTTGATGAGCTTTAAATTGACATATTTCTTGATTTGAATCATTTGTGGATTTACCGTTTTTTCCTGAATTTTTTAAGTATTTTTTACCAAAATTAATCAAATATTATAAATTGTTACACCGATATTATATTATATAAAACATTATTCGTCCACACGGAAGGTTGTTTGAATTAGGAAAACAAAATGAAATAAAAGATGAGGATTCATTAACTTTTCCGAATTGTTATCATAATTCAATTAGATCAACCTTTATATTCAAAGCCTTTCTATTTATATATAATTAAATATAAATTTTGGGTAAATTGTTTTTAATATTGAATGCTTTTCTAATTTAAATGTAATGAATGAAAATGTTAAAAAATATTTGTTGCAGTATTATAAAAAAAAATGTTTGTAGTATTTTATTTTCCTGCTGTCAGATAGAAAATGTTGATTCGGATAAAATCCATTTGATACCTTCCATGATTATTACATCTGATCGTGAGATTCTGATTTTTTGGATGCATATATTTCCAATACCCTTGTAATTTGTTTTACTAGATAGGGTAACTACTTCCGTTTTAAAAAATCAGATCAATATGTCAAATCAAAAAGTTCCTAAAATTCCACTATTTTTGTTTTACATAAGTAATTTTAATGATTATTTAAATTCATTTAATTTACCATTAATTTAAATATAAAAGCACCCAATTGTGGTAGAGTGCTTTATATCGCGTTTTTGAACCCCTAGAGGATTGCCGACATTTATATTTGCCGACTTTTAATATACTTTTACGTTTTAAAATCTATGATTAAATATCCTAGCTCAAATATTCTCTATTATATTTGCGATTTTATTTATATAAATTTTGATAAATTCAAAATTCGCAACCTTGTAAATTACAGGGGATCGAAGGTATTGCCTTGATTTTTATACAGAAGGTGAACTAGGTCTAAAATAAATCGAGATTATCTATATTCTCGTGATCATATACAATTTTTAGGTTAGAATTTTGAATCGTTGTAAGTACGACTATGATTTTTCTAGTGGAATTTTTTCATGGACCCAAATTCCTAGTTACTACGTTACAACTTTCTACCATAAATAATCACGATTTTATAGCTATTATAAATTTAAAAAATATCATTTTTAAAGCCTTATAAAATAGAGGAATTTGGGCCCATCTCGATCATTGTACAGATTTTGAATATCAGACTCCTGAAACGTGGAGAAAATAAAAATAAAAAAAAATATTTTTTTTTGGTCTTGCCACCCACCACAAGCTTCATTTATATTATGATATGAAACAAGGAGTGTTTTTTTTTCAGTTTTAGTAAATTTATTTTTTATAAAAATAATATATATATTTATATGATTATACTATAATATAAATATAAATACGTAATTTGTTTGAAAATATCTTCATTTATGTAATTCCTCTCGCAAATATCATATTTATTTTAACGAGCAATACATTATACCCTTAAGAATCATATACGAAAATAAGAAAAATCACAGTACATAGAAATAAATTTGCCAATTGAAGTTTTTGTATATATATTGGTCTTATATACGTACATACATTATGTATCTCTATATAATACTAAAAACATAACAACAAATTATATTCAATATCTCGAAATTCTTAGAAAGAATATCAAAGTTACACTTCACCATAATATTACAAGTTCTTGTTCCGTTTCGTTGAATTAAGGCTAAAATTGTTTATAAATATATATATGTATATATATATGTATAAATGAAGTGGTATCGTAATGCCATTCATTATAAATATATTTCAAGGATTTGAAAGCGTGAAATGATATTCCTTCAAGTGTAAGATATTTTTTTCACACAAGGGAATCTGGGTGAAAAAAAAACGGGATAGAATCAAAACTAAATATGTTTTCCAAAGTTAATATAGTATATTCCGAAGATGTGTAAAAAAATAATAATAAAAAAAACTACTCGAAATCGGGGAGGCTTGAATTTCTTTTACATATATCACTAAGAATATTATAAGAATGCGTATTTGTTGTTCCAGTTGTTAAAATTACACTGTAAATAAATGATTTGAAATTAAAATCAATGATTTTTTTTGTAGTTGAATGACCCACTTGATTATTGTCGTCTTGAAGTTCCCCTTCCATATTCCCTTTTTCTAATTAGTTTATTACAGTAATAAATGGACATATTTACTTCCGGAATCGTCCCATCTTTTACATGCTTTATATACTGGTCTGTTTCTTAATAAATACTTTTTGTTTTGGAGATTATACCTTCAATCATTCTTTGTATGCGGGAGACGTTCATTATTTATTTCATATAATTGATTGTTGTAGTGCAACCTCGATTGTTTTGGACTGTAGACCGTAGATCATCATTGTTTTCTTCAAATATCACTAAATTCTTTTGCAGAATCTTTCTTTCGATTACGTTTATTTTATTAGCTATATCATTTCGTGATCCTAAATATTTTGAATTGGATAATTTCATAATTTTTAATCCGATTGCGGTTCCAAAAAACTAAAGTTCTTGTCCCTTTACTATCGAAATGTAAGGGAACTTCGAACTAAAGCAAGTGAAGTTTATTTAAAATCACAAATGGTTCCGTTTGATGTTTTAAAACAATTTAACAATTTGACTGATTCCTTTCATGACAATGAACTTTTTACCTGTAACTTTTGCATATTTCGTTTTAATAGTTTTAATTCTTCCGGACGTGGGGTTCTTATTGCGATCCATTCTAATTTCGACGCTCCTTTTTTCAATATTCCCAATATTGAATTAATGTGTGTCGTAAAAGATTTATGTATTCAGCTTTGTTTGATAGAAAATTTAGAATTAAGTTTTAAGAACAGTACTTCATTACAAAGTTTGAATGATTCTTCCATATTTAAGTTTTCCTTCTTTTTTATCAGATATATAAAATATGGTAATATCATCTAGCAAGTTATTTTATACAATCATAGCAATAACTTACTAGTGCCCTTAATTGAATTAGTGTTATCGACAACATTTTTATTGCTATTTTTCTATACAAGTATTTTAACAGTGTCCTTTTATTCTATTGAATTTTATCTCTTGTATTCTATATATAAAGTTTAAGATGCTCCTTATGATAACTTATGAAGATCTTAAAAATAAAACGAAAAAAATTCTCTATAACAATCTTTAACAGCTAAGGTGTCAGTTAACTTGTTTGTTATTTTGTTGTTTTTATATGGGTATATTCTCCTTTTTTCGGAGAGGCTTTATATATATAAAAAAAGTGCACAAAGTCCACAATAATAAAATAGTATATGTGGACCTTTTGCTGATGCTTATATAGCTTTATTTTTTGAATAAATTCTGTATATATAAATAGAAAATATGTATAATATTTCTGGTTAATGCTTTATGAAAAATATATAATACAATAATACAAAAATGATGTAGATATGTTTCTTTGATAATAATTTTATAAGAAAGTGTATAGGGATTTTATTTTATAGACTTACATACAGAATATATATATAATAATGTATACATATTTGTGTTAAAAAGGAAATAGAAGACTGTTAATTTGTGGTCGTTTGTATCCGATGACGATATGGTTTGCCTTTTGATATAATAATTTTAATTTATGGATTTGTACTAGAACACTACCACATATATCGTCCGCATTAGCAAGTACATTATATCAATTTAGATATATAGTATATCAACAAGGATATTTATATTATTTCCGGTTATTATTTTTATGGGTAATTAATGAAGGAAATTAAAGAAAGCGTAAAGAATTTAAAGGAAAATTATGTTTTTTAATAAAGAATTTTTATTTTAAAGTAAATAATGATAAGCAACCCAAAATAGCTCTATACAATCAACGTATTGTGATAATTTAGACTATATTGATATGTTTTATATTAAGCAAATTACAGCTCATACTTGTCCAGAATTTATAAGGAGTAATAATTTATATGAATAATTCCATTTTTTTTTTATTGTCAAAAAGTACTATAAAATTTCAATTTCAATCCAAAAAATAGATCTATACAAAATTAATTTGATCCAAAACACTAGAACAGGATCAAACTTATTTTGACCCGAAATAAATATTTGAAGGATTTTTGTTTTGAATCAAATTATTTCTATCTAGTTTAACAAATGATTTTTGCCTGTTATTAGTTTCCAGAGTGCACATTAATTTTACATTAATTGAGTCTTTGAAAAATTATATTTGGATGTTTTTTAATCGATTTCAACTTGTTGCTTCAAAGTTATCTACAAATGATCTCATGCAATTTTTTGATTTTTCGTAAATTGTACAAATTAAGTTCACTTTAAGAATGTCTGACGTCGTATTGATATAAAACGAAACAATCCAGCTATTATAAATATTATAAGTAAATTTAATTTGAATTCAAGGATATATGCTATACGTATATATATATATATATGTATATTATCCTTTATCGTAGTTTTTTGTTTGTTTTATTATTATTTTTTATATTCATAATTCTAAAAGAAGAAAAGTATGTAATTTAAGCTTAAATTATCGCTCGTTATGAGGCTATTCATTCTATGAGGCTAACTGATAGTAAATAAGGATGTTTATACATATTATAATTTTTGTGTTGCGAAGCTGTTATAGTAGCGTGATACCGAAAACAATAACAACAAATAATAAACATATAAATTGAAATAATTAAATTGCTGTTAATGCTGTGTAAATTTATATGTAAAAAGTATACAATAATGTCAAAGACGAAGCATATTTTCTATATATGTGTTGTCTCTAATTATTGTATCTGTACCCTATTATCATTATTATATATATATGATTTCGTACATCAAGGATATGTGAATGTATAAATTTACGCGTGCCTTAAGTAAATATACATTTTTTTTAAAGGATTTTTAATGCCGATTTTAGATTGACTTTCTGGCATAATTTTTTACTTATATTTATTAAAAATATATACGAATGAATAGGGGAATTTGAATCTTGTATTATATGCTAGTAATCTAAAAATTATAAATAGAAATAAACTTTAAAATTATTATATTAAAATTAAAAACAATTTCATTCTTATTTTTTTTTTATTCATAATATAATTCATAAATATTCCTTTAAGGATGATTACGATTTATGTAAAGATTATACAATTCTGTTCGTTTATGTTTTATTTCGTAATTTGATGCCAATTAAATTTGTTATTTTTTATTTAAAAATATTTCAATTGCTTTACGATTCGATTTTATAGTTATTTTTGTAAAATTGAATATATATTTTTATGTTAATTGGTTGTGGGTTGTGTAAGGATTATTATTAGTTGTTATACTTCAAAAGAATTTTTTTTTTCTTCTCAAATTACAATATTAATGGAATTTGGGTTACTTCGACAGGAAAATGTTAAGAATAATTTACATAAGAATTTGATAGTGTTTAATGGTAGGACAAGAAACGAACTTAAATAATATTAAATCAAGTTAACAATATATTTTTTTTTAGATATTTAATTACATAGTTTTTTGATTGTGTAATATAAAATAGGTTTAACATTCAATAAATATAATATTAGTAAGCTTAGGAAGAATATTCAACGCCATTTAGGCTATAGTAAAGTTTTTGTATTCCTCTGTATCCGATATAGAATCGTTCTTTGCAATCGACGATTTCTTATTCTCACTGCATTACTAATCTTATAATCTAATTTGTTAATGAATCTCTATGTATAACCGCGTGGTATTTGTATGTGCACCATTTTGATAGTTTCTTGTTCCGTAAGATTTCCTCAGGATTCGAAATTTCGTATAGGTTATGAATAATATCTAAATTATTTAATTATCCTTTTATTTCAATATTAGTTTTATATTTAAATTATATTTTAGTTATTTTTCGGTATAATTATTGATAAATAAACTCTGATGCAATTAATCCATATTTAATTGAAATTGGCAAGATCATTACTCCATATTTTACACTTTGTCAGCCTATATCCATTCATCATTGATAATTTTTGAATCCAATTAGTCTTCCGGTTTCTTCAAATTTTGTAATGTTTCCAGCTTAACTCAATAATATAATCCTTGAATTCTGTTATCTAATTTCTCGGTAACCGACGAAATCATCGAAAACGAGTTCATCGAAAACAAGTTCATCGAATGCAAGTTCATCGAAAACGATTTCATCGAATGATCAATTCATCGAAAAAAAAAATATTTTTTAACTATATTATTTTTTCTGATTATAGATAATGAAAAATACGTGTTCCATGACTAAACAGAAAATGATATAACAGAACCTCGCAAGTTTTTCTTGAAACTTTTATAATTATTCTTTTTTATTTTTGATTCTTTTCGTAGGGTTTTCCCTGATTATTTCCCTTATTAATGAAAATGATAAATTTTTCACACTTACTGACAACTTATTACCTTTTTTTAGCTATTCATTTTATTTATAAATTTATAAATAAAGTTATAATATTTTTCCTGATAATATGTTACCAGTGCTAGATTATTTTGAGGATACATGGATTGGTCGTCTAAGAGGTCGCCGTGCACCAAAGTTTAATCATCAGCTTTGGAATTGCTATGAATTGGTTCTGGAAGGTTTACCTAAAACAAATAACAATTTGGAATGATGGCATAATGGTTTTCAGAGATTGATGAACTCGCTTCCAGATACCTGGGAAATTTATTAACTTTATCAAACAGCAACAAAGTTTAAACGAATTATGTATAGAACAATATTTAAGTGGGCAGGCAGCTCCTCAAAAGAAAGAAAAATATCGTGATATTGAAGCAAAGTTGTTACGTGTCGTCAGTCGTTGGAATCCAAATCCAGATATAAATGTTTGTGATTATTTAAGATCAATAGCACTTAATGTATCATACTAATTTTTTTTTCATTTGAATTTCATTTAAAAATTAATGAATATTTTTATAAAATAAATTTTTATAAGTATAAAATTTTTTTTATTTTTGTTGATCATTGCAACTTCAAAATCTGTCATGATAGTTTATAGTTAAAAAATAATATAGTTAAAAAATATTTTTTTTTCGATGAACTTGTAATTCGATGAATTGATCATTCGATGAACTCGTTTTCGATGAACTTGCATTCGATGAACTTGCATTCGATGAACTCGTTTTCGATGAACTCGACGGGAATCAATTTCTCATATTCTTTCAAGGTTCGAAGTTTTAATTATTTTTAGTAGAATTCTATTTATGATTCTGGTTTACTTTAAGTTTCTTATTTATGGTCTACATCTCTGCGAGCCATACGTAGAGAACTTGTGGTATTATTATTATTAATCGAATAATATTTTTCTTGATTTAGTTTATGATATGTCTTTATATTTCCTCTTACTCGCATTTTATGTAATTGTATATAAGTAATTACTTCATAAATTATAATAATTATTTAGATAATTTTGATTTTTACAAAGTCCACAATTTTATTATATTCTTATAATTCTACTAAATTGTTAAATTATGTTCTATTATTCTTCCTACGTTAATAAAATTAATTTGAAATTTTCGACCAAAACAATATTATTTCCTTATTTTGAATTTATGGTTGGAGGTTTCTTTCATTAAATTTGACTCTATTTATGTATACAATATACTATAATTTATTGAAAAAAATAATATGGAAATCCGATTAACTTACAATATTTTAGACTTCATATAAATTTATACATTATATTTTAAAATAAGGAAATTTCAATATTTTTAAACCCAATTTTCTCTATCCTTTTTAAAAAAAATATATAAAAAATATTCTTTGTGTTTATACCTATCCTCCCATCACTGCAACAACCATCAACAAAAATGGCATGGAATTTAGGTCCATTTTAATATGTAGAGGGATAGCAAACAACAAAATATAAAAACAAACTTTTCAAAATAAGTACGGATTTTTAAATTTAATAAAAACATATCAAGTCCTCATTAAGGATGTTAATCTTCAAAAAAAAAAAAAAAAAATTTTCATTCCATTGCGCCTTTTTCCGTTACTAATATTACTAATAAAAAAAAAATTCTTGGCCTTTTTAAAAATTATAAATGTCCATTTTTTTTAAGGATACAAAAAAAAAAACACATTTTACATTATAAATTTAATACATTAACAATGGATTTCTTTTCGTTCTATTATGGGAAGTCAAAAGACTATAATAAATTATATTTAATAAGAATAATAATATTAGAAAAATGTTATAGGAAAAATAATATCTAAGTAAAAGTTTAATATTTTTTTTTCTTCTTCTTAAAAACTTTATTTTTAAATTCGTCAGATAATTGGTTTAGTGTACAGTTGATATTTTTATTTTGTTTAAAGTGGGAAACGGAAGCGGTAAGATTTAAAAATGTAATGATTCTGAAAATAATTTGTAATTAATTGAAACAAAGAATCTCAATATTAAAGTATTTTAGTAATGTCCAGATAGATACCACAAAATATTATGTACATTATTTAAGAAAGGTAAATATAACTGCATCCGGAAAATTCGGCCTAAAAACTAGCAAATTCGACCAAATTGCCAAACATTTGAGCTTAATTGAATGAATTCAAATATTAATACCAAAGTTTTGGAGTAAAAGGTAAATCTTCTTTTTGAATTGTTGTGCAAAAGGTCGTACATATATGAAGACGTGTTTAGCTGATATTGATGATGTGAATACTTTGGCCAAAACTAAGCCGTCTAAATTATGTGATATTTTATTAGATTTTATGATAACACTATATCAGTAAATAGCTATATACTCTGAAGCCGGTGGTTGAAATTCTATATAATAAGTCGCAACATTTACCATTGAGTGCTAACAAATTCTTCAGTACTTTTGTTTTTCACCCTTTTATGTATCAATAAGAAATTGGCTCTAGTCGCTTACATATGCATGAAGCTGCTCTATAATGTAATCGATTAATTAAATGACGATTTACCATTTTAGCTGAACCTTAATTTCATCAAATTTACGACTCACTTTTTCATGTGCAAATGTAACGCGAAATCGTGAAATTATCCAAATTTAACGCTCCTCCAGTCATTATTTTTGTAGTACTAATTTATTACAAAAGCAGTTTTATTCATATATGTACACAAATCCATGATTACTAAACTTATATGGGATGCAACCTTAAAATTACATTTAGGTATATTAAGTAGTCGACAGACGAATTTAATATTTAATGTTAAAATGCAAAGCCACCGCAATTTTAAGAGGTTTTCATGGTAAAAAATCCATATATTTATGTCGTCGAATTATAACTCAAATAGTTTTCTTCATTTTGTTGTGTGTTCTTATTACAAAACTTGAGAGTTGTTCTTAGCGATAGTAATTTCTAGTCAATTTTAGTCAAAAATTTTTTAAATTCAAGTCAAAATTTTTTAATTCAATATTTTTCTTACTATTTACGAGCTTTGCAGATGCCATATTATTTTTATTAAATATTAAGAAGACCATTTGTAAAATTATTTAAATTAATATTGGCTGAAACGAAATCCAGGAATTAAATATAGCTTAGAAAATTGACTTCGGAATTAAAAAATAACTGCTCAACGTTCCATTTTGGTTACGCTCCATAAATGTTTGTATATAAATTAGGTATTTTAAATCGCTTTAAATTCTCTGGCTTCTTCTAATAACATATATTTTATTAGTGAACAATATCAACAAGTGAATAAAGATTATTTTCAAAGTGTTTCTTTGGCAATTATATAAATAATTTCTTAATGAAAGGAAAACTTTTTGTATAATAAATGATTACTAAAAATATTCGGCATTAATCTTTTTTTATAATATTTATTTTTTTGATTAATATGAAAATTATGTAAAAGTTTTAATATCTTATTTAGAAATTTTAATTTAAAGGGTTTATTTTTATTAAAAATAGAAATCTGTTAAAAAAAACATTCATAAAAAGAAATTATAATCAAAACTTATGAAAAAATAAATTAAAATTATTTTAATTATGTTATTATTATACATTTACAAATTAATATATTAATAAATTTAATTGAAAAATATTACTACACATACAAGTTTTAGTAGAATTTTGTACGGATGTGATGCTTTCTCTTTGAATGAATTTTGTTATGATTTATTCGAAAGGATTAAATTGTATTATAAATTAATTACTTTATATTTTCACAATTTTCTCAAGCTTTTTACTTATTCAGCTTCTTCTGTTGTACATTTTTTCACAGTTCCAATCTACCATTAGCTTATTAAATATGTTTAAATATGTTGTTTTTAAAATGCATAAGTTAAATATAGTTATAACCATGGAAAATCCATTTTCCCAGAAAATCTTATTTTTTTTTTAAATTTATACCTTGAATAGGAAACAATTTTTTATATCACAGTACCTGATCCCATTCACTGTCACTACACTGCGAACTTCATTTTCAAAAAAGTAGGTCTCGCAAAATCTTGTTGTAAAGACGTTGGATTTGTTTTTGAACAATGAACTCTTAAGAAGCTTGTAAAGGTTGACCATTTTGTTGAATATTATTCTGCTGTTTTATTACTAATTTATTTTGTATATGATTTCATGTCCTTCGGAAGAAAGTTTATAGACTATTTCACTAGTTTATCAGCTTCTTCATTTTCGAAAATTCCAGAATGACTTACCGCAGTAATAGCAATGTTACCTGTATGAGTTCATTACGGATACCTTATGGTATATATAATTTTTGTTTTGTAGATTTTTCACAGCGGTCATTGTTGGCATAAAATCAGTGTGAAGAGGTTTGACCACTTTATAGCTTCTAAAATTCCTGAATATTAAAAAAAAAATTGTGGTACCAAAATTTATGTAAAATTATACCGCCAGTAGCGGAAACATCTGCAAATGCATCTGATTCTGATGTTTTTGTGCCATCAGAGTAAATATTTATTGAAGAATGATGCTATTGCAAAAAATCTAACCAGGAATATTGTGTTTAGGACTTGGAAGGGCTGTTATTGAAACTAAAATTTTTAAAAAGTTAATTTTTGCATTTTGGTGTTACAACGTTCAAATAAATTCTGACAAATAAAATATTTTTTTTTCATAAATGCATAACTTTTGCCCCACACTGTATAGATATCAAATAGGTACCTAAAAATTCTGCGATAATATAATCAATAAAATTTATCTATACTCTTTGGAATCTCTTGTAAAAAATTTTTTTTACACGTTACATTTTTAATCCGCATATTTTCGCTAGATATATCAATATTATATAGTGTTAAAATCTTAAAATATTATGTATGCTATTAAGGCTCAGCAATTACATTGTGAATGGCTGTATGAAAAATAAAATGCAAGTACAAAAAAAAAACTGATGCGTAAAACAACATGGTACTAAATAATGTCAACAAATATCCTGGTGGAAAATTATATAATATCACAAAAAAAAAATGTATATAATTTTGCTGCAGCACAAGAATAACCCATGTAATACGAGAACCACTCTACGGATAATGCTTCACAACCCCAGCAATACTCTTAAATTACTTTTATTTTTAAGTTTTTTTTTTCTAGTTTACTATTATAGAAAACCAGAAGCTCTTGTTCTAACACTATGCCATGCAATAAAAAGAAAATACTTTTTTTTAATGTATACTGACTACAATATGACTTCATATTTATATGCAATAAGTTTAATTTTGAATGACAGTATGTAGGAATGAACGATTTTATAAAATGTATGAAGATAATGTATTTATGAATTTAAATATATTGATTTTTGATAATTTTATATGGTTTTTAAAAGATATATCTAAGCATATTTTTTGTAATATCCTTAAAATGAAATAATATGCATAATCCGATTGATGTCATAATTTTGCAACATTTTTGTTCTAGTTGTTTTTTTAAAATAATAATTTTATTTATGTTTTTGCAGATATTCTGGGCCCATTAGTTAAACTTTTTACTCGTTGAAAAGTAAATTGTTTTTTTAATTGTATATAAAAAGGATGTAAGAATACTTGATTATGATTCATTACTAGCCTGAAATTTTAAAGTTGACATAGTATTGCCTAAATTCCAATTATTTACTTGGTTTTAAAGGAGTGTTTTAAAGGAGTCTAAAGGAGTGGGAAAAAAGAGACCCCGCGCACATAGGCCACATAAGAGTGAGCCAGTTGTACCCTCCAGTCGGACGTCGCATCACAGTTACAGCGCATCGACCCATCCCGCACTTCTCTAACGAACGATATCATCTCGGCGGGCTTTAAATCACCCGCTTCCTCGAGGTTTTCTACCAAACTACCAAATTTCCGAAATCTTTTTAAATAATGAATTTAAATGAAAATTATAATAACTGAGAATAAAATCGTATTGTTTCTTTCCTCGTTGAAACCCCAATTTCGAGCTATAATTGATTATTTGGTTCAATCTTCAAAACAAAAACGTATCTTCATAGATTTGGACCTATAAGTGGACAATTATCATCTATTTGAATTCTATATACTGCACAGTTGCACTACTATCGCGATAATTTTTGTTTCTTAACTACTGTACACAATTTTTGGTATTCGGATTACCCAAATTTATTTAATTATTAAGCCAAGTTTTTGTAATTAGGACTTGTATAATATATATACATATATATAAATACCGTGTATATATATTATGGATTGTACTAGTATGTAGTATGGCGCCAATAATATAAATCTACTTTTATAATGGACATTTTTTATTTATTTATATAAAAATGTTTATATTCTGTAAAGCAACATGATATTCTGGAATGGATAGTAGTAGTGTATATGGTATCATTAACATTATTATACTTATTTTCTTGTTTGTGAATGTATAGGTGGTTTAAAGTTTTCATCTAAGTTTGTTGTAATATGTAATAAGATTCCTTTTGATATTTTATTTAGTCAATGTCATATGTAGAGCAATTCACATCATCTCCTCTCATTTATGTGATTTTTTTTTTTGGTTTTTTACAATAAGAATTAAATTAAATAATTATAGTAAATTATAAAATAAAATTAAATATAATTAATATAAATTATTTAATATAGGATTTTCTTTTGTTTTGAATTACCTGTTATTGATTTATTTCAGCTACCTTGCATTGTAATATTGTAGATCTTGCAAGTAATATGTAGTATCACCAAATCGATTCGTATATCTTCTATTTCAGTAATTTTTATTTCATAATCTTTCTAGATGTTAGGTAGAATTTAATTTTTGTAATTTTTGAATATTTTCTATAAGAAATTTTTGTAGAAATTAAACAACAAAAACATCCAATTAAATTATTTATTTTATTTTATATTATATATAAAAATTCAATAATTTATTATACAAAAAAAAATAAAAAAGAAAAAGTTTTAATATATTAAATTTTTTTTTGTATCCTTCACACAGCAGGAAACTTTTTGATTCTAGAAGAAATTAAACGAAAAATTCTCGTCTTCTTAAATCATTTTTTTCTAATATATAATAAAATTTAAGAATTCTTTATATTAAAATTAAGTTTTTTTTTTCATGTGATCTGAATTTTAAATAAATATCTACAAAAAAATTTATAATTTTTAAAACGATTTAAAAATTAACGTAAATTATATATAAATTTAATATGTTCTCTCTTTAAGCGTACATGCAGTCCTGTCGGTCATGTCAATGATTTTCTTTTTTTTATTTAATAAATGGGGCGAATCTAAAAATCTATTGAAATCCATGTCAAATTATATATTTTCTTAAATTTACATATATTTACTTATAAATATATTATAATTTATATGACATATTCCCCCTTGGCAGAAAAAAGTATGAGTTTTAGAGAATTTCATTGAATATGTTCTATTTTTTTAAAAAAAAATATATTCTATCCGTTCCGTTCGTTGTATTCCTTAATTCTTAACATTTTTATATTTTGTTATTTAATAATTTTCTTATAATAATTTTCAAGTCAATTGATTTTTTTTATATGCCAATATTTCGTTTATATACATAAATTTATATCGCTTTTTATTTTGTTAGTTACTTTATGTATAGTAATTTTATGCTATGCTCAATTTGATGGGTTGGCTTCTTATAATAATGAAATGACACATAATTTTTTTTTAAATGAAAATCACAACGACACTTTTCTTTACTATATAAATAATATCACCATCAGCTATAAAATGTGGAACGATTGAAAGTCTCATTCCTTTCGTAAAATATTCCATTCATGTTATTTATATATTGTTAAGTATTGTCTCTTCTAAAATACGTTTTTTATCCTTACCATCTTCCTTCCCACCCATCACCCAATATTCAATTTAACCAAACAGCTTAATCGACATGATATTCGTCGCCGCCAAATTGAGTGTTCGGAAAAGACAAATTTTCATTTTTTTACAAAAACAAAATAACTTAAACTTGTTTACACAAAAACACAACAAATTTTTTTTTTTATATATAATTTTTTTTTTAAATAATAAAGGACTAAATAGAAATGTTGTATGTCCTTATAAATCCTTCATATTTATACATTAATGTAAAAGTGTTTGTGAATTTGTAAGATTGTGATTGTATTTGTGTGTATGGATTTATATTGATATAAAAGAATGGAAAATTCTGTAAGTAAATTTATTTTACAGCATAGTTACACTCTCGCTCTCTCTCATTTGTTCCCTATCTCTCACTTCATTTAGTGTTTACAATAAATATCGATATAAAGGAATCTTGAATGATTATGAAATGGTACAGAATTAAAAACAAATTTTATATTACAAAAAAGTCTATTAAATTAAGATATAACAACTAAGATTATTGAAAATGTATAATTAGCTCTAATTTTTTAGGGCTGTTTTGAGAAAACAAAATAATACCTTGCGTTAATGATTTAGTATCCGTCCGTTTATTGTAAAGGTTATTTAATATTCACTTTACGCTATGTTAAGTGACCTTAACAATGAACGGACGGTCAGTAAATCAAAAATTATATGTGCACTTGGCTGGCGGTGGCGCAGTGGTAGCGTGTATTTGGTTCCAAATTCAACTTCATAACGAAACATCGATGTCTTTACTCAGTTTTAAATGAGTACCAATGGGAAAAATGCTTACGGTTGAAACCATTTGCTGACAACAATTAGCTCACTATTGAAATTCCAATTAAATCTCACAAAATCTCTTTTAGTACCATTTAAAATAAATTTCCACTTAAATGATTGTTATAAATTTGGGTTTGGAAAGGTATTCAGAACGTAAATAGCTCAACCGCTAGAAGACGCTATATTTTCTATTCTCAGTACACACTTTTTTAACAGAAACGGATATTTAAAGATCAGCCGCTAGAAGGCACAATGTTCTTATTAGAAGGCATATATGTTTTTTTGAATCCCTAATAAATTATTTAACTCAATTCATTTTGCTGATTTCGAAAAACATTTAATATAAAAAACGAATTTATTAATTTGGAAAATATCTTTTAATAAGTTTAGCTTAAAATTTAATATATTTATCAAAACTCTTCATAAAATTCAAATTTTATTAGTTACTTATTAAATTTTATTAGTTAAAAACTAACTAATTAATTCCCATCCATTTGGTTATATGAAACTATCTTATAGAAAAAGTCTGTACCTCATTTTTAATATACCACAAATTTAATTTACTCTATTTTCTCTGTTGTTTTATTTTTGTCTGCTGAGAAAATTTATTCTTTTTTATTTATATATTAGGTCCTTTTTTATACATACAATTTTTATGTATATCGTACTATATAGAATTGCCTGTTGCTCCAACTGTTGCATATTCAAGCCCAAAAAAAAAAAAAAAAGAATATAAATTTCATAATTTTATTTGTATTGAAATTTAGACACTATCCCGCCTTTTCCCCATGTTATTATCCTTTTACACAAATTTTCTGTTACACAAAATATATAGATTTAAATAGATACAGTGTAACTTGTTTAAGATCAATCAACAAGTTACACATTTAAGCAAAAAAATAAAATAAAAAAATAACTAAATATAAATTTAAGGAGAAGATTACTTTGTATGTATATATAATGGATTTCATTATTACACCATGTAAATTATGATTATTGACATATTTATATGTATTTAAAATATCATTTTGATAATTAAATTTTAATATATGTTAATTAATGTGTGTAGGATGTAAAATTAAAAATTGGAACGAAAAAAACAAGATTAAAAATCAAAAAGGACCAGGAACAAAATACCTAAATTTGAAGCGAAATTTATTTTTTTAATTTTAATTGAAGTAAAATTAAATTCGATTCTAGTTATATTAGTGTAAGTTCCACCTTACTAATTTCATTGTGTAGCTTTAATATTTAAAAAACTTGAAGATTATTTGATTTCACATATTGTAAATTTAGGTAAAATGATGATTTTCACGTAATATTGTAAATGAAAATTAATCATTTCTATGCAATTCGTTAATTGTTAAATTGTATAACATAGAATACTGCTTTCAATTTGACAATTACCTGTGGCTTTTAACATAAGCTTTAGCTCTACTCAGCCACAGTCAACTATTCACTCTTATTATAATAGAGCTTCCACTGTGAAATCACAGAAAATAAGTTAAGACTCTGGCTTAAGTTTTAACTTCGTTCTGTGAAACTGGGCATTACTTTTTGTTAGGTTAATCTTGGTAAATAAATTAAGTCAATATTGTTATCGTCCTCATTCATTCTGTATTCATTATTTTCATATAAAGTATGAATAAGGATATAGAAAATGTGACTCACTATGAAACAAGCCTGAACAAGAAGAGAAATGTGTGGTGAAAAATTGATGTTGATAACAATAACTGAAGCTGATAACTGAAGCTGATGAGGATTGAGGTTATTCTAAATATCCTTAAGATAAATATATAATGAATAAGGATAAATAAAGCATGACTAACATTTCATAAAATTGTTAATATCTTAATTTTCATGTGTAATTATATAATTTTATTAAAAATTCGATTCGAAGGAACAATTTTTTTATGAAATTAACTCAAAAAAGATGTTCTATAAGTACCAATACTAACCTTTTACACCCTGTATAATTTCAAATTTTCTCAAAGTATATACCGTATTAAACAAAAATAAACTCTCTCACTAACCCCCACCACAGTGTCTGAATAATCATTACCTAATTTTTGGATATCTATTGGAAAGCAACAGGAAAAAAGCAACAGATTGTCGCAAACTTTTTAAGCATATATTGAGAGAAACAAACATGTTGCATGTGATTCCCTGTTGCTTCAAATGTAAAGCGCATGATCTAAAAAATATTATATATAAATCTCCTTATTTTTGTGATTCCCCCGACACACATTTTAATATTTTACTATATTCAGTGTATAATCAGCACCAAAAAGACCCCATTGTGCGGTATTTTTCTGTTAAGCATGCGTTAATATTATTTTATGCTCCCGTATAAAATTAGCCTAATTGAAAAAATTTCATATTTATGTATTAGTATAATATATACATATATATAAAGAAAAACTATACAAATATAATTTTTGTTGTATTAAGTTTTTATTTTCGTTATAATTTTATTTTTCATTTTCGATTATTTGTATTAGTACCGCACCCTAGTTACCACCGCTACCGAGTACAATTTCTTTCTTACAATCATTTTTTGTCGATTTTTTTTTAGTTATATATACATTCAACACATACAAATACACACATATCATTATTGATATTTTTTTAAAAAAAAATAATACAGATATAATAAAAAATGCACACACGTGCACAAAGTCCAAAAGTTCAAAACTAGTTAGCGTATAGTGTAAGTACTAGTACTAGTATCAAACCAAAAATTGCTTATAGATTTTTTATTTTTAAGGTTATTACAAAAATTTTATTATTATTTCTGTTGAAATGAATTTAATTTTATTTGTTAGAGAGACAATTCAGTCAGGACTCTTTTAATACCCGGTGAAAATTTTAACCAGACATTGACAGTCGAAAGTTAACCTCCAAACTGGTTAGTACTTAAAAAATAATTAGAATTTTTATTTATTGTGTGTCTTATATTTTATATAACTTAAAAATTCATTTTATTTTATTATGGTTTCTTGTTTGGTTTTTGTTTTTAATTAGTGATTGATAATTAATGTGTTTTGTGATGACCAATTGATAATTAGTATTACAACCAACAATCATTTGAATCTGTTACCAACAAACGTTTTCAATCGGTTGTGTAAAACAAGTAAAATTAATATTTTAATGAAATTTATAGTTTCATAGCTTAAATTGGTTAAGAAATTTGCATTTTATAAAAATAAATTAAATTTATTTTATCCGAAGTGTAAATATTTTATTGTCAATCAATTAAATTTTGTGGTTTTTGAAAACCTCTTAATTTTTTATAGCTGGGGGATTCTTGTTCTTATTACATATATACAATAAAACTATACATTTCTATTTTGTCCTTAAATACACGTCCTTAAATACTAAAAAAAAATGAGCGAAACAAACGAAACGTGAACTTAAGGGTGTGTTTAACTAAACAAAAAAAAATTAATAATCGCAATCTCGAATATTTCTAACAAAAATTAAAGAAATATCATGAAAACAGTTTATATTTTCAAATTTATTTAACCAAAAATATAATTATTAATTAATTAAAAAAGAATTTTGTGATAAATTTAGTAGACCCACCATAAAAAGAAAACATTTTGTGTAATTTCGTTTCGTGTGGAAATGGTAAATGAAACTAGATCAAATAAATTCTCGAGGTAAGTCTGGACAAATTTTTGTGCAATAACAATTAAATTTAAATAAATAACGTAACCTTTTTATGAAACGATCATTAAGGTCCTTCCACTAATAACTTATTAAAAGTATATTTTTTAAAAAAAATATTAGAAAAAAAAACGAAATTTCTTTTTTAATTAATATTCTAAATTGTTTATGATTTCCTTAGGACAATTGATTTATGAAAATTCAATTCTTAATTTCTTCCATCTAAAATACTAAAAGAAAATATTAAATTCGTAATTATTTTTATTTAAAATCTTATCAGCCTAAAAAAAATTCTATAGATAAATAAAATTTATTATAGAAAATTTTCCCAAATTACCTAAACGTAGATAATAATTTTTTTTATATAAATTTTAGTTGGTGCATAGCAATAAAACCATTACGAAAATTAACTTGACTCTAGAGTAAAGTGTCATGAAAATGTGAAATGAAATTATTTATGGTATATTCATTGTTAAGAATATAAATATATATATATATATGTATATATATTAGGTTAAAAGTCTCTACTATATAATGATTATATCCTTATAATATCATATAGTATCCTTATGTGGTTTATATTATATTAGCCACTATAACTTTTATCAGGTATAATGTAAACGTGTCAAACATATAAAAAGTTTGATTATACATATATATATATATATATTTACACATTTACATATATATAAAGTTTTTAATATAAAAATAAAGTAGTGTAACTGATGAAAAATACCTTCAGGATAATAAAAGTTTTGTAGGTGATATTTACTTTAAGTTATTTTTTGATTGGATATTTGATGACGACATTATTTTAGGCTAACCAAGTTAAATACAATATGAGATAGACAAGAATTTCAGTATTTATATATGGAAATATAATTATTTAATATATTGAAAAGTTATATTTTATTCAATTTTAATTTACACTAAGTATTAAAAAATTAGTGACATCGTAAAAAATTGAAAGTATTTAAAAAAATTATATTTAGGATATATTTCTTACTTAATTACTTAACAGGTTCTTAAATTACCTATAAAATCTATAGATAGCATCTAAAAGCATATAAATATTTATTTAGTTAGTTAGTGCTATCCTATTTAAGTAATACTAAAGACCAGGCTTAATATTTGGTTCATTGGTATCACTTTAATTTGCACAACAAGTCTTATTTTCATATTAATTTATTCACACATAGTTTTCGTTATAGAGATTTTTCCAAATGGTACTAGGATATTTATTTAATATCCTAAGTTTTTATCTACTAAGACTTGGAAAATTTCATATTCTTATATCTGCAATCGGTATTCCGATATTCTGATATTATTTACACAGTTTCCTGTCCATTTTACCCAATATATTGATCAGTGTCCCGTCCCGACAGCAAGTTTACATTAATTTATATATTATAATAACAGATATTTTAAGTAATAAGAAAGATTTTGGTGTGGAGTTATTGAAATATTATAAATTTGTCCTAGATTACTTGATATCAGATCTTTATAAATATTTCCTTATTTTCATCCATTCAATTTTAAAAATATTTTAATGATTTATGCTACTGAAATTAGTTTCCTACTCTATTTCAATTGAGGAATTGTTAATATTGAGTTACTAATATACCTCTCCCTCTGAAAACTGCGGTCTATTATTTTGTATGCTCTGATTAATTTTCCAAGCCTCAAATCTTCCTCATAGTTGGCAATTTTTAACTATTAACTATATTAATTCAAATTTATGCATTACTAATATTTAATGAAATATAATTCAAATGCTTTTACTATAATTATTTACGATTCATTGTAAATAAATTATTCATCAAATAATGTTTAAATAAAACAAAATTATTTGATAATTTAATTCTAAAATTGTAAAATTGTATATGAAAAAGGAAATTTTGATTCCAACATGCAAACGGCCTTAAATAATGTAATTAAAAAAAATCTCAAATTTTTTATACTTTTATGAAATCTTTATTTATTTATGATATTTTAAAAAATAATTGTATCTTTTGAAACTTAATTTAAATAAATTTATAATTCTTAGGATTTACTACTAGAAAATAAATAATTTTATATTTTGTTAAAATCTTTATTTTATGAAATGGTAGAAATTAGTATTATATTTCACAATTATCACTTATGCCTAAAGCCATCTTTTATTGAAACAATTTCAACTACAAAACCATAATTAGCAACACAATTTATTAAATAATTAATTAATTGTATTTATAAATCTATCAGTAAATTGTAATTTTCATTAAAAGACAACGTTTCTTTTATAATTAATAATTAAATTCCATGGTAATTCTAATTCCATTTATATTCTTATAATATTTGTATAGTAGAAATCTAAATTAGCCTAACAAGAAAACTCAACTATGAATAAAAATAAAATATTTATAACATTAAAAATATTTAATATTAAATTTTGTTGAAATTAAAATTTGGAATTCATATATAATAAAATAATTTATATTAAAATTCATCCAAAAAAAAATATATAAATATGAAATGTGATGTATTTTTTGTTTGTTTAGAAGATACAACATGATTTTTGTCTTCTTTATCATCATCATCATCATAATCATCAACATCACGTTATTACATGAAATTATGTACTGCTCCTTTTTTTTTGTCCTTCCAGTCTCATGTTTATAATGATTTTTAGGATAATTCAAGTTTTTTTTACATGCAATATAGAATTATTTAATATTAAAGAAGAATTGGTACAATAACAACATTTCGTCACCTTAGTTCTTTAGTTAATAGTTATTTATAAGAAAACTGACTGATTGTGATCATTTAATTTGAAATAAAATTATTAATATTAGACAAATAGGCAGTGAGCAACAACAGCTTTAAAGGTTAAATCAACTGCTGACTCGGGAGATATAGTGCCAATAATGATTTCCAGTTTAACTTATTACATAATTGAATTTATTAAATTTTTATCAATTTCTTGTGATGTATTAAATGTTACACAATGTGGGAATGTATTTTATTTGAATTATCAAAAATCACTGCAGTAAATAACATTTCAATAATGTTACGCGTCAAAAAATTAAAATACAACTAAGTTTTTACGTATGCGTATACGTAAGTGCCACCAGTGGTTATTTTAATAATTTCTATATAGTACTTTTATACATATATTTTTAAGCTTTTTTTGGTATTTTAAAAGTACCAAAAGGTTTAATGTCGTGAAATTTCCTGAAAAGTATAATATTTCGAAAGTTATTGTTTTTGTATATCTAGCAGTCACATTAGATAGTTATAATATTTTTTTAATATTAGCTTCTTGTGACAAAGTCTTTTTTGATATGACTTCATTTAATTTTTTTTCGCAACGGATTATTTCATTTATATTTTCGATGACATTTTATTCAAGTGCCAGTTAAGACTGTCAATTTCTTAGTATAATTGTCAGTTGTTTTTAAATTGATTACCAGATGATTCAACTATAGATTCTATTCAATTTGTGCAGTTATATATATTCGTACAATTTTAAAATTTTAATTTAATACTAAATTTATATGCATATAAGACAAATAACAACTAAGGTGATGTTTTTTTTTTTGATATTATATGCATAAATATTCAGTAGGCAACAACTGATTATACATTATAAAATTATAAATAGAAATATTCAAGCATATACATTTAAAATACAGACGAAATACCAGCAAGACTTGACAGACATACTGAATTTCATCATATACAAAAATAATTTATACAAAAATATTATATATTTTTGTTGATTTCAACAACGAAAAACTGAATATGATTATATGTTGATGAATTTATAGATGTTTCTAATACTCTTTTTTTTTTCTAATATTATTTATTTTATATTATTATAATTTAGTATAAATAATATTGGAATTGTAGAATACATGACAAAATTTCATTGTATAACATTTCCAAGTCAAGTTAGTGTTTTGCCAAGTCAAATTTTTGCCTTACCAAGTAAAGACAAATCGCTTGTATTATTTAATAATACTATTTTTTAATATAAGATATTCCCAGAATGCATTAACTGAAAATATATGTTATCAAGTTTTAAATTGAGAAATATTTATTTGAATTGAAAAAGGACTAACTAGACTTGAAAATGGATCTACTTAACGTAGGAATGACAAAATAAAATATATGTACAAACAAAAATTTTAATACGGTGAGAATAACGAAAAGTAATTTTAATAATAAAATCTTATGAATTATTTTGATTGTATATATGATTCCATATTCTATCCTTCTATTTTATATAATAATTATGATATTATGTTCTTGTTTTCCAGTAAATTTGTTAAAATAATAATAAATATTCAAATAAAAGAAAATTTCATTAAATTTATTATTTTCGAATAATTTCTATAACGACTTAATTAACTGAAATGTTAAACAATTATTTTTATTAATATAATATGTATATATTAAAATGAATTTATTGAAATTAAACGTTTTTGTGTTAAAATTTTATTTGTAAATTTAGTTATTTTCATTTTGTAAAATTTATTATAGTTTGATTAATTCTAATCATTTTTTGATTCGGCATTAATTTATAAATATTGGAAAATCAAAAAAAAAAAAAAAAAAAACCACTTAAAAGTAGAAAATATTTTTTTAACGAATCAAATGAATGTGAAAATTTGTTGTAACTACGAGGAAGCCGATTGAAAATGACAAATATTTTGGATAAATTTTAGAATTAATGAAATTTACAATGACAATTTTCTTATGTTACCAGTTGAGCTTAAAATATATTCTCAAATATTTAAGAATGTTATATAAAATTTGCATAAATAGTTATCACAATCAGTCTACATATATTACAGTGAAGTGGACTGGCGAGATAAAAGTTAATTTAAATTTTTAATTTATCTGCTAGTTTTTAAATGAATTCCAAATTATAAATTAATTTCGTTAAATTTAAAAATATGTTATTGTGAATATTTAAATATTTGTCATCAGTCTATCTCCGCAACAATTAACATATCTTGTTATTCCTAGCTTTACCGTCCTTCCAAATAGAGATCCATATACAAATAATTCTTTGAATCTATTTTATTATTTAATTTTTTATTATTCCCAATTAATCAAATATTTCTAAAAGCCATAAATAAAATTCATAATTCATTTTAAAAATATATAAACCAAATACTGTTATCTAAATGCCTTGATTTCGTTGTAATAATAAATAGCTGGCCCTGATGAGAATCTATACAGTTCTTGAGGTGGAAAAATTTCAGTAATTTGGAAGATATATGCATTTTGATGATTGCAAGTATAAAAGTTATATAAATTCTTCTGCTAAAACAAAACACTTCCATTTTTAATAAGTATCTTAGCAGGTAATAAAAGATTTGCTGATTTCATTTAATACCACATACTTTGTTGTGTTGATTAATTAAAAGCTTAACAGTTAACACAAATTTGTCTACACAATATTCTAATAAGTTCACTTCAATTTTTCATACCCAAAAAAAATTTATATAAATCCTTGTTTAAAAAATAATAATTATAATTTTTTTTTTTTTATTTTTAATCATGATTATCTTTATCATATGTTTTATTGCTATGATATCAGTGACAAAAAAAAAGGATATATGAAAAATAAAAAACTCTTTCAATGGATTTATTTATACGATGTTTTATAAGAAAATCGTAAAGTTTAATCTTTGATATGACAGCAGAGATAATAATTTGTATTTGATTGTAATTTTCTTATTTTTATATGTTGTAAAATTATGTGTTTTACACAAAATTCACATATTTTTTTTTAACCCCTCGTTGTTTATCTACTTTTAACAGATGTTTTTTTTATGTAATATTGTATTTTATTACGAAAATATTATAATAAATGCTTTTCTAGCTTTTTTGTTGGAATTTATTTAAAATAAAGGATATTTTTTTTATGATATTGTAAAAGACTATAAGATAACCAAGAGCAACAGATATTTTCTTAGAATTATCCTTTCATCCTTTTTTTTTATATATATATAGATTCAGTTTCTCTATAAAATATTATTATGTATATTACATTTTTTTTTCGCTTTGATTTTCAATGTTTTAAAGAGTCTTGAGTTGTGATTTTATTTTAAGAATGAAAAATAATACTATTTACAAAAGGAAAATAAAAAGATTGTAATAACAAAAAGAAAAAAAGAAAAAAAGAAAAATATCAGAAAAGATTTTCCAGTAAAATTTAGTGTTTGTTGAAATACCAATGTTTTAATTGAAAAGGGAATAGAAAGAATTAGAAGAAATATTAAATTATTAACAAAAAAATTACAAAAAATTCAATTAAATGCTAAGAGTTTCTACTATCCTTCATATTGAACAAATGCCATAAAGATTTATTCTGCTGGTTGTTTTATCCTGTAGTTCAAATATATTTAAGAAGCATAAATATTTAAGATAACTCTTTGACGGATTGAGGTTTTAATGACAGTTTCTAGGAGAGCACCTGTAATATATTTGCAATATATAATATTTTTTGGTTAACATTTAAATTGGAATTCAAACTTGATATCCATTTTATATAACCGCAAGTTTGTTGGTTAGTTTTGTTGATTTAATGAACGTGGGATCTGAGATGTCTCCATTATCTCTATAAGATTATTTAGAAAAAATGGCAGCGGTATATTAGCTATGCTAGGATTTTTCCATTTTTTCGTATCGTCAGAGCAGTTTTAGATTGATGTCAGTGTAAAACATGAAACACATTTCTTTTAATATGATATTAAATTCTATGGAAATATCAATGAATAATTTATCGATTTGACAGGTTCTTGTTTTCTAGGTTGCCTCCCAGAACAGTTTTAAATTTAATTCGCATATTGTCGATTATATTTTTTTTTTTAAATAACACATTAAGAATTTACCTACTTTCTACGAAATTCTATTTAAGAGTACGATATCTAAAATACGATACTTTTTTTTTTTTTAAAAAAAAAAAGGGGATGAAAAATTTCCATACGAAACGATAATGTTATCAGAGATTGGGAAATGGTTGAATGATTTTTTTCATAAGTTGTTTTTCTCTTAATTTTTTTTTGTATTTTTCCAATATTTTTACTTTTTTCATTTTATTTTTTAAATAAGGAAAAATTTTCTGTTTTATTCTTTCTTAAAGGTCTGTTGTGGAGTTTCCTTTACAAAGTTGTATTCTTATGGTTGTTAAGATTCATGTAGGAAATATTTTTTTTGTTGTATTTATATGTGGTTTGATGAATGTTCGTTCGTGCTTTTTGCGTGGATATCCTAAAAAAAAAAAAAAAATTATATGAAAAAAAAAATTGTTTAAATTATATTGCTATTTTTTACTATGACTTTTAAGGTTTTGCTGTGAAAATAAAATAAATAAATTGAAGAAAATTTTCTATTTTAATAGATTCCATAATATATATATATCCATATTTAAATCTACATTATATATTATTATATACCAGGGAAAATAAACAAACAATTTTTTTAGTATTATTATTTGGTTGTTATTTGTAATTCCACCAACAAAAATACATATTTTTGAGGAAAACTAGGAGTTTAAAGAAAAGATTTTGAATAAAAATATTGCAGAATCAATTTTTCTGTATAAATAATGGAATAATTAATTAAAATATAAAATTGAAATTTAATTATTATTCAATTTTTTTTTAATGTTTAAGGACTCTTTCACATATGACAATTGACAATCAACGAAAACCTTGTCTACAGATTTCCAAATCGTTGTAAAATTTAAAATTTTCTGTATTTTTGGTGTCATTTGCATTTGTAAAAGTTTTATAGAAAGTTAATCAAATTGGTCTTTGTTATAATCCTTTTAGCAGAAATTTTTTTTATACTTGGATATTTTATTACCATATCTAAGTAATAGTTATTTATAACAGCTTTGCTAAATTGTGCTGTCCAGCTTTAGAATGAGACAAATTTATTTAAGTCGACTTGGAATAAGACTAATTTTAATTGACAAAAGATCATGTGCTCTTGAATATGTTCTAAATCTAAATGGTATTTGTACTGGTCGCTCATTAAAATAATAAAATTGGCAAGTTACTGTCGATTCTGCTCAGACGAATAAAAGCATATTATTTGCTAATCCAAAACTTTGCACGGAAAACGTTGTGATACTCACCTCAATTCGTGTAGGACACATCTGTTAGGAAAAGTAGGTTGAAAGATTGTACAGAAACCTGCAGATTGACCGTCTCTAAATTAGAACGATTTTATTTGCAATAATTTAACTAACTCAAATCAACTAATTTATAAAAATATTTAGGTTGTTCAAAGTTGAGAACCAACCTGAGATTTAGTAATAAAATTGTAAGATTTACTTATAATACAGTAAAGAAATCATTTCCTTAACGAGTTGAACAGCGATCCCGAAGTTCCGTCAAAAAATCAGATGACTTACTGTCTATTTCAATACATTTTATTAGATTATTTCCAAAAATTTCGATTTAGCAAATCTTCTGATTGTAATTTACCATTAGATGAAAATTTTGTTAAAAAAATATATTTTATTAAATCAAATATGAAGCAAAAAAAAAAGTATTTCTTTTTCAATTATTGAAATGAAATTAATATATTCAAATGGATATAAATATATAATGTTCTGGCTTTGGGTACGTAACGTACATATAGCATGTTATTGTTACCATGTATTATATACGATTTTATTTGTCTATCCGAACATTTTCTAATTTTCTTATAAACAATTTTCTTATATTTGTTAAAAAATGACAAACAAATAAATATAAAGAAAATGTTGCCAAAAAAAAAAAAATATTTAATTACGTAGAAATAAAATAATTTCTATATACAATTTTCAAAGTAAAATTTTTGTTATAGGTTATGTATAAGGATTCTAGTAATGTTTTTATTTCTTCAATTTTATTGTATTGATAAATGAATAATTTTCCTGATTAAATTTTTTTGTTTGGCAACATTTTTATAATTAGATTTTTAATCATAAATAATATAAAAGATAATAATTTTAATTATTAAGTTTTTTTGAAAGTTGTCTTTAAGTAACATTTTTTCAAGACTGAATTTATAGTTTATTGAATCTACTAATTTGAAGAGTTACTTTGTAATTAATTTATTTAACAAATATTTAAACATTTTAATTCAAATCTAAAATTAACTTATTTACACCAAACACCAACATATAATTATGTACAGCACCGAAATCGAGAAGCTTATAGGACAGCAAATTAAAATTTGAAATATATTATAAAAATTATTAATTTCAACAAATTATTTTATGTATCACGGCATTTAATAATAAAAATTTGTAAAGATAAAAATTTCATTTTGTTTTCATTACTGGGACATAGTTTCAGAACGTTTATTTACATTTGGAAAATTTTGTAGGTTTTGCAATGAAAAATTTAAAATTCATACGACATGGTTATTACATCTGTGCCTCCAAAACGTTAAAAAAATTTAAGTGATCAAATTATATTATACAAAAAGAGACAATTTATTTGATTAATTTAAGTTTTAAGTGCCAATAATAATGATAAATTTAATTATGTACTTTAAATATATCATGCAACTAGCACATGTAGTAATAATTCGATTTATTTTTTCTAGATTTATTGTAATAAAAGGATACGTTTTTTTTATTGCAAAAAAAAGTTATTTTTAATAAAGAATTTAATTTATGTTTTTTACATTGAATGTTTCACAAATGAAAAAAATACATTTAATTACATTAAAATTGTTAAAATATTGAATTAGGTCTGATATTCTCCTAATGTATGAACTCGTTCTGCACCTTATGGTGAATATAAGCTGAATACTCATATAAATCTATCCATAATCCTCAGACCAGGAACCGGTAGTTCGTAATGGAGATATCCTTCTTCTCATGACTGTGAAAGTTAAATTGTTTCTCGCTTAATAAAAACGTAATGACAATACTTTTGAATACTTTAATTATAATTAATCAATAAAAATGCAATGGAATTTTAACGTAAACATTTAATTGAATTTATTTACGGAATAATTTTCGCTGCTGATTATTTTGTCCAGCTAACATTTTCATTTAACTGGAAATATATATTAAATATAAATGTATAAAAATCCTGTTTATAATATAAATTTACTTTTCATTAAAATTTTATACCATTTACAGGACTAAATCCTTTTACTTTTTATCAATAAATTAATAATAATAATACAAAAAAAAAAAAAAAATCTAAGATCCTTTTAAGTTTATCCATTTTGCGAGTGACGATAAGGCTAAGCTCAATTACAGCACAATATAAAATCTTTAACTTGTTTGTGAATAATAAAAATATCACGACTTTTGGCTTTTTAATTTAATATCGCTTTGTTTTCTTCACTCAATCACAACAAAATAATAATAAAAAAAAAAATAATATAAAAAAGTCAAAAAATATTTCATCTTTTCATCATAAATTAATTTTCCATTTTCTATGCTCCTCTTCTTCTTAATAAGATTTCCTTATACAAATATCTATATTTTATTTGTTCAGTGTTATATTTTGGCGTCATTATCTTTACTAGATCCCTATACTTTTCATCTTGTTGTTTTTATATGTATTATGCTTCTGGGGGTCTCTAGCTATGCTCTCTCCGTACAGAACTTTTAAATCCATAAAAAGGAATAAAAAATTGTATATAGACATTATAATACCCATAGTGAGATGCTTTCATTTTATTCAAACCAATTAACTCTGTCCTTGAGGTCCTTTATTTATATATGTATATATATTTATTTTTTTCGTTGCTGTTGTTTGCTTTGTGTCTTTTTTTCATATTTTTTAATGCAATATATAAACATTTTCTTGTATCCTTTTTTTTGCTAGAACGCGGCGAACTAAAATATAACCACATACACACAAAATGTATATAGAAGAAAAACTTGTGGATTCTGAAATTGGAAAGGTTTTTGAATGTTTAAAATCTTTTTTTTGATGTATATTATGTACTTTATATAACTTTGTATAACACTTAATCCTTGAATCATTCTGTGATCCTTTTTTTCATATTCAATGGAGCTTATAAAAAAATGTACAAGGATGAAACTATATATTTTTTTTTAACTATATATAGTTGAATATGAAAAGAGTACATTTTAAGGACATCCAGAGGACCAGACATTTCATCCGGTATAAATACTAAAAAATTTGTAATATTTCTATTTTATGTGTATGTACAGGGTTGTTCAGAAGTAATGTTTTCATACTTGTTATATGAGACTTATAAAATTTATATTTCACTATTACACAACAGAACAACGAGAGATGATAATAAAATTTTATTTCGTAAGTCAACTTTTATCAGGATTATTGAAATTATTGAATTTCTGCGAGCCAAAACTATTATATTATTTAGATTCGTTAGTTTGAGAAGGGGGGAATGGAAGCTGTCAAACTTTGTACGTAGACCATACAGATCGTTGTACTCCCTTACGAAACGTTACCAATTTCACCACGAAACGTGCCATCCAACTCCTTTTATAAAGTTTATCAAGTTATCAGACTTTTTCTTGCTTACTTCTATTAAATCTCCTGCAAAATAAAAACCGATTTTTTTTTAATCTGATATTACACAGAGAAGGACGGTGACATATCATAAATATGTTCAATTGTCTCGTCATCTTCAGCACAGCCTTTAATAGGGATTTCCGTTGTCAGTCTTAGTAGCACGGCATTTTACTTATTCATTAACAGATTATGCCACAACTCATATACTGTCAGTTTAATAATTCTATTTTTAAGGGAGGTTTTTTTGAATATATAATTTCCAGATTTATTAATTATCCTTAACGATCACCACCAGATTTATCTCCTGAAGAAGGTTATTTTAAGGATAAAGATTATGCCAACAATCCAAGATAGTTTTTTTTTAAAAGCAATATTGAACTGTGAACTGAAAGCTTTTGATTTTAAAGTTATAAGTAAAACAAATAGCAAACGTGATTTCTGGCCAACCCGGTATAACGATTTTCTTTGTGAATGCGGTGCTGGGTGATACATATTTATAATATTTGTGAGAAAATATTTTTGGTCTTGTTTTGTAAAATATAATCCAGTTGTGATATCCAATGAATAAATTATTTTGTATTTAAATGTGTAGATAATTGTTGTAGTGAGTTTGTTGCATAACTATAAGGATTATAAATTTCCGAGTTCAAAAGTGACATCAATTTTGTTTATTATAGAGATGATATAAATTATATTTTTAGTACAACAATCAAATAAATTCTAAATAGACAATTTTTATATTCTAAATAGACAATTGTAATCAATACTTTTAAAACTATATTACAAATTCTATTGTAGATAGTAAATTGCTAGAAAGTCTGTTATAATTAATTGTAAGATATTTTAATGAAAGTCGACAAAATTCTTTAGCTTTATACCTTATAATTTTAAGTTGTACGAAATAATGAGGGTTTTTTTTTTGTTATTTTACTCCTGTTTGTAAAATATTTATAATAGCACTTACCAAGATAATAAGTTTCCTGCCAAATGGAGACTGTAACATTTCTGTAAATGTTAACTTTATGGGACTAATATAATTAAACCATATCTCCAGTGTATTCAATTTCGATTTTATTGTGAAAATCTGTTCGTACCATGACATGCTCATAACTGTTTCAATTGTCAATATTCCCCTGAATATAGCGTGCTGGGACTTATTGATCTTTTTCTCGATCTCATCTATTTCCTTACTTAAACCATCCTTACTAGCTACCGTTTGCAAGTATTATTTAAATTTAGGTAACGAATTATTTAATTTTAGGTCTCATTATTTAACCAAGACACAGTAACTAATTCTGCCTTTTATTTTTAGTTAAACATTTAAAAAATTGTAATAAATTACTTCTAAGTATAATTATAAAAAAAAAACAACAATAAAAGTATATCCCAAAAGTATTTGCACAAACCTCGTACAATTACTTTATAAAATTTTTAGACAATTGAATTGGAAAAGTTACCTGGAAAATTTTCTTTCTCGTATATTTTATAAAAAAAAAAAAAAAAAAGTAAAGAACCCAGGTAAAAGCAAAATAACTTCATATTTATACTCAATTTGAGAGCTTTCAATTCTTTTTTTTTTTAGTGTGGTTGATGGTAACAAAGACGAAGTCAAAAATTTGTATTGGTTTAATTTGAAAACTATGGTGGAAAATTGGAATTAGTTGTCGAGGTTTATTTGCCTCCGGGATTCTTTGTGTTTATTCATCTATATAGAGAGATTTATTATTTTATTTGTGCATTGAGTGTCCTTATACTTTTTTGTATTTTTTCATTATTTCTATTTTCCCTGCGTACTCCGGGAAAAAAAAAATGTCTATAGAGATTTTTAACATTGCTAAAGAAACTATTTTTTTTTATGGGGCTTATATTTGATATTTGAGTTTGGAGGGTATTAGTTTTATATTCTATATGATCAACATTTTATTTGGCATTTATACGATACTAGACAATACGTATCCTTTTTTGTAGTGGCTGTAATATTTGAGGGTATATAGTAAAACTAAATTTCAATGGCATACTTACAAATTAAAATTGATAGGATTTATTGTGTAGATTCCAATTTCGTTTCCTTTACCAATTGTTTAATTTTTATACCTTTTTTTCGTTTATATGATTCGCAAGGATCATTTCGTAAATTAAATTTTCTATTGTTATGTAAGAAATTGATTTTTACTTTCGGAACTCCGTGGGAATGGAAGTATTCGGAAGAGACAAACTTATTTTTAAAGAAATTTTCATATTTTGAGTTATTTTTAGAAGAATATATTTATTATTATATGTACAGGAAACAGGAGGCTGCAAACATGACACCTTTTAAACGGGTCAACAATTTAATTTGTAAAATTTTAGCTTGTATTGCACACTTCCAGAAGACTATTTAAAATCATTGAAATCGCCAATATAATAAATTCTATAAAACATTGAAATGAAATGAATATCTGCAAGATAATTTTCATAATTTTTATTTTATTTATAGTATTTATTTAAAATTTACGAACATATTTTTATTTTATAATTTTATAAAGAACTCAATTAAATATCAGATATAATTTTATAAAAAAATTCCCAACTCCCGGAAATTTTTTCAAAGGTGACATAAATTAAAAAAAAATGTGAGATTAAACTGACTTGTCAATCTGTTAATCCAGGAATTTATGTATTTCCTTTAAATACCATATTAATTAGTTTTAGTAAGAGTATTTATCCTCAAAATGAAAAGTTTATAAAATTCTAAGTATTAGCGTACCAAAATCTGGAGGTGATCAACTAGAGACTTTTAGCTATCGATTAGTCCTTTATAGATCAGGAAGATAATAGATAGATAGACTAACAAACAAATTGAAATCTTACAGAATATTGATAAATTATAATACAATAATTATTACAAAATTGCAGTACGAGTAATAACAAAGATTTTTTTTTGTTCAAATTTTGTTAAAAGCTAAAATTTAGTCACCTAAGTACTTAAATTCAATGTAAATATTTTAGTACGTATGATTTTATTACCACGTACGTATAATGTATCTATATGTTATGAGATATGCGACGTTTAAATTTATATATAATGGGTACGTAAAGTTCAATGTAGGTTCAATCAAATTTTTCTTATAATCTCATTGATTTATATTTTTTAATTGAAATTATTTTTTATTCGGGTCATTTTTTCACTTTAACATGAAACACAATATAAATTAATTACAATTTTTTTATTTTTTTGTACAAATTGTATTGATTTGATTATAAATTGTTTCTGTGATTTATATTTTTAATATTTATTTATTTTTCAATTTCAATTTACACTTTAAATTTCAAATTCATTCATGTAAAAAGTACAAAAATCATGACTGAAAATAAACAAAAAAAAATCAAAACAAAAATATTTTTTTTTTCAGGTGTATTTATTTCATGTTTAAGTGATTACCAGGTGCATTGAAAATTGATTGTTCAAGTAATTTGTATCCGCGTTATGTTCTTTTAGATATTGTATACATTTTTTATTTACGTTTACATTGAATTTGATGAATTAACTGATATGACAAATGAGTGTTTTATAACAAATCAATTTAATAGTGATATTTTTTTAATATCAGCATTTAACACAAATTGTGTACTTTATAAATGCTTGATCTTAATTGCGTGCCCTTAACCAGTAGATAAATAAATCAGAAAAAAATCTAGCCAACTGAAAACGTAACTTTAAAAAACCATAAAATAAATTCTTAAAATAGCAACAGTTAATTCAAATTGAAACTTATTCATTGAAACTTCAGTTTTTAGGGTTTTTAAAGAAATAAAAAATCTCTTCTGTCTTACGTCTGTCGGTCAATTCATTTGTAATCTTTACTTTTTAAATGTACACTTAATTTTTTTGAAAATCTTGGCCATCTTGGGTATGGGTGATTTAAGTATTCGGTATTGAACTGAATAAACTGAAAAATAGCAATTAATATAAAACTATTCCACAAATAGTTCAGTTGCGCTGCCTCTTTCATTCGTGAATATATAGTTCATTTTTCACAATTTCTTTTTAAAGATATATTAATCATTCACTTGCTGACCCAATTCTTACAACCTGTCCACCGAAAACTATCTATAAAATATACTAGTTAAATATCTATTATTATTATAGAGGCTCCAGATTAAAATTTTGTAGTAACACGAAATTATTAAGTATTTTCCGAAAATATAATTTAACCGAATAATTTAAAAATTTAGCTTGTTGAAAGTGACTAAATAAATATTATTATATTTGCTTGTACATAATATAGAATTTTTAATATATATATATTAATATTTACATATATAAACAGGACCAAAAAAAAAAAACCTTATACTAACAACAAAGAACCCTTTTAGTAAATTGAATGAAAGAAAAGAAAATTGATATTAAATTACAAGTATTTACCCTCATATTTATCGGAGTATTCTCATAATATGTTTATTATTTAAACAGTCATGAGTCAGTCAATCAAAATACCATCCAATTTTTTTTAATACACTCATACACAATACATTAAATAATAATAATAATAAAAAACACAGAAAATCCTTATTTCCCGCATGTTAAAAATGTTCATGATTCTAAAATGAGGAAAGGAGCACCAAAAAAAAAGGAATCGAAAATATGTAAAAAAAAGGAAATAAATAAAACAATAAAAAAAAAACAATATAATTTTTTGAAGATCCTTATATTTTTGGTTAAAGATGTTTTTATTTTATCTCACCCCCAATCGATTATTTTCTACAAATACATGTACACAATGTATTGTATATAAACTGCGGTATATCCTTTTTGGGTACACACCACACACATATTTATTGTTTGTTCCTTTCAATTTAGTCTTCTTCTAAAGTTTTTTTTTTGTAACAATTTTTTTTTGGATTGTCGAAGCTCATTTGATCTAAAAACACCGAAAATCAACTTGGTCGAAAATCAACTTGGCTGAAAATCAATTGGTATAATAAATATAATGCAATTTAGTTACAATCACTGTTACAATCGCTGTTTGATGCTTCGCGATTTTTGATAAGTGATTTTCCTCCAAATGTTTTTCTACAAAATTAATTTCAAGTGCTTTTGTGCTTTTGCACCAATTAGTTTTCGACAAAACGAATGTCGGCCATATGATTGTTAACAATTATGTTTATTTTTCCAAACCCTCAAAATTCTCGTATATTTAGCTACCCAACCTCCTCCACCTCACCAAAATCATTTACGAAACATTATCGAAGATAAAAGGATTTTGCCAGAAAATGAAAAAAAAATATTTTTATGTTGCGTTTCGTTTTTTTTTATATGGTTTTTAAAAGCATAGAATTTTAAAGTATGTGAAAATTTTCTGCTACTTTAGTTTATTATAAAATGAAAAAGCCACTAAGCGCCCAAAGCGTATTTATATATAATTTTATTTTATTGGCTTGGTTTTTTACGAATACGAAAGAGGCCATCCATATAACAAGGATGATAATGTTAATATTGTGATAGGAGTACAAAAAATATTCGTATAGGGTTAAAAAGATACAAATATCCAATGATGATGATCATATTAATTTGGTAATCAAAGAAAAAGATATTATTTTTTTTTATTGTTTGATTCAAATTCGTTGCTTTAAAACTTTTCATTTATTTTATTAGGAAACGGAGAGAAGAAATTAAATATAGGTTTTTAAATATTGACTAGTCATCTCTTGTTTTAAATATTTTAAACTTGTTTTAAATAGTTTTAATGTTGAATATAAAAGACTTATAAAGTACCAAGGATTAGTATTGAGGTAGCAATATTTAAGTGTATATTTAATTGAAATGTCGTTGGTTTTCAGTTTCCATCACTTTTATATCCGGCGTATAAGGGGCCCAACATACACACAAAGCGAAATTTAAAGGATTTTTTGTACTGGTACAAATGTGCTTGAAAATATTACAATTTTGCCCATAGGCTTAATAGGCAAAACTTTAAAAATTTATAGTTAGTATCTAAATTTAAATTAACATTGAAATCGTATTCATTTTTATTTGTTATAGTTTTCAGTAATTTAATTTTGATGTTTTAAATGTTCCATTACACTTAAAACAACGTCTATCTCGAAAAAATTGATAAATAAATTTCAAATAATTATAGCGTTTTAATTTAATGATGTACTAAAATAATTATTGACTATTTAAGTAAAGAATTTTATTTTATTTACATATTCAATACTCAAATTAATTCTTTGGTTAATTTTCTTTAATATTTAATATGTAACGAGAGGTTACATTACATTGGATATATGAAATTAATAGCCTAAAGTTGTATAAAGATCAAATAAATTTATTTAAATGAAAATCTTTATTTCCTGTTTGTATTTTCATTATTAAACTTTCTAAACTTTTTAAAATATATTAGTTTATTACCTGAAGATATCATAATAATACTTATAAAACCGTATGTCCGTGCCCCGAAATATGACATTAATAAAATATGAATACTAAATTAGTTAAACAATTTATTAAACAAACATTTTTATATAAAATTCCTTGTAAGAATATTCCTTGAAGTAAATCCATGTTTAGGCTGTTTATATTCAAAATTATTCACATTTTTATTTCGTCACATTTTGTTAGTGACATTTTGGAAAACTAAAAGTACACTAAACTGTTTATTGAGAAATTTCCATTTCCTCTAATGATGGTGGATTCAAAATGTGGCTACACAATTAATTGTTGTTAAATTTATTATTTGAAAAACTTGAGAGCTTACATTTTTTTTGATAGATACAAAAGCCGTTAAAAAAGAATATTTTTTTCACAGTCTCCAATGAGGAAATGACTCTGGGCCAGTGAATGTCTTATCCGACTCTTGCTGCACAAAAAGTTTCGTTCAAATCCTACATAAGCAGAAAATATAAGATAGTTTTACCTTGTTTTCTTTCCCTAACGTTTACCATCCACCCTTAAAGACTTTCCCATACAAGTCTTGATTTAATTCAGACCATCATAATTTTTCATCCAAATAATCTAACGATATTTACAAATTCAATTTTCGCGCGCTAATATTTAATAATTAATTTTCGCAACTCACGCCGTTTTTCTTTAGTTATAATTTAATCGCCGCTCGCCGGTGTGTAAAGACGTTTCGATACTTGGCATAGTGAACTAATAAAATTTTAAAAATTAACTTTTTACATTAATAAAAATTGCAAAACAAAATTTTTTTTTAAATAATTTTCTATTTGAAAAATTGATAGAAATTTTCCAAGTTTTTCGCGAATTGAACTTTACGGGTGGTTTTTTGTGAAAATTTAGTGTTATTTTAATTAAAAAATATCAAAAATAGAGTGTTAATTTCAAAGTTAATTTAAAAATAAAAATTTTTTATTTTATGCTTGTACACGGCCATTTTTTTTTATCATACAAGTATACTCACTTGAATATATTGCCATTTTATAATTTTCTTAAGATTTTTTAAGATTTTTAATAAAATATTGCGAAATTTTTAATATTTTCACTAAAACTTTTAAATTTTTATTTAAACATTTTATTAACAGTATTTATATAATTTAATTCTCAATACAATTTTTTTTTGTATTCTTGTTCTTACCAAAAACCGTAAGTTCATCCTCTTGCATATTTAAAATTGTCCTATAAAACACAAATTTAGTAATAAAATATGTTTTCTATAGAATTATACGGCCATTTCGGTATTCAGAATTTGTAAATTTGCAGTAAATTACAGGATAATTAAAATATCATCTTCTGCTCCAAGATGATCGAAAGCATTCATTGCAAATATGGAGCTATTGACCGCAAAAAACTGAGACACTAAAGTAAGAAATTTATATTAATGTGTCAGAAATACATAGTTTATCACAGGAACAGATTTATACAAATGACCTTTTAAAACGCGATGTGAGGAGGCAAAAGAATCGTTCATAAACAGCTCTTATATAATATGATATAATAAAGGGGAAAACCGATTTTATTATAATTTAAGAACATACTTTTGCAGAAATTATTATTTTATTTTGATCATTTTGTCAATTTGTGGAAGTTAGTCCCTTACTAATTCCAACATTTTTATGATCATTCCATAAGTAGGGCCTACATAAATTTACTTATACACTAATGCGGATATGAAAAATTACATAGGTTTAAAAAAATTATGTTAGTATTAATGAGGGATAAATTTAACAAACAAAACAGGAAGAAATCTATAAAAAACAGAAACTTTCTAAACAGGAAATTTGAAATATCCTTGAAGGTTTTCTATTTTTTACGATAAAATTTTTTCCCATTTCCTTTTTAAGTTTCTAGTTTTTTTTTTTATTATCCTGGGAGAAATTAATTTTTGATTTTTAATAAACACTTTTCACGACATTTCCCTCTTTGGATGTTAATATATTTATATATGTATATGAAAAAATCAGCTACTGACTAGGAAAATCAAATTTAAGTTTTACAAAAGATAAAAGTTTCTATCAAACAAAAAAAAATTGGCTTTTAGTTCATTGAAATGAAACTGACATTGCGGATAATAACATTGTCAAATTAATTAAATTTAATGTAAAATATTCTTAAGAAAAATAACAATTTTATTAATAATTATTAATTATTCACAACAATTTTCTTTCCTTCCATTACTAACATAGCAGGCCAGATGTAAGCCTCGTCCTTCTCTTTCTAATAATATGGAAATTCTATCATTTAAATAAAATTAAGACCTTCACTTACTCTTTTTTTTATATGGTTTCCTAACCACAACTTTCTTTATAGTGAAGAAACAATGAATGTAAAACAAACTAGAACTCCTTTTACTAGTTAGAGATCTTTATCCGTAAATGATTGGAGTCCTTTTCTAATAACTTCTGAAAACCTTAATATTAGCATTCCTTAAAATGAGGTTTAACAATTATGCACAGTTTTACACTGTCTAGTGTCGTTAGTTTACGTTGTCAATGATGCTGTGATTGTGTTTCTCATAACCATAGCACTAATTTTTTTTTTGATTTAAGTTCATTTTTAATAATTTTTACTTTTCTAAATGAAATTTATTGAATATATTTAAAAATATTTTTAAATCATATTTTAATAATTTTTTGTTCATTTTAAATTATAATTAAAAAAAAATATATAAATTCAAGACCACATTTTCTATTTGCATCAAAAAAATATCAACAGTGGACATTTCTTGAATGTTATTCAAAATCATAAAAAAAATATATATAAAATTAATTCATAAACAGAAATAATAATAAATTAAATATTTATTTATGGATAATTTACAATAAAAATGATAGCACCAAAAAAAAAATGAAGTCTTTATAAAATGTTTTAATTTTTTTTTAAGTACTATGAATCCGGAAATCAAAATGATACGCACGTTTTACTCTAGCTACCAACCAAAATACCCCCACGAAATTATTATTATTATTTTTGATGGTACCGAAATATACCGAAAGCGTGATATGGTTACCCTCACTTTAATAATATTGTTAATTTTTCCTCTATAATTTCTTGTCTGATTTTATTTTATTGCAAATCGTCCTGATCCTTGTTTAAATTTTAAAATTACCTATAAATTAATATTTAATTATGTTTGTGGGTTTTACGCACAAAATTTAGATTCAAAGAATTTTTGAAATTTGATACCAATCTAAAGGATATTGCAGAAATTAATTTTGATCCTTTTAAAGTAAAAGGCTAATAAAATATTTAATATAAACACAAAAAATTTCTAATTACAATTTGATTATTTCATTGGCATATTTTCAAATGATATTTTCAAAGGATATTCTTTGTAGGTATGTTGCTAATGGGTCTGGAAAAGACTGAGATATCTGGACAAGAAGTTAATTTGGTTTAGGACACAGCCGTCATGAGTTCTAAGCGTAGGACTTCAACTAATCATAATTTTCCAAGTCTTTTTCTAAGTTAAATTGGACTTTTTATAAGTCAGAATGGTTCATTACTAAGTCAGATGTTTTTAAAGACACAATTAAATAAATATGACATTAAAATTTACGATTAAAAATATTTTAATTCGTTCAATTGGGCTTGGAAAAAGACTAATTTGATGGAAAAGGACATGGAAATCATACAAATTTATGTTTTCTGGAATAATAATGAAAATATTGTTAACTGGGATAATTTGCTTAAATTTTAGTTATGTATAGTAAATCTATAATTTAAAATAAAATACAAAGTAAAATCAGACAGTAAATTTTGGCTTTATGGTATTTTCGTTTGTTTCCTAATTGAACCATTGCACGTGATACAAAAAAATAGATCCTTAAATTTGGTAAAAAACAAATTTGAGTTCATTATACTAATTAGTAATATAAATTTATGTTGTCAGAATTTATGAAAATAATTATTTATATAGATAATTATAAATTAAAGGGAGTAAATATTTTCATTAATAAATGCTAATTGGTGTAAGTAATTAATAATTAAATATTATCCTAATTATACATATGGTTCAAATATTGTTAAAAAAAAAATAATAAAAAAATAATAAATAAGAATTTTTAATATAAATATTTTTTTTATGAATTTCGTTAAATTAATTGTTGTTTTTCTGTTTTTCATTTCAGTGTGGGGGATTTATTTAATTTTCATTTGGAGTTTCTTTTGCGGTAAGTTTAATACCAAAATTACTAATAATTATTTAATATTAATTGAAATTATTGAATATATTCTGCTATTAAGAAGTTAATTATAGTTAGTTATATACTAGAAGAGAGATTATTTGTGAAATTGTGGGTACTGTTAAACTGAAGCCTATCTTTATAATTCTGGAGAACCTGTTTAAATCCTGGATCACATGTTGCCTTAATAAATAATTATATAATGATCTTCATTAATTTGTCTTCACTCACAAGATAATCGAATCGGTGGCAACGCAAGGTCCTATACCAGTTTCAGAGTCCTTCACAGATATTCTAATACCGCTGACATGACTGACATTCAAATACCACTAATTATCATGAAATAATGCCATAATGACTTTTACTTCATATTTCGGTGAGAAAAACGATATAACTGGAGGAATTGTGGATATGTTTTTATTTCTGATTGAATGCTAGAAAAATAAAGTCATTATAATATAGTGGCTTTATTACGTATACGGCCTTATTTCGGGACCCTGATAGAGATGGCCTAAAAGTCACTTTTAAGACTTATGAGAACAAAATCATGAATAATTTTCTTACTGCAAAATTGTCAACATTAAAGTCAGAATATATTTAAGCAAGTGGAATGCGGAGATAGTGGAATATATTCGTATTATCTTTGTTAATAAATTTCGTAAAATAAATAATTCTTTCCTGGTTAAATTTCATTATTGAAATTTCACTATTTTTCCATATGTCTAATTCAATTTAATAATATACAAATAAAAACTTATGTCAACTAAATATTACCAAAGTTATCAACAATTTTGTTTAGATTTTAATGCGGGTGTTTTATATTAAATTGTTTTTTTTTATTTATTTCATTATTGATTGAACACAATTAAATTTTGTTAACCATATAAAAATGTCATATTATTAAAGGTGTCACCCCTATAAATTTTGTGTTTAACAAGGAAAAATGTCATTTTTATTCGGTCAAAAACCTTTTTTTTTCTGCTGTTGTTGTGAAATGATAGGCAGGCGCCAGGTGAATTTATTTTCAATTGTTGTAATCATTTAGTGTTTTGTATTAGTTTAGTATTTACTGGTTTTTATGTTGAAATTATATAAAAACGATGTTTATTTTGATAACGAGACGACAAACAAGCAAAAAAAAAATATAAAATAATAATAATTTTTAATATGAGGTTTTATTTTGCCACAATTTATATAAAAAAAAAATATTTTGCTTAACAACATCATCACCAGCTGCAATTTTCCATATATACAATTTTTCTATATATTTCGTGCTTATCATCGCGCAATGCTTACGTAAATTGAATAAATTGGTTAAATAAAAAAAATACAAAATGGATAAATTTAATAAAAGGTGAAAAATTAATTATTTTATTTGTGTGAAAATAAATGTGTGATATCATCAAATTAAAAATTATATTTTAAGTATACGTAAACTGGTGAAATGAGGGGTTAAAAATATATAATATTGAACTTTTTTATTTAGAATTTATATAAATTTTTATTGAAATATTTGATAAAAGATGATTATGAATGATAATTTAGTTAAGATTCAGAATCAGAAACTTTTGATATTATGCATTTTAGTTAAATAAATAAGTACCTAATGTCGTCGTTAAATTTCATTAAAGATCAAAAGTTAGAATTGGTGGCCAAACGTGATCATTTGGCATGGACAGTTCGTTCAAAACATGTATGACGTATTAGATAGGAAGAAGCTGGAAATTTCTCAATAATCTTGTAAATATCCATAAATTGATATCACCGTATTTTGGTAACTAATTCGATCAAGTAAACTGAAGTATTTTTGATTAAACTGTGGGTAAATAATTCACTCAGAACGGTTCATAGATTCTTTCTAGTTTTACAAGAAATATCAAACCTCCATGATTAACTTAATCACACAACGAAATATTTTAAAAAACTTAATTAGAAATTCTCGTAGTTTCCTGAAATATGATTAAAACTTGTTGCATTATTTTTATACTAAAGACTATTAGTAATATTTTATCAGCTTCTGTTTTACTCGTCATTTTCTGGTGGATTCACAATCTATTTATCAATTTATCTTTATACCAAATACTCGTTACTATAAATTTGTACAACTTTTTTTGGCAATTTGGAATAGTTTCAAATTTGTCGAACTATTAGTTAAAAATGTATTTAAAAACTATTACAACAGCCTTTGATATTATTTGATCTAAAACAATAAAACTATTATTAAGTTAATTTATATTTTTAACATTTATAACTAAGGAAATAATAATAAAGAAAATTATTTTCCATTTTACAATTAAATTGGTTAAAGTTTATAAAATCTAATAAACTATATGAATAATTTTAAAACAATTCCTTAATTATACATGATCCTAGTAATAGGTAGTAAAAATTTCTTCCAAAATTTATAACAATAGAAATATGTGTGATGCATAGAAATTTCATCTGTTTTTCTAGCCTTTTGAATATTGTGGAAATATAGTTGAAGAATTTCTTAATTTCACATGCCAATAAATTTGAATAAGGGAAGCATAAAATGTACAATGAAAAATAGTTTTTAACTTTAAACAATTTAAAAAAAAACTTTTGCAGTTCTTGAATTTTATAGGGTGAATATGAATGTAGGAATGTTTTAGAGAGCTATTTAATAAGTGAATCTCCAAATTTTCGATTTATATTAAATATATTATTGATATTCTTGATGGGATCTGAAATTTTGAATATGTATCTGAAATGATACATTTATTAACTTTTATGGTCTTTTTTTAACAAATTCCGACTTTGGAGCTACCCAAAGCTTAGCAGATTTTCTTTAAATACGAATTAAATATCTAATTTGTGATTTATGTGTGAAAATAATAATTTAAAATAGAATTTAAAACAAGTGAAGTTATACAATAATTACTTTAATACTGACATTTTATTGCAGGGCTAATGCATAATGACTAACTGAGTTTTTATATATTTAAATGATTAATTTGATGGAATTGCATAAAATTCAATTATTTTAAATATAAAAGAATTAACAAATTTAATTAAATAGTATAATTTTTTTTATATTTAATCCTTCCGGTATGGGATAGTACCACTGTACACGTGATCTGAATCACATAAAAAAAACAGCGTAAACTGTTTAATTTTTAATAAGATAATTTTTATTCACCATAATTTTACAATTCACCAAATTGAAAGATTTGATTGAGGAATCCATTTATATTCCGTGCACTTTTGTACTTCAATTAAACGCTTTTGAATTTGACAAGGTTTCACCATATTTCAAAATGAATAATTTTCTTAGTGGGATTTTCTCCGATTTTAGTGTAAAGTACCAAATATTCGGAGGACTCAGCAAGAGACTTTTTAGTTTCTAATCACATTGTTTGAAAATTTGTAGACTTTTTAGATTTGGAGAATAAGAGATAACAGACTGACAAATAGAAACAGTGTCATACTTTTTTCGAAATATAAAAAATATTGTAACAAAATTGTTTAATTTGTATTTTAATGCCTGTTTTCCCAATTATTGCATTAATCATAGATTACTTAATGAAATTAAGCTATTAAATTTGATAAGTTTCGGGAACATAATTATTAATTGCTTATCAGAAATATTTAATCGGAAATTTACGTAAATATTCTAAAATTTATTCAAATCAAATTTGAAATAAAAATTAATTTTCATTATATAAATAATCTGAACAAGAATTATGAAAATGTCTTATTTTGAACTGGGAATTATTTCTACAACTTAAATGAAAAAAATTCTATATTATTAATTAGGATAAGGTAAACTTCTATTTATTTTCATTAATTTCAATAAACTATAGAGTATCAAAAATAAAATAAAGAATATAATAATTTTTTTTTTTTGTTGGTATTTGGTTAAAGTTTAATTCCCAATAATTAATAGTAAAAGTAAGAAAATCTTTAATACGCGTTGGTACTGCTAAAATGTTAACAAAATATTGTGGAGCAGACAAAATTATACATATAATAAATTTACGGATAAACAAGGCTCCGAACAATAATGAAACCATCATATCGAGTTGATTTAGGGTTGATTTTGGTCAACAAAAAAATAAAATTGTAATTATAATATCAACTAACCAACTCACTAGTATAGAATTTATTATTGTTAATCCACAAAAAAAAACCCAAAACCAAAGAACAACCAAAAATAATCTAATCATATAAAATGAAATTTTACACAAAAGACGAAACATATACAAAGTAAAAGTATACGTTAATATCTCCTTAATAATAAAGAATGTGAATTTAATCCCTTACTGGGGCTCTCATTCTTATAATACAACAAAATAACCACAGTAGACCTAATTAATTTTAATTATAATAAGAACGTAACCTAATTTTGTTTAGTCTGATTACAAAAAAAAAAAAAAAATAAGAAGAAAATTATATAAAAACGAAAACGTACAAACACATGACCTTATACAAAATATATATATACATTTTGTTGTATAGACATTTTTATATATATATGTTGTATACATATGTAATTATCCTTGTGACATTTTATTGTCAAATAATACAAAAGTTATATATGTTTAAATGAATATTTAAGGATATATTTTTTTTAAGTATAGAGTGAAAATAGAGAAAGAATTAAATTACAATATTATAAATGGGAATACATTATTTAATATTATTTAATTTTGGTTATATATTTATTAATTTAATATATTTTATATGTATAATTTTCTAGATTATGTAATAAATTGGTGGTAGGTACATCAAATAGGTTTACATTTTAAGAACTTATTCAAATTATCAAATCGAGATCCACTGTTTTGGCCATCTTTTTTAATAAACAGAATATCGACAATATAATTCTTATAAGTTATCTTTGTGTAAAGTCCATGTACAACATGAATAAATCCAATTGATGCATCAATTTTATTTTGAACATTACCTAAAGGAGTGAGAACAGACCGATCACATAATCCGATTATTTATCACAGAACTTATAATATCTTTGTCATGACGTCAATTGAAACAGCTTAATACTGATATACATAAAAAGTAATATTAGACATGTATTTTTCTATACAGTACTTAAACCCGAGCATTTTTTAAATTGATCCTAAATAATATTAAGTAAGGCGAGAGACCCTTGAATGGATACAATTACTTGAACTTGAATGGATACAATTATGCTGATTTTATATAAGGTTTGTCTTCGGAATACTAGAAGGCCTACCTACCAAGGTTTTAATTCCTTCACTCACAACCATTTAATATTAGTCTAATTTTTCTGTAAGGAAAATTGAAATTTGTTTGAAATTTTAAATTGATAAAAATCTGGTAACAGCGCCTCACATTCGACAGCAAATTATAAGTAAAATTTGGGCTTTCAGAATAGTGGAAGGCCTGTTGCATATCAGTTAGTTGTGAGACTGGATTACCAATTTTTGTAATTCTACTTTTAACTAATAGATATTTTATATTTCTTAAATATAATAGATATTAAAAAATGGACTCTCAGTCAACAATAGCAATAAACTTTTTAATTTTGGCTAACGTATTTCTTCAAGCTTTAATCGAAAAAAAAATCTAATTTTGAGTTATCAACAACTAATATATAAAAAAAATCCTTTTTGTATCCATCTTTTAGAACGCATATTGCATATTTCAAGAATGGATGTTCAAAAAGGGATGTAAATTTTAAATTCCTATGAATATTTATTGGCATCTCAAATTAAATTTTTTTCTTTGTTAAAATAAAATGCTTCATTTTTTCCCTGTCGTTTAGAATTTTACATATTTTTTTTTTTACACATGTAAAATATTCATCATAAAAATATATCCTTGAATATAGGAAAAATGAATAGTTTCCAAGCATTTTATTAAGTGGGAGATTATCATATTATTATGAAAAGGATTATAATCGGTTTTTGAAATAAAAAAGAAAACTTTATTTTTCCTGTTGCGTTGTTGTAAAAAAAAGGTGGAAAGTTTTTTGGGTTAAGCAGTTTTTCCCTTACCCCCAATAATTTTGTCGATTAATTTTTATAGATAATAAATTTTTATGATTTCAAATTAAATATGATTTTTGATAAATTTCATATACGTATATATTGTCTACTAAGCTGTTTTTTACTATGTCTGATGTGGGCATATTATGTTATCAGATTGGATTTTTTATTATGATAAATTGCGATTGCATATAGGTTTGAAAAGTTGCTATGTTGCTATCATTTTAATAATGTGTCAAGATATATACGCAGAAAGTATTACATAGTTGATTTATTTGATCAAACTAATTTTTATTTTAATATTTATTTTCTAAATGATTTATTTCTTTATGTAATGATTATTTTTTTAAAAGGGCTTTTAATAAAAACGTAAAATTATTTCAGTAAAAGATTAACTGAAAATAAAAATAGGTTTTCCTTGATATTCTAATATGGAAGGACAATCATTTTTTGTGTTCTATCTGTTTCAGTCAACAGAAAATCCTAATATGCAAAAAATATTGTCCCATGGTCCAATCATTTGAAATGGTTAGAAATAACTTGAATGATTCGTATGGTAATTTTGATGATATTGGGAAGGGTTGGTTAAGTAAGAACAAAACTTTATTTATTTTGACTACACGATAAACTGGATAAAGTACGATTTTATAGACATTACCTAATGTAGAATATAAAGAATTGAGATGTGAGTAATAACAATGAAATTTGTATAATTAATTTTCCCAATAAAATGCAGAAGCTTTGAAATAGAGTCTTGTAACTTGGACATTAGATAGTTTTCCGAAATTACAACTAATTTTAGACAATGAGGAGGAGATAATGTTAATTAGTTATCGAGTATCTAAACCTCATCAATCTCAAAGGTTAAAAAACTGGGGACCTGAGAAAGAGACAGAATATTTGTTTGGATCAACGAAACTAACCTTAAAGAGACATTTATAAAGAAATACTTTATACTTGCACATGCTGAGAAATTGTTTTACTATCTGCAATAGGTCAAGCTCAGATATTTCTACCACTGGAAACAAAAATATGTTAATTAGTAGACTCTAACTGCATAATACAAGCAGATAAATGAAAATATATAATTAATAAATATTGAATTAATAGGCTATCAATTACAAAGGGATTCAGATTTCTAAAAAGAAAATGCTTTTAAACCAACTGAAAGTAGTTTTAAAAGTATGCCATGTTCTACAAGTTAAAATATTTGCTAATGGAAATCTGAAATAGTTTTTGTACATTATTCATGTAGAGTTGAGTTTGTTGATATCCTCTAGTTATCAAGTTAATGATTTTTTATTTAGTTTTTAAATTTTTTTAAACAAAATTTTAATTTTTCTATCTAATCCAGACAATAATATTAATAAATAATATAATTGTGAATATAATAAAAATTACGGAAACTGCTGACAATTTACTTTACTGCTATTATATTCTTATCTTTTTCCTGAAAATTAAAAACTTAATTTATGACAATTTCTCTTCTATATATTTTCATTGTTTACAAGGTGAATTGATATTACAAATTGGTCTGTTAATACGATAAAAGAACAACGACAATAACTTTTCTATACATTATATTTTTTTAGATACATCTTTGTAATAGAAAATTGTAATTTATTGTGTCTATCAAGATATAGACAATTTTAAAATATAGATAAAGTGAATTTGTGGTCGATTTTAATTAAAAATACTATATACAAATTTATATTTTAATAACCCCAGAGGTTAATTAAATTTGATATTATCAAATTCTAGAAAATTTAATTAAAGTATATTTATGAATAACAAGAAAAAGAGAGTTCAAGATATGATTTGAAAAATAAAATATTTTAAATATTTTAAAGATTTTTATATCATATAAAAGTATAATAAAATTTATGGTCCGGAAAACAACAGGAGAAAATGAATACTTAAAATACTTTAGACACGTCATAAAAATTAAAATAGAGACGTTTTTCATATTTCAATCTATTTTTTGGTATTAACCAAGTCAATTGAGTTAATTGTGGCGGTAAGCCAATTGAATCAGTGGTTTTTATTTGATAGTCTCGATCAGTAATTTAGATAGGGATGTCCAGTCATTCTGGACATTTTCCATTCTGTCATATTCTAAAACTAATACTATTTTAAAAATTTCAAAATAATTAAGTAATTAAAATTCCAGTTCGGCAATTTAAATTGAATAAAGTTAAAGTAAATGAAAATTTATGTAACTACAAAAGCGTGTCCTTAAAATCTATAAATTAGTATTTTGCTGTATATCTAAATGGAATATGAATCTTTGTAATTTGTAGCAGATTTAAATATATTCGATAATATTTATTTGAACTCTCTATTTTAAGAGGCTTAGAAGATGTTAGAGATTTTCAAATTTTATGAAACCCAGAAGTTAAAATTATGAATATTTTCAGTATTTGAAGTTTTTAACTTGAATATTGAGGATTATACAAACCATTATTTTGTGATATTAAATGTGTTATTAAATGTGTTAGTTATTTTTTACTCCACTTAAAAAGTTGACTCTAATTTAGTTAAAAAAGTTACTACAACAGAGACCAATTAAATGTTGACATTAATAAATATTTAAAAATAGAATTTGTTATCTGGTGAAATTTTTATGAGGCCATTTTGTTAACACTTTTTTATTGCATTTTTGTATTTTACTAAAGGATTCAAAATTAAATTTATTAAATATACTTTTAATTACAGTTAATTATATACAAACTGTAAGGTCCTGTGTCTTTCATCTCTAGTTTTTTTTTTAAATAAAATGTTACTTTAAAATTGAAATTAACATTTAACTGTGTGGTTACTAAATCTTGTTGTTTTATTATAAAAAGATATTTTTTTCTGTGTAAATATAATTTAAGTACAATTATCAAGGATCAGGTGAATTTTACTTTACCATAGCGGATTAACACTTTTGTATTTTTTTTTTTTTTGCTGGTTTAGCATTTATTTTTGTTTTATCCACAAGAGATTCATTTTTACGCGACGTTTTTAATAGCCTTCTATAACATAAAAAGTTCAAATAATTTTTTTTTTATTTCATTTTTTTTGGTTTTTGTGTGTGTATACGTTTCGAAGGATATGTGGTGGGCGAGTTAAAATTTTATCGGTATTACGTATATCTTAAAAGTTATGTGTTTATTAAGGTAAAATATATTCAGTGTGACAATTTCTAAGGATACAAAAATTTCTTTTATATTGCGGTTCGTAAATTTTAAGCCTATCATAAAGTTGTTCACGAAAATTGTTAACGAAAGCAACACTTAATTTATTAGTTCAATTTTTTCGGACTTTTAGCGTACATTGTACATTTAATACAGTAAGTCCTTTCAATTTAAACATATATAGTATATGAGATACGTTCGAAAAATTGAAAGATTTAGAAGCAAAATTTAACGTAATTAAACATTAACCGACATTACTGGAAGAACTCATTTTGGAAACGTATCGAAATGTATAATTAAATACAAGAAACTCTAAATTATGTTACTGTTCCTTGTAGTTCTGCATTACCAAAATATATTAGTAAATTTCATAATGTAAATTCAAATTTAAATAGTAAATATTTAAACCCATATTATAAAGTTACTAAAATGGCGGCAGTTTAATTTTTATTGCTGTCCGCTTTGTGACGCTACCTTTAAAATATTTATTTAAATTATTTTTAGATGGACTCTGGGAATACTTCATCTAGAAATTGATTTACTAAAAAATCCTTACAAGTGTATAACATATTCACTATTGGCACTGAAAAGCTCATTAATATAAAACTACTGCGCGGTATATTTTCAAACAAAATTGCATTTTATTTTTATTTTTATACATTACATTACTATAAATTTAACTGCACTCACACCTACAAAGAAAATATTGTCTAAACGTAAAGGTTATTCCTTGCGAACAATTAGTCTTTATTGATTTACTTTTATTTAGTTGTGTTGGCTGGGGATAATAAGGAGTAAAAGTTTGGAAATGTTCGGAAGAAATGTAAACTAGAGAAAATGTATAAGTTTCTTTTTGTTGTTGTAGTGTTAGTAATTGTTTAATTTTAATGATTCACAGTCCTATGAATTAGGAGATACCTATATCTTTTTACTGTTATTATCTTTTTTGTTATTCTTATTTAATATTGTTTTTTGTCTGTATTTGTGTATTTATGCTATTGTAGCAGTTTTTCGATTTTTGTGTAGCTTAATTTGACCACATATTTTCTTTGGGAAAATAAATAGAGAAAAAGCAGAGATTTTAATTTTAATTAAAATGAACTTTTATTATTTTATACAATAGTGTATCCTATCCGTTATATGTATCAACATCTAGATATATGTTGTGTATAGGCAAAAGAAAATAAATTTTTAACTTTAATCAGGCTCATCTATCTTCATTTTAAGGTGTTCACTTTTTTTTTTTTTTTTGCTTTTATAATCTTAGTTTTTGCTTTCGGTTTTGCTGGACGAATTTTTATTTTAGCGTTTTTCTATTACAATTTTTGTTTTTATTATTTTATAGCTAGTTGTTTTTGTTTACTTTTTACAGCTTATTTAATGGAAATATAAAATGTTTTTTAATTTTATTTTTAGTTGTTTCGTACAAAACTCGTAAAAAAGGTAATATATATTTATAGATAAATTTTGTTAAATAGTTTTTTGTACAGCGAATGAAATTTATTAGAAAATTTCAGTAGAAATTTTAAGTTTTAATATTTTAATCCTATATATATAAAAGAATTTAAAAACTAAAATATTTTTTAACACAGTTACTGGACCGATTTATTTCAAAGGGGATTTGTAAAGTAACCGGGAAGCTTTTCATGTAGATGACTTTTTCAATTTATAGGTATAAAATTAATTCATGTTATATTCGGGACAATTATATCCCATCCCGACACGATGTGCTCTATCATCTATAAAGATAATAAATAATAATTTTGTATCTATCATCGCTGGAAGTCAATTTATTAAATCCGTGAATGGTTTAAAGAAAAGACGGCAATCGGTAAACCTTTTTTGTTCAATTACAAAATTAAATTTCTTTCATTTAAACTTAACTGGAAAATTATTATTGATTTTTTTATAATATTTTTTCAACCCTTAATATTTAATTCCATTATAACAATGCACATTAACAAAATTGAGAACGTAACTTGTCAGTGCGCGTTCGTAATAAATGAACGTAATTTTATAGGTGAGTTAGCAAGTGACAAAGACAAAGCTATACAAGTAAATAACGACACAATGTAGAAACAAAGTGACATTACGAATTGTGGTATAGTGAGAGTAAAAATATATTTTAAAGTGACAGTACAGTGACATAAATGACTTATTTTCAATATGCGTTTTTTGGGAAGTAGATTTATTTTGCAATGGTGCTTCAACTACGGACAACGATGTTAAATTCAAAAGTATAAAATTAATTTCCGTGTAATTTGGTTTCATTATTCATGTTTTAAAATTTATCGTAATAAATTCTCTAAAATTATATAGAAACTTAATTTTCCTAAAAATAAATTATTTTTAATGTTGACTGCATTAATTAAGAGGTTTAATAACAGTTTAAAATTGTGATAATTATTATGAGTTTAGATTATCTAAGTATCCAATTAAATTAATTACACATCTTTAAAATTCTGTAATTTAAGATGCAGTTTTAAGGTAATCAACAGCTTCATCAGGATCTAAATTTTCTTATATTGTATAGTAAAATGAGGAAAATAACTTTCACAATAAAAAAAATTCGTTAAATTATTTCTGTCTTCTGCCATTTATTTTATCTCTATAATATAAAATGAATTAAATAATTTTACATAAAAAAAATTATATTAATTTCATTAAGTATAAGAATACAGAATTTAAAGCTATTACGATCCGTTTGAGTAGTGCAGAATTTATGTAATGATCCTAATTTAAATCAATTATAAATTTTAAAGTATACTAAAAAAACGCATAGAATTATATATAAAAACGATATTTATGAAGAAGTAAAATATTATGCAAGTACTTTTTACATAATAAGATTAAATATCTAATTAAGAAGTTTATTGTTGTTGATAAATATTTTAATAAATTGATGCTTGATGTACAAAGTAGATAATTGCCACTTTCAAAATTGTTCTCAATTACTATGAAATATAAACAAATTTATGATAATGATATTATTATTAGTAAGATAAATTATTTATAGTTAAGATAAATTTTCAGTCCGTCAGTAAATTTATTTTTAGATGGTTTTGTCATACATTTTTAAATTTAAGTAATAAGTTAATTCAGAATTAAAAAATCATAAATTTTATGGCTTGTTCTATGGAAAATGAAAACATTATTAAACTGTGTATGTGAAGTGAAGTCATTGCTGCGAGATATTTGAGTAATAAAAATTATAATAGTTTCCCTTTTTTAAAAAAAAAAATCATTTATTTTATTTTTCTCTTGCACCTAACTATCTCTGCTAATAGTTTAAGATACTTAATTTAACAAAGAAGGTATCAAAACAACATTTAAGGATTTCTAACACTTCAAAACGTCAATTGCACAACTTTCAGGAAGAGTTTATATTTTCACACAGAAACCTGGATATCGAAATATTCTAAATTACTAGATTACTCACCAATTTTATTTTCTTGTAGAACCGTAATTACCTCTAAACATGCACATAAATATTATATTTTCTTAAAGTTTATTAATATATTTAACATAATTCTGATAAACTTATTTATTTATTTTCTATTATTTTTACATATTTTTTTTTTTTTTTTTTGAAACTCCTTTACAAAACCACAAATATAAAGAAGAAAATTTTCCAGAAAAGACCAGAAAATTTATATGATCTCTAACTATATGCTGTACATAAATTTGAAATCTATATTATATAACAATTATTTAAAATATAATGGAAAACATCTACTAATACACAGACTTGGTTTTGTGGTTTAATATATGAGCTATCTAATTTCGAAATTTCGTAAATATTTTTAGACTATTTTCCATATTACACTTAAAATGAGGCTCATAAAAATATGGATTGCAAATGACTATGATTTATGGATATAGTTCTATATGAAATGTTATTTAAAATCCGAATCGGTTGTGATTTTGTTATGAAACCATAATATTTTTATTATAAAGCCATAATAGTATAGAAAATATAGAAAAATTTCGGTATTGAAAAAGTTTATTTTAAAACATTAACTTTTATATTGTTATGTAAAAAGAGATTTAAAAATTTATTTTTATTTGTATAGTATAAATAATTAACTAAAGTTGAACTATATTTGAATAAAAGTTTCGTATTAATTGAATTGAGATGATAAAATTATGTAGTTTCTTAGTATGATAATTTAAAATATTATTTACACGATTAAAAAGAAACTGAATCTTGAAATCTATATTTTTCACAAGAAATAACCAATTTTTTTTAAGTTATTTGTTTGAATTTTTCAAGAACACTGCTAATTGGTTGCGGCAAAAAAACGTCATAAAATGATTTCAAATTTCAACAAAAATACATAATGTTTACAATTAGGGCGAGACAGTGTCGTATGAGACTTTCTGAAGGTTCATAATACTTTACAATTATCAAAAATTATAAATTTGGCTAATAAAGGAATAGGAAATTTGACCGTAGAATTTAATATCGATAAGTGGGTGCCGAGAAAGGAAAGCATATAATGATGAATAAATGATTTACCTTACACCACATTATATCGCCCTTTTTAAATTAGTTTGTTCGCAAAAGGTAATAAAAGGATTGCTTTTTTTGTCGGGTTCTATATGGAAAAAATGATTACTGGGATTGCCATAGAATATGAATGGAAAATGCTTCATTGGGTGGGAATGCAGCCAGTACAAGTATTTATTGATTTCCAACAAATACTTGTGCTGCTTTATACAGTTCGTTCATGTAATAAGTACCAAAGCATCTATGTTGTAATAAGTAGCAAAGCATATATACGTCGTACGTGCACTAGATATGAACATTAACGCAAAAGGTGTTCAATCATCTCACGTTCCACACATCTTCCACACATGTTTACTTTGGATCGCCATATCTTAAAAGCATGATCCATTATCATTGAGTTGCATGCAAAGAGTGCGGTCGTCCGATATTCTAAGGTTTTTCTGAGCCTCTTTACTGCTGCGATACTATTTATTTTATTTTACATATTAATTATATTTTACATACATATAATTATTCGAATCAAAAACTATACTAACTTTAAATCCTATAAATAAAAATCGATATTTGAGATATTAACAATTCTACCAAATATGGGATGTAGATGTAGCTAAATAGAAATCTGTTCCGATTGTAAAATAATGTTTACAAAATTGTCCATTGCCTGAAAATAAAATACAAAATAAAGCATTTTATTAGCTTTAAAAATTTCATTGCTTTTTATTAAACTATATCTGTACTATGAAAATATAAATACGATTTTAGTTATTTCATTTAACCCTGCCTGGACTAAATAAGAGAAAGCTTATATGAATTTATGGTTTTTTTTTTTCATTTTCGTTTAGATATTTTCCATTTTCCACACATTTTTATTTCTCATTTCCCACTTTAATTAAACTGGGCAGTTTGTTTATTACATAAACTAACCAAATGCTGCACCTCAAATTTGTATGTGGCCCAACAGAAAATTGTATCTACATAGTCAATTTCATATCCTAACAATTTTTTTTTTTGTTTTTATTCTTTAAATATAAAGTAAAAGGATACCAAAAAGTATACTAATAAATAGAGTATAATAATTTTGGGAAACAGTTAATATAGTTTTAAGGATATATAAATATATGTGTAGTAACGATAGATACAAGAGATTTTCATTTTAGGTATACTTTTTGATCGTTAAATTAAAATTTGATAATTTAAGGTTTTTTATATGAGTTGAATTTTTAAAATTTATATATTTTTTTTATAGATCAATTATAAAAATTTATTTTTGGGAATATTTAATGTACATTAATTTGTTAAATTGTTAAAATGTTTATGTATAATTTCATTTTTTAAATTATTGAAACGTTTTTATGTTAATTCATGAAATTTTAGCAAAAAAAAAAAGAAGATAATTTAATATTTAGTACTCAAGTACTGCAATTTAATTATCCGGTTGGTATACAAGAGGTTTTTCTAATATTGAATTTAACTATTTCGTTTCAAAGTCATGAGAACTTGAACTATCCATTACTGCTTCAATGTTATTTTTTTTTTAATTTAAGATTATTCTGCGAAGCCATTTAGAAATCGGTGTGTTAACGGCTCACAGACATAATTATATACATTAGTATAATGTGTACAAACGTTTTTATTGACCTAAATTCAAAAAAAGTCAAAATGGCTTCAGAAATGTACCAAAATTCGTTTTGCCAAAATCGTCTTGCCAAAATTTCGTTGAGATATTGCTGGCTACAGGGTAAAGCCATAAGCCACCGACAACTAGTTTTTTTTTCCACCCTCGGAATCTTGAATAACATTTATTTGAGTCGTTCCATAATTTCATCTGTCATTCTCATTATATAACTAAATTTTGTAGTTATTCCACAAGTACTCTAAGATTTATGTATAATTAATAAAATTAAGAAAAGTTTCAATTCAAAATATGATTTAAGATATTTTTGGGTAAAAATTTGCTGAAATGGTTTACGTTACGTGTCAATTCTATTATTTCGGATCATATTTAAATGCATCTATTTCGTAAAATGTTTTTTTTAATTATTATTTGGTCCACTGAGTACTGGAAAAATTAAATGATAAAGTCTATAATTGCAAAACTGACTCATATAGACAATTTATTAACATATAGAAATTGTATTTATATTGTTGTAAGTAATTCGTTCCAGATTATAACTACGTGGTATAAACCAGTTAGTTGCTCTTGATGTGCGGACAAGTGGAATGAATGAGCGTGGCTATGTCGGTGTAATATCCATAATGTTTTTTTAAAATTTCATTAGATAATGTTCATAACGATAAAACACAGATAAAGACTTTATATGAAGTCTGTGTACAATAGTGCCTAATCTCGTTTTTGAATATATGAATTGTTCACAACTTTTGGACGAATATGGGCTTAGAAATCAGATAGTGCAGATCTTCAGGAGAAATATATTTTCCACATTTTTCCAAAAAACCGGGGGAAACTTAACTATATATTTGTCAATTCCAATTTAAAACTGTATTCGAATATAACTTCTAATATTATATATAGAAGCCATCAGCGTTCTATTATAGAATTTTTAACAGATTTTTACAACTAACCTTAATTTTGAATTACCTTGACGTCTAAAGTTTATATACTCAAAACATACTGCACAAAAAAATTGTATAAAAGTATTGAAAGTTTTAATCCAGTTTGTATAATTCTTCATCCCCCCCTAACATATATATAAATACGTACGTTTATATTTAAATTTTCACTTTATTATTAGTTAATAACAAATTATTTTGGTGTGGTTTTTCTGGCGCACCTAAATATTTTGTAATCCTTAAGATAATTTTTCATATAAACAAAATTATTCTATATCTACAAAATTTTGTTCTGCATTTATTATGGTTTTATATTTCTATAGCTGCTAAATACTAAATTTAAGCTTAAAAGCCTCAAAAACTTTAGTAGCTGGGTAAAAGTATTATTAAGTTTTTAGTTCATTTTAATATCCAAAAATAAACACAAACAAAAATTGTGAAAAGTTAATTAAATGTGCACTGTTTTCTAGCAAGATGAGATTTTTTTTTATGTTTAATAGTTTTACATAAAAATCTGAAATTTTCTTTTAATTTGAGTTTTAACATTTTGGATTTTTTATGACTAAACTATTATATAACAACTTTTAACCGGTAACACCTGACAACTTCGGATGAATCAGAAGAGAACATGGAAGACGTAACCCATTATACCCTAGGAAATAATCTATTACCATGTCTTCGATGGCATTATCTCTAGATATAAAAATATTAGTTTCAATTGTCCAGGTCTATACGAAAATTTTATGTGATTATTTTTCTTTGCAATGACGCAAAGGGGGCTTTGTCCTCAGAGGTTTCGTGACATTTTATAGCAATTTGGACCTACTTAGTTTATATGGATTCTGAACCATAAGTTTCCCTATAGTGAAGATAGATTTAATTGAAACAAGCTAATGCCTTTTAATAGTGAGACATTTGTTGTCAGCAAATGGTCTGAAGCGTTAGCAATTTTTCCAGTGTTAGTTACATATTACAATTTTTATTACTGGTATTCATTTAAAGCTGAGTGACATCGATATATGTGGTTGAACTAGATACCTAATGAATCACAGCGTAGCACACTACCACTACACCACCGCAACCTTAATTAATACTAGAAATTAAATAGTAATATACTATGGAATAGAAATATACTAATTATGATATAATCTTTATTAATCATTATTATTTATCTGGCAGAGGTTCCTCAATAATCATCAACTATTTTATGATAAAAAGTAATTCTGTTCTAATTGGCAACCTACAAATCATTAATTGGTTTCTTCAAAAATAACAAAAATATGATATAACAAGATTCAATTATAGTATAGCATACAAGTTACTATTAGAATTACTGAATAAGTTGCACTCAAAATGTATTATTCTTTATGAAAAAAATTAGCTTAAATATAGACAAAATATTCCATTCATTAAATAAACTATAAAATGCACCAGTTAAAAAATTTAACAAGTTTATTATATATTTTTAAACCTTTTTCCTTATTTGCAAATCACTCCACCCAATTTCTCTAATAAAGTTAATCACTTTAGCACAACTTCCTTCAAAGTTGCCAAAAACCTTAACCTTCTTTTTGAACAGAGGAACAGTAGTTTAGTTGATTCTTCTATGAAACCTTCTCCTCACTTCCTCTACATTTTTAAGTACAGGTTAATCTTAATCTTGTTACACTTTTTAATATCTTGTAGCAACTGCAGTAAATAATTTCGATGAGGCTTTGTTTATTTTTAAGAAATTTGTTGTCTTTCTAGAATTCGGAGTCTCTCAGATTACATCGTTACAAATATTTATTGATTCTTCAATATTATATGTCATCATCCGTAGTTTCTTACCTTGTCAGCTCATTAGCTTTTTCATTATCTTCGATCGTTCTGTGATCTGGTGACCAGAATAGCTTTAAATTGCTATCGCTTGGTTTTAAGGCTTGCCAGTTCTGTATTATCGTAGTTTACTTTTTTAATTATTTCCAATGTTATACAAATGTATAAATTTTAATCTAAGTAGCTTCATCAGGATTACTATAAAACAATTCTCATTCCAATTTAATATTTCCGTTCAATGGTTAATATTTAAAAACAAATTATTTATAATTATGAATAAATCTTTTTGTTAATATAATTTTATTTATAAATATAATTTCAATAATAATTTCGATAATAAAATCAAAATTCATAAATTAATTGTAAAAATATTTTAACTATTATAAATGATGATTACTATAAGCTTTGAAGTTTATATTTAATGTAATGTATATTTTTTTTATGTTATTACATAAATGTACTAATTAATTTGTATCCTGATTAGAGAATTATGAACATATTTCTTCTATTATACAAAAATTTATTGTAAAAGCCTCGCCTTCTATTACAATATTTAATACGAATAATTTTTTAAAAGGATATAGAAAAATCCTAATATATTATGTAAAAGGATTTTGTATAGTAAATATACAAATTTAGAAATATATATAAATGTATATTTATTACGATTATTAAGTATACTTGAAATAACAGAATTTAAAAACTGAAAAAAAAAAATATTTATTAAAACTGTAATGTATTTAATTATATAATTCCTTTTACATACTATCATTATATGGAATTTATTTATTAAAGGATATTAATTTCATATATTGTAAAATTTAATCTATGATCTCAAAAACATTTTACCAAAGTAATTTATTTTTATATTAATATAATTATTATAAATCCAGAGTTGTCTAATTAGTGTTATTTTAAAATAATATCATAATATATTTATTTAAAAATTTTATATAAATACAAAAAATATTATTAAAGTTTTGTAAATATTGTTATGGAAATTACCGAGGATTAAAATTGAACTATAATTTATGAATTAATTAATAATTCTTTATTAAAGCCAAAAATTAAATATTTTATTTTTCATTAAATAATTTAGTTTAAAATGACCGTTAATTTCAGAAATTAGATTTAGATTGTCAGTAATATGTATCTAATTTATCAATTTAGTTCTTGTCTTTAAATTGCGAAACATTTCTGTATTATCAATATATTAACATTAATAGATTAAATAAATTCAGCGTAAATGGAACCACCAGAACAGAATTCTATTCAATTAAAAAAAAATATGTATGCGAATTTAAGGCAAGTTAATCAAGTAACGACTATAACGTATATATTGCAGAAAATTGACTTTTTTTAGTTGTATAAATGTCGACATTATTATCTCAGCGCAGTTGTACAATTGTGTTGAATCTTGGATCAATATTGTTGGAAAACAATTAACAGTTTATATTTTCAAGATCCAATTATATATGTTAAATTATCCAACGTACTGGAACCATAATTTCGTACCGGTATTTGAAAAACGATTTGTTAACTTGCATTAAATAATGAGGTGCCATGGCAAAGAGAGAAATACGCGAAATTTATTTAAGAGGAACTTCTGGAGCCTTGGAGTCAGTTAGTTAATACATTAATAATTTGGAAGCCTTTACATCCGATTTAAATTTTATTACGAATATTTTAATGTATGTTATTATAATTTGTAGCGTTAATAATATTAATTTACCCAGTAAATTAATATTGTAGATATAAAACATAATTATTGATCGTATCAGAAATAAAAATTAATAATCATTAGAAGCGGCGTATTTAAAGATATGTTTGCCATTTGTTATGATTAAATGATTACTTTAAAGTAAATGATTACATTAACCAAATGTAATTCAGGGAATTTGCTTAATTTTCCCTAAAAATTATTTTTAATACACATAGCCACATTAATTTAATGTCGAATTCTATTATATCTATTAACTAAAAATTATTGTAATGCTTTAATTTTGTACAAACCCATCAAAACAAAATTACTGAATCCATAAACTTTTTCTTTTAATAAGTTTTTTTTATTTCATATTTATAATTGGTATTTCAATACAAAAACTTAATAAACTACTGAATTAAATGATTTTATAATTAATTAATGACCCACTCTGGAGTTCTCTAAGGCGTTCCGCATACTACATCCGAAAAGTTGATACGAAATTTTTTTCTTTTTAATTTTTGCAGAAATTAAAAAAAAAATCAAAATACTTTGATACCAAACTATTGAGAAATTAATTCTTTATGATTTTTAATTCATATGTTTACAGGAATACAGATATTTTATTTAAATATTGCATTTTCTGATAAAAATGCAAATCGTACGAAAAAAAAAATCTGATAGAATTTTGCATTGATTTTTTTTTTGGTTGTTGTCAATAATTATTATATTAGTACATGTGCCATGAGATTGTTGTTTTGTTGATATTCAAAATATCAAATAGCAAATGATATTCACGTGTTGAACGAAATTTAAATTGATTAATGTGTCATAACATAACAGATGTCAAAACATAATGTATGACATATTAATTTTTCGGGCTGCAGTATGCCGATCAAAACCGAAAACATTAAATATTTGACAATCGTTCCCTGAAAAAAGAGATTTTCCGTACGAAAAATTAGCGTAGTATGCCTAAATTGAATTATTACTTAAATTAAAATAATTATTATTTATTAGTTCTAAAAATGAATTCTTTTTCTATTTATTGTCAAAATAAAAAATTAAAATTTCAAACTTTTTCATTCATCATAATTACAACTGAACTGACAAGGACAACCTTGAATTTTATATAAACTATACTCACATTTTGTTGAAAACATATTTCAATAAGTTTTTGTAGTAAATACAAAAACTACGAAATTTATTATAAAAATTATTTTATTTTTTATTACACAATTTTTCCAAAACTAAATATTTTTTTTCTGTTCCAATAAATTTTCTTTTTTTTTCTTTGTTTATATTTGTTTTTCACATTGTTTTATTTTTTCATAAGAATTATTGATGCTAAAATATAAAACTTTCTGGTCATATTAAAAAATATAACTCATCTAAAAATATAAAATAAAGAGACAAAATATTAACAAAAAAAAATTATATATTTGAAAACTTTTCGCATATTACTTTTAACTGAAAATCATTTGTTGAAGTAAGATTCTGTAAAAGAAATAAGCTATTTTATTAAAAACCTAGACATTTTGTGACAGAAATATGAAAATAGGTACAAGTACGAAAGAGTGAAATATGTTGTGATGTATTTGGTTACAAATTAATTTCTATTGAATAAATAAGCTGTGATTTTATCAAGAGTAAATAAATAGTGACAGTTCTACATCAATTTTTTATTATACTTCGAACACACCCCTTAATTTCAATAAAATCTGTAAAATTAAAATGCTTTAAACGAGCTATAAACATGGTTTGTTATACTGTGAGCTTATCTGTGCTGTTAAACTTTAATCTGGTTCTATTTGACACACTGGAACTTCTTGCAACTGGTATAGTCATTCAATCTAGGCACATTTAGCAAACTACGGGATGTGTTAGAAATACAAAAACAAAATTCTAACACACCTCTTAGTTTGCTAAATGTACTAGAAAAGTCTCATCAAAGAATCTGGGAGTATCAAATTTAAAGTAATGAGAAAAACTTGATGCTTCGTCCTTGACAATACTACTTCACAGAATGATTATGAATCAACCTGAGAATTTACATATCCAATTTTCTTGTATTTGATTATTTCGTAAACTTAGAGTACTTTATAAACAGACACGTCCCTATGATAATTTCGAAACCTCCTGGAGGTTTTAATGAAAAGTACTCTCTTGAATACATAAAATATTTAAAATGTGAAATTTTAAAATTTACTAGTTATTATGTCAAATGTATGATTTTTTTATTTAAGTTTATTAGTTCAACCGAACCGGAGATGATATACTTCTGTAATAGGAAATGTTTAAATATAAAAATAGCACAAAACTATTTGTTGCTATAAAAATAACTTACATTTTAAATTCATAATAAAAAATATTTTTAAAAATATTTTGTCTAGCCAGATGATTTGTTGAATAATAAAATTTATATGATCTTTTTTGCCTTGCTTCTTCGTCAATAATGAAAACTTTTCAATATATTTTATTTAGATTTAGCTCTTAATTATTTAAATTTCTGAAGTAACACCATAAAAAAATTTGCACCCAACAAAAGTAAATGTTTGATATTTTTAAAATTGATGAAATTAGAGTGTTTAATGGAATTAATGGAATATTATACTATTTTTAACGTAGTGTTATTTCGATGTAAAAAACGAGTTTATTATAATAAAATGCATTACAAGTACGAGCAAATATAAGAAATATTTTTTAAATTAAGCCACAATTTTATAGACAATTTCTCTCAATGGACTTTTATTCAAAATTCAAAATTTTAAATAATAATAAGCCTGCAAATTTGCCCCCCTTATAGAATAAATTTCAATTCCTACAATTGAGAATGCTTTACAAATACAATCTAATAAATATTATGAAAAAATATGATTTGGCTAACACTTAACTTTCTGAATTTTGTAGTGTAGTAGTTTTTCAACTTGTAGTGGAATATTATACTCTTCCCGTCAACGGCTTAGTTTTTATCTTTAATAAAAGAAGAAGTTCCAAATATTAATCTTTTTCTTCTCTGAAATTTTCTCATTCTTCTTCAACAGTTCAGTTCATTTCTTGTGTTAGTACTTCAATTAACAAAAATAGTTAAAAATTAACAAAATGAGTTCATAGGCCCGCAAAACTGGAACATTTTCCAAATTAAGTGAGGGATGAACAATTTCCGGTATCAATCATTTATTCGTACGATGTTCGCAATGTAAAGATTTTATTTATAATTCGAATATTATGCAAAGGATATTGCCAAATTTGAATATTTCCTAATACTGTACTATAAAAAAAAAAAAAAAATTTGAATTTGTGTGTTCAGTTATTTTCTTTAGTAGTTAACTATGAACAATTTATATGAATCCTTGATATACTTAAAACTGAATTAAAGCATAGACCGACCGTTCTACGGATAAAATATGTAAAATTCATTGAACAAGGAAATAGTATATTTTTTAAAACAAAATAAAAGGGTAAATTTGTGTATATTATTCAAAAAAAAATCTTTATTTAATTTTAAACTTCTTATATATACATATTTGTAATACTTTACGTAAATATTTTTTTTTGAGAACATCCTTTTAAAGATAATAGCTAAAAAATACGACCAAGAAATAAAAAGGACAAAATTACAATAAAAAATAAAAGGACTATTTTTATATCCTTTCGATTCAAAAATACCAAAATGGTTATTTTCTATCTGATGGCATATCTTTTTAAACATTTTGTGGCCAACAATCTTTATTGTTCACAAAAGATATATTGGAATTTATTTGTATACCGTTTAGTCGATTAGTTAGGGTAGATTGAAATTAAGAAAAATATATTTTAGGTACTAATATTAATTCAGTAAATGAGTTACTACAATTTGATTGTAGATTAGATTGTTTCTCATGTTTTCGGAAAACTGAATGGATCTATTTAAAATGACATTATCCAAGAAAAATTAAGTAAATATGGAGGCTTGAAATATTTAAATAGGGTTCATGAGAATGTGTGATATCAAAACTTGGAGTTCTGGACCATTCGAACTGGCCACTCAAACCAACCAACCAACCTATATTATACATAAAAAAAAATCCCAGTAATTTCACTGCATTTACGCGAATTTCGTTGCTGGAAATTAATCTAGATCTATATAAGAATATGGTAGAAAAAGGTCACTATATAATTATTACCATTTGTTAGCTACTTAAAACGAATAATTTTCGTAATTTCTCTCAAATCGCAAGCTATTACAGCTTGCGATATTCTGCTATTCATTATACAAATTATATTATTTTAATAAAGGATTTTTTTTCTCTTAAATTTTAATCTCACGCGGACTTAATTCAACATTTATTTTCTTATAAACCTAAAAGTTATGTTGTTTCCCACCCTTAATAGTTTTCAATTAATCGGTACTAGTGGAATTATTTCAAAAGTTTTTTTTTCAGTTATATCTCTTTAGGGTTGTACGTCTTGCTGTGCCGAGTTCTAATATTCAAAAACAAGAAGAAAATTACTAAATAACTAATTATAACCCAGAGAGACAATTATAACCAATTCGGGCCTAAGTCCCATTAATTCTTTGCCAATTTTCTATCTATTTATCCATAACTAATTAACTAAATTAAAATTATTATTAAAAATCATGTAAATGGCCGGATAAAAATACGTTACGTTGTCGCATTCAGCATTCTTGCTAGCCACGCCTGAGTTAGACTATAGAAATTTAGACTAAAATAAAATTATGTTATAAGCAATATTTAAAAAATAGCTTTTTGTAATTTAAGGATTGTCTAAGATCCACTCTTTCTATGTCTCCAAAATTACATTTTTATTATTTGAAAAAAATCATATCACCAACAAAAATTTTTATTCTTCCAAAAGTTTCATCATTCTAGATAAAGTGTTCCGCCAATTCGTTAATAAAAATTCCCACTATATTCACTCAACGTTTATTTATAAAAAATATGGCAATAAATTTTTACGTGTAATGCTATATTTTTAAAGACTGGCTGGGCTGATGGTAATATTTTAATAATTTATATTTCTTAACGCGGAAAAATGATCTGTCTCAGTGGAGAAAAAATATTACTATAAAAACTTTCACATATTATAAAAATATATACATAAAAAAAAAATAATGTGATAAAATGCAAAGAAACAAAAAAAAAATTGGTATCATAAAAATAAAATTTCTACTATTTTCAAGTTGTTAATTTTTTCATATATCCAATTTTTATCCATTTTGTGTGCCATTTAAAATGAACCATTTAATGTCGTCAATAAGTCGATTTTATTATTATATAAGAAATAACATTTAATGACATTAAAAACTGTATACATCCGTGATATAATCATAAAATATTATCTCTTATATTACCGGATATCAAAATGAAAATTTATTATATTATAGAAGTTATAATTGAAAATAATTTTTTGTAATTTTCTATACCATACTGTAAAAATTGTATATGAATTTCATTATAATTTTTGATATGAAAAGAAATATTTTTTTTATTATAAAGTATTAACTAAAATTATGTACAACATTAAAGGTGAATTATAATGTACTTAAAGAAACTTAAGAGCTTGACTTTAGTTAACAAAAACTGTAATATTTGTACATGTTCCATCAAAAATTGAAATATATTTCCGAAGACTTTAGTTAACTTCCGCTAACTTTGCTAAAATTTACATTGACTTTTGTTAGTGGGCACCGGAGTGAATAAAACTCACGAATTTAAATACTTTTGTGAAATTTACTTGGCATAATTCTGAATTTACGTGGTTGATGAATCAGAATCTCTTTTGTTAAGTTTTGTTAAGTTACCGGAAGAATAATGGAGGCATTCGATAAAATTTTGTTGTCTTTACACTTTACAGACTATTATAATTCCGCCTTAAATCTTCGGTAACTTAATGAAACTTTGGATGCAGTTATACATAATTATGCCACGTTACCAAACTTATTTGATAAATTCTCGTTTTTCTATTAGGTATTGGCATTCACCATTGTCTCTCCAACCGCCCAGTAACGATGTGAACCAATTTGTTTTATTTCATCTAATTTTTTGGTGTCTATAGATGGAAATTTGTGCAAAGTATGTAAATTCTGTGTTCTTAGTAAAAGGTAACGAAATATTTTAATAACTTTACAGAAGTTTCAGGAATTTGTTGGAAACAAGAGTACAACTGTCAAAGTTTTGTTAAATTTTCTTCAGTGCATTCCAATAATTAATTCAATTGTTGATGAAATCGACTTCGGGACACCTTGTACTTTTTGACATTTTTATTATACGTAATCTGTCATATATACAAACAATTCCTTTTAAAAATTTATAATAAAATTGATGTTTTTTTTATATATATTTTATTTAAAGTTGTATAAATGATGAGGTGTAGAGAGTTTATTTTAACATTTTTATTTATATTAAAAATATAAAAATGATATATAAATGAAAGTAAAAATTCACTTGAAAGTTATTGTGCATTTTTTTACAGAATTTTATTCAAAATGATTTTCATGTGATTTTTTTTTTATATTATATTATTTTGTACATTTATGACCATTAAAATAAGAGTGTATATTTAAAAATAATATAAAAAAGCATATTATATTAACAAATTGAATATTATATAAATTCAAACTGTCTGGCCTGGCCGTAAGGAAAATATAAATGTAATATTTAAGGAGTTTTCCTTATACACTTAAATATATTTTTTTAATAAAAAATTGCAAATTATATTTTGTATTTTTTCATTTTAAGATTAATAAAAATGAAATCATTTCCTTTTAGCATGTATCTGAGAATAAATAAAGTGTCTATGAAAATATTTTGAAAATTAAAAAAAAAAAAATTATTATCAAAAATTCAATAACGTTTTTGATTATAAATTTTATATGGGGTAAATTAAAAAAAAAACTTCTATTTCAGAGGTATCACAAAACACGGAGTTAGTTTGAATACGGCTTTGTAAAAAGTTTCAACAAAGTTTCAAGAAATATTTCGGGGTTAATTTAATCCTTAATATTGGTTTCAATGAGAGATATTATATACATAATATTTATTTCCAGATTAATCAAAATTACAAGTAAAAATTGCCATATTTAATATAAAATTGTGAAAATATTGATTTCATCTTTGCAATACCTGAAAATTTTTTTACTAGTTATCATCATATGGCAAAAATACATTAGTAGTCATCAAAAGAATGATTAAAGAACAATCAAATCTACAACTAAATTTAGAGTTGCCTCAAGAACATTCTTAGCCAATATTTTCCCAAATTGAGTGCGGGAGAGATGTGTATATTTAGTTGCTACTCCTACAACGAGTTCCAGCGTGAGAATGTTCAATAGGGTAAATTCTAAATTATAATACCCATCAGTATTCAACAGATTTAACATTACCTTTTTATTCAGTTTCGATCAATTTAAAATTTAAACAATCAAATTGTTGAATTATAAACCACTGAAATCAGTTATATAATTTCTATTATGGACTTACGGCATTAATATTCTTGAGCGCTTAGAAACAAGAAGAAAATATTTCAAAAAAATTTGAATATCATAATAAATAAACTAATTGTAACATTTTCTCCTATTTTAAATAACGATTTCGGGTTTCGTTTCAATAATTATTCCGTATTTTCATACTAATTCCACTTAAATAAGCATGTATTCGAATAAATACGAATCAAAATCATTTATAGGTAATCAATTTTAGATACAGAAAAATAAATATAATTGATAAAATATTTATACTTTATTGTGAATACTAATTATAAATAATTTAATAAATATAAATATCATTTAAAAAATTATATTTATTTAGAAAAAATTAACTAACAATTTTCACTATTAGTGACATTAATTTATCTAATTCCATAAAATTAACTTGGTAATTTTTATTAATTTTCTGTTTTTGTTTTGTTATAAAGTATAATAATTTTTCATATTTCTAAAAATATATTTATATTTAACACGACACAATAATCGTAATATAAATTTATATTTAACAATATTCATTAATATTTATTTTTTGTCATATATCTATATATATATACAATGTACATTTACCCCGATACTAACCCCAAATATGTCCTATGTTACATAACTGTAATATGGAGGTATTTATATATAAACAGAAAAAGACTACACAAAAGGAAATAAACAAATTGAAAAGATAACTGTCTTAATTTTTACCTTTTGTGTTTTTATCTATGCTGAATACTATTATCTAAATTGTTTTGTGGGGATGCCACCCGTCCTATAAATAAAAAAGGGAAAAAAACTAAAGTAAATAGCACGCACGCATACGTAATCATTTTTATGGGATTGTTTTTCTGTTAACTTCAACTTATCAGCAAATAATTGTATTTTTATATTTATTATATTATAATACAGGGTATTTTATTGATATTATATAACTAAAATATTTTTAGTATTAACAAAATATCAGTATAATTTGTATACTTAAATTTAATGTAAATGTAAAATATCAAAAAAAAAATACAGATAATTTGCGCTTCAGTCATAAATTAATTAACTTGATACAAGGTTAAAGAAATATTAAGTAAAATGAGAACAATCTATTAATATATTTAAGGCTGGGCTTGGGCTACATAATTACTATCAGTTCAGTTCAGTTTCGATTCGACTGGTACTGAACACATAGATATCGATTGCAATCGATTAAGTCACATATTATTATTATTTTTTAAACTGTCAAATTTCATTCATCTTGAGATTTCTTTCAGTTTGGATTCGCAAAATTCTAAAAATCTTTCGATTTGATTCGCACCGATTCGACCATTGTGTTCACAAAATATATGAAGACGTCAAATTTGAACTTTACTGAAGGAATCGAAATTGAACCGATCGAAACTATGTGGCCAACACTTAAGTCTTTTAATGTAAATTTAAATTACATTGAATTTAGTGAATTATATTGATATCATTTTTGCAACTTTGACTACGCATAATAAATACTACCATAAACTTTTATCGAAAATTTCTGTGCTTGGCTTTATAGTGAATAGTGATATACATTCATCACATGATTTTCTATATTAGTTGAACAGGGTTTCAAGTATGGGTTTTAACATTTGTAAACATGAATGTGCAATGGAGTTACGATTATGTTGTCATTGACCCTGCGTTTTCAATATTCCATTGTTCTTATTCTCTATGAGTCAACTGCATAATGCTGGACTTCACCAATGGCAATCGATTCGAGGTTCACTCAAAAAAGTCGGTGGTTTAGTCAAATGTATTTTCAGTATTTCCAATTGGACAGATTATGTAAGAATTAAATAATTTGCTGTCTTGAAATTTATTCGTTTATTTCGTTTTCATAAATTTCATATAATTAAAAATAAATTAGAAAGAATTATTTATTGAAAATTTCTGTCACATTGTTGCCTAAATTCAAAGTATCTGGGTCCTCTAAAATTCATAAAAATACAAATTTTAAAAGAAAATTATTTATAATAATATAATTAAAAACTTGATACACCCTGTATTTTTAAATAGCAGCATTACAGCTAATATTATATCTAAAAATAAAATTTCATTAGTCAGAATTATAATAAATAATTGATTAACAATTTATTTGTTTATATTAGTTTTATATTTTATATCAAAATTAATATTTTTAAAGAATATTTATGTACCAAATAAAGTATTAAATTATTCAACAATCAAGTTAAAAGCCATCTATCAAGATAATTATTCAACACACTACGCACACAAATAATATAATTTATATCATTTAAACTAAAAAGGATTGCAGTTTTGTTAAAATATTTTATATTGTTGGTCATTCAGGAAAGAATTTAGAGAAAATTAGAAATTTTTGACAGTACTTTTATGATAATTTTACAGAGTTCTTCAAATTCGTATCCAAAAAAACAACATTTCTCATCCTCATCCTCTAACGAAGGAGAATGGACAACTGGAGTTTTTCGTTTGTTTAATTAAATTTTTACAATTTATGATTTCCAATTTACAAGCAATTTTAGAAAAAATCTTTTGTTCATAAAATTATAAAGAAACATATTTTTGCCCCGTTTGATTCGACAATACATATTTATATGGATACAATTACACTTAATTGTATTCTAAACCCACCTAGGAGGCATATTACTTCATTTGAATAATTTCAAATGAAGTAATAAGCAATTTTGGATTCTCTAATGTCCAAAACGGATAGAAATTTCGAAATCTCAGGTAAAAAAATTAGAAGTATCTTCTCCATCACAACACTTTATAATTCTAAAGCAAACTTATGTTTAGTCTGAGTGTTTATCCGCAAAGCATTCATTCATATTTCCGGAGTAAAATATAATTCGTATTTAAGGATCATAAATGTTTCTTTAACAAACATATAAAATTTACTCTTCGATTATCCTTTATATACATTTATGTTTCACAATAATTTTCTACAGTCTATTTATGTATATGTATATATATTTGTAATATATAACATAACTTCATTCATAACGTATAACAAACTGACTGTAAAACATATTTTGATGGGTTATTTTATTCAAGTTCATATAAACAATCTGTCAGTTCAGTTTTCATATACATTAATAGTTTTATATGTTTATAGATATTGTATCATATTTTCCAATATATTTTCGAAAAATCATTCACTTTCTTTATACGTTTAAGTTTAAGGATATTATACATTTTGCTATATATATATATGACTTTAATAATATTACAACCCATTTATTTTAAGGATGTTTTTCTTTGTAGTTATGTACCACACATGATTTGCCTTGAAAATACCTTAATATGTGGTGTTAGGTAGTGTTTATTGAATTGTAAGCATTTATGGTTGAGATATCTTGTCATATAATTCAGATTATTTAAAATACATTTTTTGTTATCATATTAAAGTAATAATAAGATTTTTTTTTTTAAAATATGATTTAATAGTTTTAGTATTTTCCCTGACTGCATATTCATAAAAAAATGGATAGCAATATTCTTATGGGTATATTCATGGACATAATATTAAGTAAAGGGCATTCATGAACTTATAACTTTTTGTAATTATTACATTGAACTAAGTTCTGCAAAGAACTCCATCAAAATTTTTTTAATAGATTTTAGAATCTAACAGGTTTCTTAACTGAATATTGTTATCTGAATTATATCCTTCAGAAATTTGATTGATGTGAATTTATGATCGAACATATTAGTTTGAAATTGTCGAATATATTTACGACAAAAAAGTCTGCTATACCAGACGATATTTTCTCCACATTCTTACATAACCAATTAAAGTGTATACTAAATCTAAATTTCATTCTTGAACTATGCAAATGGGCCACTACACAAAGAGTGATATGAATTAAATCTAGAATTCTTAATCTCTTTTAACGTTATTTGTGAATTGTTTCGTATTTTTGGCAATATACTATTTTCAGTAATAATTCGTAATCAGACTCATTCTCTCACAATTGTGCTTTACGAATTTCTAGTAATCTGTCAAAACCCTTTAAAAAATTACTTACACTTTTAAAGTTTAGTTGAAATCAGATAATCTAGCGATTGATTTGCAGAAGTAAACTATATTGGCTGTATCGCCAAGAACGGACCATACTTAACAAATATGCATCGTAACTTTTTGTCAACAAATTATTATTTTGTGGTTATGCAAGACAAAAACTATAATAAATTCCAAAAAACGCTAAAATTGTTGTTAATTTAATAATTAGGAAGGTATTTGAAAAAATAAATTGATAATTTAAATAATTAATTTAAATTATTTGAATTTTTCTACTAGAATTAAATTTTTAAAATTAAGACCCAAATAATTTTATTACATATAAAACAATCCTGATAAAACTAATAATGAAAAATTATTTTTATGGTTCACAACATCTTGATGGTCTTTCACTTTTCCCTTATAATGATATCCTTCACGTTCTTTCATCTTAAATTAAAATATTCTTCACTAAAATAAAATTCCTTTATTTAACATTATTTTCTACATGGCGGGGATATCGTATATTTATTAGTAGGAATATGCGATGTTCTGTAAAATTTAGACAGAACAAAAAATGTTTCTTTTTGATCCTTTGACGTGTGTATGATGATGTAAAGGTGATTGATGTGTAATGTTTATATACAAAATATATTGGTAAACATAATTTACTCAAAGAAGTAAAAATGACATCACAATTTTTTCTAGATATTTTTTTTAATTTCTTCACATATAAAAGCGCGTTATGGACCTGGGTAGCTTAGTATAAAATGTACTGTTCTACTAACAATGGAGTTTAGTATATGACTATTGTCAGCTTAATTCAAATGAAAACAACAACTTTATCACCATCCAATGCCTAAGTTGGAAAAGTACTGCTGACAATGTTGAACTTACTTTTTTTAGCAATTGTTTTACTACTAAATCCAAAAAGTTTGAAATGATTTACAAACCCATTTAAATATATAAATATTGTTTAGTAGTTTAAATTTTTTTTGAAATTTTTTTCTTTTTTTAAAATATTAATGATTTTGTGCCAACAAATTTTTAGCATACACTTTTAAACTTAAGCTTAAATCACTGCTATTTTAAAATACGGCCAGTAAAAAATAAATGCAGCATAAATTTTTTTCTGTAAATGGAAAAAAGATTTTAAAGCAAATTCTCGGAAAAATATTGTTTTATAAAAAAAAAAATATATTTCAATAAATCAAAGGAAAATTTGTATAATCTGTTCAAAAAGGATATATTAATTTAACCTTTTTGGTAAAATAAAAAGGTTAATAATGTAAAAAATCGATGAAATTTTAAAATATTTGGTAACAAATGGTTCTTTTTTTTAAACTGAGAAATTTTAGAAATATTATTATAGTTTAAAAAAAAAAACGTTTTGTACCAAATATTTTAAAATTTCATTGATATTAGTTAAACTATTAGTTAAACTTTATTTATAAACTTTATTTATTGTTCTTATATTTCAATATTCAGATTATTTAAGAATATTGATAATATCCATAAGAATATTGCTAAATTAATTGTTATTAAATTGTAATGTCTCCTCAGGAATTATCTTTTTACAATCCGAATTGTTTGGAAATTGATTGTATTTCAATTACATTGTCAACGGAATAATTAAAATTGAAGGGAAAAAATGTAGTGGAGTGGAATTAATAATATTTAATATAGTGATGTAAATTCGTATTAATTTTTCCAAGGTTGATTTTGTTTTAGATATTTTACATTACATTCCTTGTATTACATTTCTTCTAGATTTCAATGAACTGGCAGGATAAAATGTAACATACGGGTGACCTATATGAACGGAGAGCCGCCACTGATTCAATTTAAGTAACATAATAATCAATTATTCCATACTATTTTTACTTCATGAAAAAATATTGAAGTAAAAATAAATATTTATTTTGAATATTGTTAAGTGCTGACCAATTGTTTGACTGTCGAAAGTGAGCAAGTATTTAACAACTAATAATAGACAATTTTGGAGGATTTTTAAAAACCAATGGCGGGTGTAGAATACTTTTTCAGGAGGCACTAGCAAAATTTACCCAATTTTTTTTTTATTTTTATTAATATGTATTAATATTATTTGTATCACAATTTTCGGAAAATCTCATGCAGTTAAAAAAAAATTAAAATTAAATTGAAAATTGTAATTTTCTATTTTTTCTGGAAACTGCAATACAACAGATACTTTTTGTATTTTTTCGACACCAGAACTGCTACGCTGGTTCGGTTTGGTGTAACAGAATTTGACACATTAAATATTCAATTTTTCCTTTTGAAACTTGTGTTTTTGTATTAAATAAGTTTATATAGAAATTTCGAAAAACATTTTTTTTTTATTGAAGTTCAGGGGATGCAATTGACCAAAGTGCTAGAAAAGTTGTGTAAGTTAAACTTAGTATTCCTACAAAAGAAAATTGATATTTTTAATAATAACAGCAATAATACTTCATTCTTCATACCAAAATAATATTTAATTTAAGAAATGTAAGTCTATTTATATATGTACATCTATTTAGTAAATATTAATAAACAAAAATATCAATTGAATCCTTTTTTATCATTTTAATCCCATTTAAAAACAACAATGAAACTTTTATATTTTTATCATACAAATTTCTTACATTTTTTTTTTGTTTGTTTAAATATTTTAGGATCAGCAATCAAATCAGTTTTATTTATTTTCATCCGAAAAAGGTGTTTTACGATCAATGTACGTACCATATAAGTGTAATTTTCTAATCAAATGGAAAATCTATTTCCATATGTAACAATTTGTTTTGTGATAAAACGTTTTTGTTAAGGGTTTAAAAAAAAAAAGATTATTGTTATTATCCTGTACCTTTTTAAGTGAATATTTATAGATGAGATTTTGTTAATATATTAATATAAGAAGTGTTAGTAAATGAAAACTATTATTATATTAAAGAAAATTACGTTTTTAAGACAATAAAAAAATTTGCCATTATTTTTAGTCAATATTTTTATATTAATTGTTTTTTTACGTCAGATTGGAACAACACAATTGCCACAATTGCAAACTGCCTGCTTGCGTTAGGTTAAAAATCTCAATTTCTGTAAAAAAAAAAGTAAAAATTTAGTAAGTTTATGTTAGGATAATGCCAAAGATGAACTTTTGGAAACCACTCGTAAATCATCCCAATTGTGAAGCGACCAATTAAGTAGTATATTTTATAGACTTTTCGAGCTTCGCTTAAGATCACGTTAATGATTATTAAAATATCAATTGAATAAAATTTGAAAGTGACTCCGTATTCTGCTTAGATGAATAGGTAACAGAGTGGGAATACTTTAAGAATTAAGGAAGTTAGAGATAAAGAAAATATCAGGTTGGAAATAGATCGAATCTAACTAACACAAGTGTCGTACTTCTTCTATAGTGTCACATTATAACAATCCTTTAAATAATATCATCTACTAATTAAAAAAATCAGTATAAACATTAATTGAATGATTAAACTTTTAATAGTATATCATATAATTTTTATCATGTCGAACAAGTAACTATTTTAGCTGTTCATTTCGTAAATCAAATATTATTTTTGTATAGTAAATTTTAATATTTTACATAAATTTTTCAGCATATTTAATTAAAATATGACAAAAGTTGATAATAATATAATTTGATAGTAAAATTATTATTACCGTAGTAACGTACAATGTTTAGGTAATGGAAAATTCAAATTAAATATTGCTATAAACGCAGTATAATGAAAATGCAAGAAATACTATTTTATTAATATTCACAATAATTAAAATTTCGTTAAGTAAAAGTTGATATTAATTTTATTAATATAATTTTACAACATAAATTTGTTGTACAACATTAATAAAATTTTAAGGAGTATCGTAGCTTTGATGTGCTGAATACGTAAGTAACCAACTACTGGGGTTACAAAGAGTCTAAGCGGCCACGGTACGTTTTTTGGCAATCTTCACTCAAACCCACCAGCCAACCAATCTGATACAGCTAATACTGCCAATGTTTCTGAATTTACAGCATTTTTAATATCCATAAAAATTAGGAAAGTAACAAAATTGCAGCATTATTCGTTATAGTCATGTCGGCAAGTTTTTCAATAGAGGTTTTATTATTCGGAGCTCCATAAATTCATTATTAATTTTCAAAATTCATGTCCTTTTTAATTCGTGTGTAGTTATTCGGTCTATATATTTATATTTGCTCAATTTATGTTATTTAAATTGTGTATTCAATAAATTAGGATTTCGGTCAATTGTTTTCGGGGTCAATTAACCGCAAATACATTTTCGATATCGATATTATACTGAAGTGCAGTTAATTTTGAAATATATAAAAAAATTGTTGTTATTGTTACAAGTTATTCCCATGACAATAATTTTAAATTAATTTTACTGATTGGATTCAAATTGTTTGGAAATTTTATTGCGATAATTTTTGTTAATTTTTACATCTTCTTTGTCATTTCGAAGTTATAATTAATTGTACTATTATCTATACAAGTAAACCACTATCCTTTTGGGGATTATTTAAATCGTTTTTCAATAGATTTCTAGGTTCCCTTCTGATTTCTAGGAATTCTGTTCCCTTTCTTCAGAAAAATTAAATTTTCAATAAAAAAATATTGTTTTTCTTTTCAGATTTAAACATAATTTTCAAGAAAACATCAGATCATAAGATATAATACCAAACACTGTCATTTATTACCATTCAACAAAAACTACATTAGATTTTATATCAATTTCATGACTACTAGAGAAATTTTAATATATAACTAAATGAAATCAGTAAAACTAAAATTTATCAGGTATGGAAAAATTCAAATATTTTGTGATGAGCTCTCGTTATCCTTTATTTTCTTATCTATAATATTTTTTTAAAATAATTTTGTTATCCTTTAAAAATATTTTGTAGACATTTCAATACTGTATAAATTCAATTCAACATGACGAATAACAATTCTGTAAAATTAGTGCGGGTGCATTTTTTTTTTGTCATTCCTTACTTGACTTAACACTATATAATATAATATATAAAAAAAACTCTTGGCGGTGGTGACTTTACCAATAATGTGTTACTACAAAATATATTTTTTTTTTCAAAATCAGTTCCTTCTGTTTTAAAATCCGCAAAAAATCTAAATAAGAAATATAAAAGAAGAAAAATGAAATATGAAAAAATTGAAAGTCATTCTTGCAGAAAACACGATAAGAAAAGTGGTTTTTCTTATACTTTATAAAAGTGGAGGCATAAAAAAATTGAATTATACATAAAATTGTTTTGAATTTTCTTTTAATTTTTTTTAAGCTTATTTAAACAATAATGTGCTAATTAATTGAATATTGACAGTAGTTGTAGTTGGTATCGTTATTTGTTTTAAATTAAATTTCATTTTAAATATTTTCCATCATCGTCTTGGATTATAAGTTATTATACATTACATAAAGATTTGTTTAATAAAATACTCAGAAGCCCATCCTTGTATCCTTTTTATTATAATTAAATCTTTAAACAATTAATATATTTCAAATTGTATCCTTAAATTTGTTGTTTTAAACATCCTGTGAAAATCTGATGTTCAGATGAATGTGAAATTAGATTGATGTTTCAATTTTTAATCCAGGCACTTTTGTACTTCTTTGAAATACATTTAGTAAGAACCTCATTTAATCGCGAAATTTTAAGGGGTCCGATATCAAAATGTTAGATTCATATTAAAATTAATTATTAATTTAATTTGCTGAATTATGCAATGCATATGAATATTTTTAAATTCGAACGTTAAGTGTGATTTTTGGAACAGGTCGGCATCTGACATGTCAGTTAATGTCATTCGATGATCTCTCTCATATGTCAAACATACAAATGTTAATTTTGGTTGGAAAAAAACAAGAATCTGGTAGTTTATATTATAAACTGTGATTCAGTTTCAATTACCGAGGATTATACCTAGGATTCTGTGACCAAAATCTGGTGGTATCAACTAAAGATTTTTAGTTTTCGAAAGGTATATTGATTATATGTTTCTAGCCATTCTAAATCCGGAGAATAAGCGATATTTAACGGACGGTCATATACAAACTAAGTGAAACTTTTAACGCACTTTATGTAGTGCAAAAGTGTCAAAAAATTATATACAAAAATTTAAGCTCATAGTGGTAAAGAATACCGAAATCATTTTCACAGTTTATATATATGTATGTACATATATATTTTTAGTAGAATGAGTCTAGACTTCAAAATACATTTATACATTATTATTGATGGATTTGTTTTACTTGCATACAGTGGTTGATATAGCTAGCATAGAGAGAGTGAAAATTGCTATTTAAGAATAATAAATGCAAAAAAAAAAAAACACAAAAAATTTTGTGTGAAATGTTTAGGTAGGGTCAAAATACTATGGAGGACTAAAACTGAAATCATGTTTCAGGCAATTATTTCTATATTTTATATATGTAATATGTATATTATATTTAATAGCATTGGACATTAAATTTTATAAATAAAGTATACGATTTTCATGTTTTAAATGCATAACACATTTATGTTTATAAAATCTTTTAAATATTATCGGTTTATGGAATTTATTAATGGATTGCCCACCAGTTTTTTTTTTAAAGAATTATTTTGGTTTCGAAAATGTATTGGTAAATAATTTAAATAAGAATGGCAGCATTTAGGAAATATATTTAATATTTAGTTTTGTTAAGCGGGATTATAAATATTTAAAAATTAGGGTAAAATTATTGGCATTAATAAAATATTTTGACGAATTTTAAGTATATAACTTAACTTTTTAAAAATACTAAACTAATTTTTAAAGGATAGAGCATCGAAAATTATTTTCTTAATAATCAAGTTTGGTATTTGTAAATGATTTTCGAATTACGATAACAAATATGCCCAATCTTATATAATTTGATATTGATTTTTATTATTTATTAATGACAGCAGTCAAATAACTAATGTAATCTAGTTTAAAGATGCTCTGTGTTGATACTTTAATCAATATTCCTACTTTAGCCAATCTGTCCGTCTTTGTTTATTAAGCTTTATTTTCAAACGACTTTCCATGTCAAAGACTATCTTGGTTGGTAAATATTCATATACGTATAAATTTAATTCTATGAATAATATCGACATCGTTAAGAACTCCTAAAACTTACCCACTATTAAGCTTTCTATTAATATATACAATCCTTACAGGCTCGATAGTGATTTCTACAAATAATCTTATCTATAAAAATATCAAATTCTTGCTCATAAAGCAAATAGCATCTCCGTTTTGTATAGTAAAGTTCTAATGCACTTCATAAAAGAATTAAAGTTTTAATATAAAAATTATTCCAAAGAGCCTATAAAATTTTCAATTTGATTTATAAAAAAATAATTTCAATTTAAAAAATTTACTATAACATTGCTGAATAAGCTACTTAATAACAATATAACTCAATATAAACTGCAAAGTTAATAACATCTGTTGCCCAAATTGACAATATCCTTTTTGTCTGGTATCCAAGTGAAAAGTGTGTTTTCTATCGCAAGTTTTCATTTACATCCGCCTGATACTGGAAAAAAATATACATAATATGAAAAATCTACTTTCTTGATGTACATACATATAAGAGTCAAGTGCCTAAGAAAATTTATTTTATTTAATAAAAAAAAAATACCGCAATTTGCGAAAACTTAATATTAATACATTTAAGAACTTTTTTATTTATATTTTTAGATATGCACATTTTTACTGAGTAAAAATATAAATTTACGGTTTGAAAGTCAAATATTGGAATATAGTTCAAATGTAATGATATAAGAATTTGAAGTAAATTGATTTAGTTTATCTTTTGCAATAAAAATATATCTCAACAAAATAATTATGTATTGAAAACTTAGTTTTGAACTGCGCTTTAAGGAATAAAAATAATTACCATAAAGAAAATTAGTAAAAATATGATAAATTTCTAAAAATCTTCCATTAATTTTTAAATAAAAATTACGTCTTCGTTTTTAGACGAAATAATAAATTACGTAGTTTTTATGTGCGCCTACATAATAATAGTGAGTTGAGTAAATAAAAAGTAGTAAATTATTTTGATATCCTATTTAATAATAAATTTATGAAAAAAAGTAATTAATATATTAGTATATGCTTAACATTCAAATTTTTTTAAGCAAATGTGTCAGATTCTAGTAATAACTATAAAATTAACTTAATTTTAGTATAAAGCTATTTCTACATACCCTAAATTTCAAATTGGATAAAGATGGTAATGTAAACCGTGTAAAAGATCTCAAAGCCTATTTAATTTATATACTCTGTAAGAAATAATGAAAATATCAAACAATTTTGATTAAATTTTCAAAATTTTTACAGGATTTATTATTGTTCATGACAGCACAACTGCACAACGGGAGCGGTATGTTAGACATCATCACAAAGAATTTCAGTAACAAAATCTTACATTTTTTTATTAATCTTGCAACATTAAAATCTTGCAATAATAAAATCGAGCACAAGAAAATTTAACATTTTAAAAAAGTTTGACCGAAAGTCCAAATTGCAATAAAAAAATCTGACAATGTTTTAATTAAAAAATATCATATTAATAAAAATCTTTTAATAGAAAATAAAATTAATTCAAAATTCACTCAAATTTTAAAAATGATTAAGGAGCCATCAATAAGATGCTGTTACATGAAAAAATTCAATGAAGAATAATTTCTGAGCAATCCGCTTCAAAAACTCAATTCCTAAAACAATTAAACACGGAGATGAAAATGATACTAAATAGATGTATTGAAAATCTATTTGAATCAGATTAAAGTAAAAAAGTAGTAAAATATTCAAGGAATTAAGAATTAAGGGAAATTTATAACTTACTTAAAGTAAGATCTAAGTAAAATAACATTTCATTAATTTACTTTTAATTGTAAATTCTTTTATTAGCTTTTTTATTTCAAGTAAATCAATTAAATTGCATATTTACGAATTGGAATTACATAATTGAATTTGAAATTTAAGTATTTTTAAGCTTCAGTTACAATTGTACAGATAACATTTTATTACCCAATATTGTTTATATAAAATCATTCAATTAAAAAATTAAAAATTTAAACTTTTTAGAAATAGTAATTTCTAAGAATCTATAAGGTTCAAATGACCTAAACACAACCGGCGGAACACACTGTACCTATAAAATTAAATAGCGCTCATTCGTAAGATTATATTATAAAAACTCGTACTATTCTAAGTTATCACTGTTTAATAAAAATTATATATATTTGATCGACAATATGATATTAGCATCTGTCAATTATACAAATTCTACAAATAGGAAAAACATTAAATAACATTAAATTAAGTGCTTTAATTAATAAAAAAAAAGCTGCCAAGTTGGAAGAGTGCTTCATATATCTTGTGTTCAATCACGCTTTTGTGGCATATATTCACATCCCTTTAAATTATACCCCTGTAAAATAGCGGGGGTTGAGGTTAGAGGGTTGATTTTTTCGGTAAAGATGTAAGACTATATTATTAAGAAACTAATTTCTCGGTTTTTAAATCTAACCCTCCGCAGAGGGGGTGTAAGTTATTTTATAAACACACCCCCTTATCCACCAAAAGGGGGCGGGTGGTAAAAAAATGAATTTATTTAGAAAGAATCTAATCTGATAGAAGTTAAAAGTTAAACCATCGCATCTTTAATAGTTTAGTTTTTATGGACTTTTAAATCTAAAAAAAATCAAATTTAAATAGAAAATGTCTGAATTTTCAAAATGTTTACCTTGTCCCCCCTTTAAAATAGCGGGGGTTGAGGTTAGAGGGTTGATTTTTTCGGTAAAGATTTAAGACTATATTATTAAGAAACTAATTTCTCAGTTTTTAAATCTACCCCTGCACAGAGGGGGTGTAACTTATTTTATAAACACCCCCCCCTTTGCAATCTGAAAGGGGTGAGGGGGTTAATTTCCATATAATTTCGAAATACTTTTATCCTCTCTATCTTATGTGGAAAGTACAATATCCTGGTTTAAATATAGAGGATTTTATAGCTATTTTAAATTTCCAAAATTCAAATTTCAAAGCCCCATAAAAACGTGGGGCTGCGTCCGATACCTCCCATTTTTTAAAAATTTAATTAGATAGTGTGTATGTACGTACTGAGGAAACGGCATTAAAATCCCATAATATATAAGCAGTGTTTTTTCGTGTGCATAAAAAGGGGTGTGTTCGACCCCTTTTTTAAGGGGGTTGCAATTGACTTATTTGAAAATGCACCCCACCACGACATACTTGCAATATTTATTTACATTTCTTTAAAATTTTGTCAAAATTGGAATTGGTTTACTACTATTTCTAAGCATTGCAAAAAGAGCATTTTTACCCTGCGTACGGCGTACGGCGGACACAGAAATTTTTATCACGGATTCGGATTCCCTGATATCGAAAATGGATAAATCAATTAAAATATCAATTTTTTTTTTTTTTTTTTGCATCTCGACCGCAAAGCTTCATATATCTTTAGATATATGAAGCAAAATAATATTCCATAAAACTGTAATTGGAACATTACAAATCTATAAAATTCTAAAGTTACCCAAACATTGTACAACCTGGTTGTCAACGAGTATGTAAATGTTCAATACAACCAATTCAACTTAGTTTAAAACCGTCAAAAATCTGTTTTTTTTTTATTGTTTTTAAATGTAAAAAAAAAATTCTCTAATAGAAATTGGGTAAAAAATAATTATAATTTAATATAAATTCAATTAATAAATAAAATTACATATAAAAACATGTGTTTTTTGACAAAACGTCATTTTGGTTGTACTATATTCCCATATACTTTACAATTAATTTATAAAATTATCAAAATTTATAATTTATATTTTATAACTAGTTTTAATTTAACTTTTTGTATTCAAATCTCTCTTAATTCAACTAATTTTCAATATAAAATTTAAATTTTATCCTTCTTTAAGGATATTTCTATCAAAATATAATTTCCTTCAATTTTACATTTATTCCTCATATATAAATTGGGAAACTATCAAAAAGGATACAACTTGAAAAAAAATACACATTGCAGAACTAAGGATACTACCTGAAAAAAAAATATTTGAGAAGTAAGGCATATGATAGTATTCAGTATTTTAAATTAATTTCGCAGCTAATTTCCAAATGTTTCTATAAGGATAAAAAAATAATATTTTTCATAATCAACTTGGATTACATTGAAGAATTTATATAATTGATATCCTGTGAAGACTTATTAGAGACGACCATCGTCCAAACAAAATTATAGCATAGCAAAAGATAAAAAAAAACTATATACGAAAAATTATAAAGTCATTAAGTAATTTTGTAAATGGATTTACATTATCAGAACGTTTTTTTTAGTATATACGTACAGTCCTATAAAGGGGGTTGTAAAATATATGAGGGTGCAGTCTAGACAACCGCAAATTTATTATTATGCTATTTTTATTTGAAAAAATAAAATAAATAAATTAAAGTTTTTATTAATTTTCATGAAGATTTTTTAATTATTCTATAATAAATGTTCTTCATGTACATTGCTGACAATCGTTGTTTTATGACAAGTAGTGTTTAAAGACTGAGTAATTAAAAGTCCTTACTAGCGATTTTAAAAGACCATATTACAAATTTTGAAATAATGATCAATAATATTTATAACGCCGAGGAAACAAATTTTGTCAAAAGGACTCTGTCATAAGAAGTATATTTCTAATTTCCACGAATGTGAGGTATCATTACGCTCTCTAGCCTGCCAACTTTCCACAAGTGCCAATCTTAGTGATTCATCTGCAAGTAATTATTTTAGCGATCTACCAACTAAGTGACCTACAGATATCACTATCTTAGCACATGAGTGGTAGCAAAACAATTCTAACGCTTGAATTGGGATCGCCGTAATATTGTATGGGACTCATAACTTAAAATTATCCAAAGACCAAAAAAACTGCTTTTTAAAAATTGTCGAGTACTCAAATCAATTTACAGCAGCACTGGAACGATGAGTATGTTCCATTGGTTTTTGTTTGGTCTATAACCTTCTCTTCTTAAGGTGCGTCTCCCAGTGGAGGTTGATCATCATCTCCTAGATTTTGTCTCTGGACTTCGCTGCTCTTAAAATTTCAATGGCCGACAAAGTATTCCATTCTTCTAGGCTGTTGATCCAACTTTTCTTTTGTCTTCCTCTACTTCTGATACCTTCTATTTTACCTTCCAGCGACAATCTCATAATTCTATACTTTTCACCATGAATAATATGCCCTGAGTAGCCCAATTTTCTAATTTTTAAAATATTCCGCAATTCTTTAACCGCTGACATCTTTTAAAAAGTATTTTGGCTACAATAATTGAGACAATTTAAAAGTATGCATAGACCTCTAACTATTTCGAAATTATTAAAACTAAAATAAATGTTGGAAAATTGGTATCATAGAAAAATTATGCCATTTCATAAAAGATTCATTTATTACCAAACATAATTTCAATAACATATAAAACCAGCTATTTTGATTACATAAAAGTCTAATTTTAAGCAAAATTATATAAAATTATGAAAATTACATATTTTTATGCATTAAATTCTCATACGCTCCCAATCCAGGTGGAAAATAATATGCAATTTAATCAATTCAAAAATATTGACAAAGAATTATTATTTTGAATAGGTTATAACAAGGTTTTAAAATTCACTCTGTAATTTCCTGTATAATGTACAAAAAAAAAATGAACATCTCTAAAATAATAAATGATAAAAAAGATGATTAAAAAAAATTATGTTATGACATTACATCATTAATCAACTTCATGTTAAATTATAAAGGCTTATGTTTTCATGCTCTCATCTCCAGTTATAGACCATAGAAAGCTAAAAAAGTCCATCGGCTAAATAATAATTTAAAAATATTAATAAAAAAAAGAACAACAACTGTGTTGGCTATACCAGATGAAAATATTGAAATTAATTAAAGGATGGTTTTGTAAATGAACATCATGATTTTATTTAATACTTTGTACAATTTTATTATCAATTAAGGGTAGTTTTGTTACCCAACCCATTTTTAATGTTGTTAGTATAGTTAAAATTTGTAATTTATTAATATTATTTATATATGTATTTAGGAATTATGTATAGATGCACATTTCAAAAAGGATTAATGTAGTTTAAAATAATATTATTATTTAAGAATAGTGATAGGGTTGAAAATAAATGCTATTCGAAAAAGTGATTAATTGAATTTAATCATGGATAAGAATTAGTATAGAATTTCATTTAAGTATTTATATTATTTTCAATACCAGATTTCAAACAATTCAATCTAATCTTTATGTTAAGGGTTTTATAAAATTTTATATGACAAATGGAGTTGACGAATATTATATAAAAAAAATTATTTTTAAAGTATAAAAATGAAATTGTTCTAGAAAGTCTAGTAAAGCTTTAATAATAGGTTAAATTTCTATCCTAGAAAACATCATTTTCTAAGTATTGCTAATTTTAAAGTGATACCACCTTTAGTAATTAAAAGTATTATTATTTTAGTACTGATAATAAAATTACTAAGATGAATTAAAAATAATTACTTATAATAAAAAAACTTTAACTTAAATTGAATTGTGGCAATGGAAAATTTTGAAATTTAATAAATGAATCCATTTATAAATTAGGTTAAATGGCGTAGAAGGTTCATATAAACCACTACTTGCGTCCATAGCGAAAAAACTCCATATCAAATATCTATCTTTGACTTGTTATTAAGGTATTTATCTATTTTAAGGATATGATTTTCCTGCTTAACTTTCAAGACTTTATTCCAGGAATTAATTCGAGCAATTTTCAAAATAAATTTCATATACTTAAACATTCAAAAATGAAAAAAAGTCCTTTTGGGAATAATTCAAATTTAAATAAATTTCTTAAAATCGACTTTCGTGTTTCATCTAAAATTTTGTGTTATAAATTATCTTTATAATAATAATAATATAAATTTATTTTTAAATTTCTTTAAAATATTTCTATTCAAATTACAACAAACGTTTGTTAGTAATATCTAATATCCCTTTTCGCTATTATAAAAAACTCCAATAATATTAATTAATTGATCGATCGATAGTTTGAAATTAGTTACTTTTGAAATTAGTTATACACAGATTTACTATTTAGAAATAAACATATGTAAAGGAAAAAATAATATATCATATTTTTTCAGGATTACTGATGAAAACTTTTTACTTCTTCCGTACTTTTGGTTAAAGAAAATATTAAATTTGATCGATTATATGACGAAAAAACCTTAAATATTTCAATATAACTCGAATAAGTAAGTAATAAATAAGTTGGATGCGAAAAAATTATTTCTATAAAGAAAATTTAATTTGAAATAGTATATATAAAAAAAAAATTAACAGATTTTATCCTTTATTCTCAATAAATTTTCCAAAAAAAAAAATCAATTTCCGTTCTACTCAAACAAAAAATCTGTAGATTTCCTTCACATATAAAATTTAAATTAAATCATCATTGAATATAAATAAATTTTTACCACCACTTAATATTGAGTTTCTGTACTATAAAAAAGGATATAATTTAAATGAATTTATTTTGTACACCTCTGGAACGGAAGTGTTCTTTTATATTGAATATGTCCATTTTTATTTTATTTTTTTAATATAATAAATTAGGTGTGATTGAATTACCATCAAAAAATCTTTTTTTATATATATACCCACGAAAATAATCATCTTTAATGTACACTTCCAGCACATGATCTCTATATCATCGTTCATTATTCTTTTAAGAGGATACTTATAACATAAAAGTAGAAATATAGTTTTTTTTTACTTTCGTCAGTCAGTCAGTTTTATTTATCGAGTATTACATATATTTTCAATAAGCTAGCTGTTTTCAGTTAAAACTTAAACTTAACGTATAAATCGATAAGTTTAAATCGGAGAGCAGAAGGAAGACAATAAATTTTGGGTTTTGCCTATCGGATTAAGCTTTTCAAGTCTAATTTCAAGTATAAGTGATTAAGTATTTAATGAAATATTTTCATATCTTACAATAACCATATAAGCTATTTATCTATTACCTTTAATTTGACAATTCCCAGACGAAAAATTGTCAGAAAATCTGTTCCACAACTCAACCAGTAAAACAGCTGCTACAAGAAAGTCAATGCAAAGAGCTTAATAAGTTCCCAAAAAACAGTTTTTAAATTGTGTTTTTACAACACAACGATCCCTCCTGTCTCACCTGTTCAATTCACCACCTACACCTCCTTGCTCAACTCTACGTTTACAAAATTCTCTCAAATAATTTTTCTTGGGAGTTTTCGTTATGGAACAGTTTTTCTGCACAATAATATTAATAATATTTATTTATATTTAAATAAATTCATTTTCCAAAATTATATAATTATATTAATATATATTTTAAATTTACTTTTAAACAAACCCCCCAATTAATTTAAATACAAAATTTTCAACTGTTATATTATTGCTGTCCATCCTCTGCCAGTAAAGGATGCTTTTGTTCAAAAATTATACAATATATAGTGAAACTTGAACCAAAGAGTACTACATATTTACAAAATGGCATTATATTTATATAGGTATTTTTATCTCTATATATATTTTATAATAATGTTGAGGTTATGTTTATAATAAAATGGGTGGTTGAATATAATGAATGTTCTATTTTTAAAGAAATGACACTATACACTAATATAGACTGAACAAATATCATATAATATGATTGATTTTATATGTCCTTGTTGGGAATGTTGATTACCCTTATTTGTATATTCCTCCCTGCTTTATTATTATGCAGTGTATGAACGATATTTTGGAATTTTCATAGTGACTTTTTGCTGAAACATCTACTTTTTAGTGATGGTAACGATGTATAAATCAAATTTAGGTAAAACGAAAAAAAAGCATTGAAAATTGTGAAAAAGAGTTAATAATTATTCAATTTGACAATATATTGTTATGGATGTGGAATCTTTTTTTTTTTCTTTGTCGTATTTTATTTATTTTGGTATAGAAAATTGTTAATTACGAAGAGAGATTCAATTTAATATATAGTTAGTGCATATTTGATGACAGGAAATATCCCTAAAGGATACTATAGGAAAATGTATCCGTAAATATAATTAAATTTGCGTTATGATGAATATATTTTTTAGTTTGATATAATATAGTTTTTAAATTTATGATATGGGAGGCTAGGGTTTGTTAACAAACTGGGTGAATTCAATAAAAAGGATATGGAAATTTTAATAAAGTTAATTTTAGTTTATTAAATTTAATTTAAAGCCATTTGATTTTTTATGAATATATTGTATATATCGAAAATTACTCATAGCTATTAATTTTTTGAATTAAATTTCTATCAAAAAATGGCCATTGAAATGTTATTATGTTAATTGTGACCTTTATAATATATTACAATATATATGTAGTAAGTACTAGTAAAAGAAATTTCACGAAAGTTCTATCGTTGAGTTGACCAAATCTCGATTAAGAAATGCACAAATTCAGACTTTACCATTTTTTTCTTAAAGGAATTATTATGGTTGCAAGAAAACCCAAAATATTGTTATAAATGAGACCAAAAAATAAATAATTTAATTTTTAAATCAAAATTTGTATTTGTTACTTCATAAATGGATAACTGTTTTGTATATTTTTGAGAAATCCATTGGTGATTAAAACCTTCTACTAAAATTACGTTTTAATATACATGAAATCTAAAACAGCTTTTTGTGTCTTCTTCAAGAGTTGAAATTCTAGATACAGATGAGAGGTTTATATAATCAAAAATTTTAACATTTATTCTTGAATATTCAGTTTTACAATATTTTTACTTTAACAATTTATTGTTTAATATATTTCAGATTGGTATTAAGTCAGTAATTGTTATTTTGTAGAATATTTTAATCGTTGAATTTAATTCTCAAATGCAAATACGGTGGTACTACTTGGTAAAGAAATACGAATATACAAATTCCAAACTATTCATAGCTTTTCAGCAAACACGCGTAATCCTTGATAGGATACACAGAACAAGCAAACAGTTTCATAAAAATGGACTATAGCTTCGAACAATTTATGTATATGATATATGAGAACGAAGTGGAAACTCTTAATTATATTCAGTGTTGAATCGTCCTAGACTATATCATCTAAAACAAGGCTTCAAATATCCTTTGGAGTTATTAATAAACCGTAGTTTAAAAATCTATTGTGCTTGTTTGAAATCACTAGTCGGAAACGGATTTTTAATTATAGGTTAATTCACAACAGTTTTGTGCAAATTTGTTGAATTTTAAACAAATTATATTTAGTCTTTGTATATTTTATCGGTAATACACTAAATTCCGAAGAAAATCTAATAATTGTATATAATTTTAAACTTTTCTTTCAATATGTCATAACCACCCTCGGTTCCTAGGGGCAAAATCGAAAACATTTATAAAATTATTAAATAAGCTTATCCGAATTCAGGATATTCAATACAAAAATAAAGATCAAATTTTTGTTTTATATTTTCTTTAAAATTTTAATTCTTTTTAATTCTTATTTTGGTTTTTCCTATGTAGTTTTTAACTTTTCAAACAATCTTTATTTAGATTCATAAATCTCTTTATAAAAATCCTTATAAAATCCAATTAAAATAAATAATAATAAAATTAATATTTTCCATTTATTTATTTATTTTTCAATTTAATTATTTTTTATATTTTCTTTAAAATTCTGAAATATTTATTTATAAATTTATAAATAATATAAATAAAATGCAACAAAAAAAAAAGACATTTCTTTTAGGGTGAAAATATCTGAAATTATTTACATTGTGTATCTACAATTCCATTTTATATTTCTCACCTAACGATTTGTTATTATTAATTGTTATTTAATGTACGAATATTTTAGGGGTTTGTTGGATGTTTGAATATAAAGTGAAATTATAGAATTTAAATTTTAAATTAATATGAAGACGTGTTTTTGAAAAAGGAAATTTCAATTTTAAGAAATGTCGAGTATATGGAGTTATTTATTTATGGATGGTCTGGATAATGTTATATCTATATAACTGCAGATTACGGATAATTAAACATGGTCTATTATTGTCTATTATCACAATACGTACTTCCTTCAACAAGTTTATCGAATTTTCTATGACAACTCATGAAATTTTTAAAATTTGAATTTCTTAACTATTAATTACTAAATTCTTGGAAATTGGTAGTACTATTTTGATATGAGTTTACTATCCATGTTCTTGATTTTCTTTATGTAGAATAACTTTTATTTACGTGATTTTGGATAATGGTTTTCATTTTTAAATAATGTAAAATTTGCCGTCGGGTCGTTGAATATTTCGTTTACAAGTAAAAAAATATCCGAGTCGTAAATTCATAAAAGTTCATTTATAATTACCAAAATTCATTTAAAATTTACAGCCACATCTATCTTTCGCACTGAAATTACATCCGTATAACATCGCATAACATTTCATACAAAACTAGCTTTTCCATGCTAAAAATTGAGCAGAGAAACAAAACAAGTTTTCAAATTTTTTTTTACAAAATTTCTAATAATTTGTAGTGTCCTATTCTGGCGATATCAAAAATTGGGATTTTCTTTTACAGATTATAACAGTTAAATCTTTTTTAATTTCCATATCACCAACATATAAAGCCACCAGGTTTTGATTTTAATTTGGCTATTATAGTTTATTTATCAGGCTATTCCAAACAATTATTAATTTTATGATTATGATTATATTCCAAACAATTATAACCAATTAAAATGAACAATTCTGGGTTTTTGGTATCAGGACAATCATAAATATAATGAAACATCTACTGGCTATATATTCAGTAAATTTAGATATTTGAGCAACATTAAAATTAATTAGCTCATTTTATTCTATTAAGAACATTAAATTTTATATAAAACTTTTAAAAAATATTTATCAACTTTATTTACCAATATAATAAATCATAACATTTTCATATTCAAATCTTGTTTGGATATTTTATTGGCATAACAATTAATAGAAATAAAATATTTTCCTTTTTTCCAATTTTCAATTGAATTTTCACAATTTCTCTATTTGTAAAAAAAAAAAAAAAAAATGTAGAAGAATAATAAATATCTGTATAAATTAAATATTGTCATTCAAGAATTGAACAACAACTACAAAATATATACAAATCGTACTATAGTGGGACAAGTCCATCATTGAAAATTGGGGATAAAATCGTAAATAATTCCAAATTTTGAAACAATGGCACGAAATATTTGTTCTTCGTGACAAACAATTCGTTTCGTTGATGCAACGAAAATTAAAAAACGTAATAAAAATTGAAAAATAAAAAAAAAACACAAATAATTCGAAAAAATTTAAAATTTGAAATAAATAAAAAAAAATATAGACAAATTGATGATGTTGCAATACAAAAATATACAGTTTTATTTTTACGCATTCCGTAATGCATTTCAATGCATCCAACCACATCCTACTATTTAACAGTGGGAGGGATTATGCCGTGGGAGGGTTATTTTGTGATGGTGTGGTCAATGAGGATAAAACAATAATACAAAAATTCTGATGGGGGTGGAAAAGTTTTTTGTTGTTATAAACAATATGGAGACAGTTTTATTGAAATATTGAATTTGAAATTAAAAATGAATCGAATGGCAAATAAATGAGAAATTCCACACAATAAATAAATATATTTACAACTGATCTAGATAGTTTTTTTTAATTTCCTTTTTTTGTTATTGATGTCCTTTATTTTGTGGTATTTCGTGATATGCATAAAATGTTAAAAATTCGGATTTAGTTTATGTTGTCTATTTTTTTTTTGGTTGGGACTATACAGAATTTGAATACATTAACATACGATGAACTGATGGAATTTATTTTATTTTATCAATAATTTCATAAAGAATTGCTATGAAACATTGTGATCGAAAGACAAGACAATTAAATACTTCTCAAATTTGAAGGAGCAGTTCTTGTTAGTCCATTACCGCTTTTTGTACCAAAATTAGATGGAAACCGAAGAATAACCGATAACAAAATAAAAGTTTTGTTTATATTATATATAGTTTCGTTTCTGAGATTCTTCTATTCCTGATGTACAAGATATTTTGTGCCTTTATATGTATATTGATATTACAGATTTCCAATATTTTTACAAACTCTAAGTTTTTGGTTACCCCTAGTGCACAACGTTTTATTAAATATGTATACAGTAAAATTGAAGTTTGGTTTTTTAGGATATTTTTTTATATTATTGTCCTTTACGAAATGTGAAATTTTATAGGAATTTTTGTTTTATAGTTAAATTATTTTGTAGCATATTAAAAAGTGAAGGATATAACCAACAACAAAAAAAATTGAATTATTTGACAATTATTGAAATATTTTGTTATAAAGCCTATTTTAATAGAAAATCTAATTTTAAACTAGAATTTTTATTAAAGCCATTCAATCCATTGAAAAACATATACATTTTTTTTTATTTTGCTCGATGGATTTAAGGATTTATCCACTGCTCGAGGTTTTATTTATTTCTTCAGTAATTTAATTTACTTCTCAACTCAGTTAAAAATTGACTTATTGGTAACATTACTATTTATTTAGTACTAAATTATAGTATGATAAAACTAGGATATCTAAGGGTATCTAGTTTTAGGATACTAAATGCTACTCTTACATTGATTACCTTTACCTTTAGGATACCTTAATATTTTTATTTTTATTGTTTTTAAAATAATAATTAATAGTAATTAAAATAATTACGCTTACTTTAAAACTATTAACCCTAGACTTTTAGGGCTGTTTTTAGATCTTGCACACCCACTATGTTGTTAAATTTACCGAATTTAATATAAAATTTCATTTTGCTTCAAAAAAATTAACAAAAACTTAAATTTTAATTGATTTTAGATAATTTTAAATTAATTGAAACTTCAATTAAAAAAATGACTTATTAATTTGATGTGTATATCATTTTGAGACATCTACCCACAAAAAACATTAATCTATGGTTTAAGAATAAGCAGATGAAATTGTGAGTCTTTAATAACTTAATATGAAACTAAAAATATTGATCTACCGACACCGCAGATTATCACAAAATTGTCCAAATTTTGAAAATTTTAATTAAGGTGACTGAAATGATTTACTTTTTAAAAATATTGAATTTTATCTGAAAATATTATATAAGTTTAATAAAATGTAGTTTAATAAATTTATACTTCTAAATTTGGCCATATAATAATTATATTTCTAATATTTCTTATTTAATGTTTTGTAAGTTTTTGTTAATAAATACTAATGAATTAATATTCTCATTATAGAAAGTTTCATCATTAATTGAGGATCCCATTTCCAAAACGACGACCTCGACCGTTAACACTTTCATTTATTTCATTTTTCAATATAAAAATATATATAATTATTACTTGCAATTACAGCTTCTTTTTTTCACCTTAATTAATATTTCTTTACTAAAAATTGTGCATCAATTTTACCTTAATTATAAAATTTATAATCCTTAATAATTAAAAAAAAAAAACAATTCGAAAACTTTTATAAATTATAAAAATTGAACACAAAAAAATACCATCATAGAAATTAAAAATTCAAAAAGTTGCACATTGCTCTATAAAGTGTAAAAAATATTTATATTTTGTTTACCAAAAATTATTACAAGAACAAAAAAAGGACGTTTTAATCCCTAATTAAAATTTAATCACTAATTTACTTTATCAAGGGATTTATCTAGAATCAACCAAAAAAAAAAACCAAAATCTTTTGCATGACTGAACATTATAGAGCTTAAAAAAAAAATAGGAAATGAGAATTAAGAATTTTAGAGTTTGTGGAAAGGATGAATTTTAAAAAAATTTTATGTTAAATGACCAATCAATATAGTCTCTCTTATCCGCCATTAATGTAAATTTTACGAAAATTGAAATTTATGGAGGAACAAATAAAGGGAACGAGCTACAAATTGGGAGGGGGATAAAATAATGGGGTGGAGCAAATAATATGAAAAGTCAAATAATGAGGAAATGTATCGTTAAATCATTATTAATAAAATTTGATCTTAGTTAAGTTCTTAACAGTAAATTTTATTAAAAACTAGAAAGTAAATAATAAAAATTCTAATTATACATTGCAAATACAATGTTAAACTATGGGGGAAGGGTTTGAAAATAATAATGGTTATTTTAAAATCATTTTAAATAAATTTCTTGTAACAAAAAAATTTATTTTCGGCTAACAAAAACAAAACACTCCAAAGCGACGAATTAAAAATGTTAAAATCTATAAATTTATCCCACGTTTTCTATTGAAAATTATATCTTATCATTAAACCGCCAACGTCATTTAATATAAATGTCAATTATAATTATATTTTTTTCAATATTATTCTAAAATATGCTAAAGAGTCTTATTTGTATCCCGTACGCTAATAAGCATTTTGCTCGAACAAAAATAAAAAATTGAATTTTTGTGTTTTGTCTATATATTTTTTCAAAACTTTTATTTTTTTCCCATTACTTAACTTTTTCTTTTTTCTTTTTTTTTTTTGTATTTCCCTTTAAACTTTTTTAATTTCTCTGGCTTTATAATAATATATAAAACAGAATTATCCGCAATATTCTTAATGTTGCCTAGTACACGGGACTAACAATCTGTGTGGCAGTTTAGTTGAAAATGTAAGTTGTTTTTTTTTTTTTTTGTACTTCAATGTGGTATTATCCTTCTTAACAAACTTTTCACTCTTTTTTTGTTGGTTGTATGCATTATTGTTATTTTTTTTATTTATTTTAAGATTGGTATTATAGTACAAAAAAAAAATCTTACAATTTAAGATTATACAGTACAGGCACGATATGCTGATCATTTTGACTATCACGCACTGTATGAATACAATATTTATTTATTTGATGCATTAACTATTTTTAAATAGTGAACAACACGAGAGTTTCGACAACTGGAAAATAATACAGTTTACAATTAAATAATTAACTAAAAATAATACATATCTGAAGCCATATTCGCTAAGTGTGGATATTTCGAGTTTGAATTTTAAGTAAGTCATTTGTAATTTCGCGAAACAGTTATAATCTATAACTATAATATTTGGAGTTTTTTTTATAAAAGCTATAATTAAATTGATTGGCTTGCAGATATACATGTTGCAGTACAAGTAAAACAATTTTATTTTTTTTAAATTTCAATGCTTTAAGGCTCCGTGTAAAGAAGAGTCGTATAAAGGTATCGACGAGCAAATTTAAATAATATTTGAAAACAGTTCTTTTATACAAAATTATTTTTTAGAATTAGAATCAGAACCATATTTTACTAATCTTTTAAAGCATATTTTCAGATATATTATTAGGCTACAATAGTAGAGTAGTTTGCAGTTAGTAAACACATTATCGTCACCCGTACCAATATCGAAAAGTTAAATTATTATTTTCCATTTTTGGATATTTAATATAATTAGACAACACATGTGTATATGAATATCAGTGAACCTTTTTAATTCATATTCATTTTATCATTAGTGTACTGTGAATTAGAAATTGTATATATGAATATGATTTTTATGATTTTAAACCATATTATAAAATATATTATGAAAGAAGAATGATTATTTTTAACCAAAGCCAAAGTATAATATCAACTTCAAAGATATATCAAAATCCATTTCTGTCAAACTCAATTCATTTTATTAAGTAATAATTTTCTTTTTACCTTTGTAATTTAATGTATAACGTTCTTTTATAACTGATTTTAAAATCGTACTGAAAATCGTACAAACCCCTCAACTTATACAAGTAGATGAAGTGATGATTTTGCAAAATCTATAACATTTTAAGAATTTTAGTGATATGTGATTTTAAAATTTTTGGAATCACCAAATATTGAAATGTGGTCTTTCGGAATAATTTTAATTGTCCGATTTTTATAGCAGATTGAACTGAATACAAATAGTAAATATTCTGTAAAAGTATTCCTTTTACAGATCATTTTGTCGACAATTGTCGGCAATCCAAAGGTAGATCAATTTTACTATTAAACTAAACTTTAACCCAGAAATGTTATCAATTATTTATCGCTTGCATAAATCTGCTTGGTTTACATGCGATTAATAATCCTTTCAATTGAATATGTACAAAGAATCAGACCACAACTGAAATAGGTAAAAGAAATTATGTTATTATTACGTTATTAACTTTACACAATTTATTAACATTTTATTAATTTAATTAATGATGACATTTCCAAAATAAATATTCATCTACAATTACATATTGCCACATTCTAACTAATACGTTTATATGTAATAAACATAATTATAAAATTTTATTGGCCTCTATAAATAACATAACATAACATAAATTCTTAATTCATATGTCAATTAACTTATTTACATAATTTGTTAAACATTTTTGCAGCAATTACCTTTCTATTTTGTTAAATTAAAATAATGTTTATGTAAAATAAAAACTAAATTGTGAAAATTTCGAATTTTTCTCACGTGTTGCAGGCTTGGCTACTCATATATTTTAGTTGGGTCACATTTACATATATTTATCATACTGTTTCTCATTATCTGTGTAATCTTGCACTTTTAACTCTTTTATCATAATTAAAATTTTGCAAAATATAAGAGTTTTTTTAAAAAAAATTTAATTACACAGTTTGCTTTTCATTTGAAAGTAATTAAATTTTTATAATTACACTAAACTACACAATTTACAGGGACACAAGTCCCTGTAATAATTTAATAAAACATTATTTTTAATGACATTTTTATTTTTATAGTTTAGAATTTCTTCTGAAATTCAAATTAATTGAATAATTAAAATTTAATTTATTTAATGTGATATATTCCAATTGCTGTTTTTAATTATTTGTAGAAGTATACCTCTTTTTTTTAATTTGCATGGCACATTCATATTTATGACAAATACATTGGTTATGATAGTTCAGCATTACTTCTGATGAAAACCTGGAATAATTAGATATAAAATATTTTTTTCAAAATTAATAGTGTTTTCTTTCACTTTTACAGCTCAAATATAATCCTAGTATGGTCCTTTCTTTAATATTAGCAATTTCCAATATGAACCTACTATAATTTTATATGCAAGGAACAACCTAAAGATGATTTTAATTGTGAAACCTTTGTTGTCAGCAATTAGCCACAAATATTAGCATATATTGTAAACTTTATTACTGATATATTCATTTAAAGGTGAAGCCACTTAGTACATCAATACATACAGTGCATTACCAGTACGCCTTTGTCACTCCAATAATAATTTTTTATGATGACGAAATGCGAACAGTAAATTCCGAGTTATTGAACGATTTTAGGGAAATATTTGACATATTTTATTACTTATTTAATTCAATATAAAAATGGACTGTGGTTCATATCTATCAAGAGATTGATTAACATTTTTTTTTGTTATTGAAAAGTACATACATACTTAAGGAATGTATATATTTTTGAAATTTACGAAATGTCTTGATAGTTATGATAGATATAATTGAAATTTGTCAGTCACTGTATGTACTACAGCAGGCAAGTCACTGGCGAGAACTAAATTATACATGAAAATTAATATAATTCAGATAGTATTTAAATTTAATTAGATATTTAATTTATATGATATTAAAATTTCATTTATTTATAGTGGAGTTAAACGCGACGGACGCAATGGACGGACGACTGATTGAAATGTCCGTTGCGTCCGTCGAGTTTAACTCCACTATTAATCTATTTATTATTACATATTTATTTATAAAGTTTAGTTTTTTATATAATTTGACCTGATGGTGACCGTCGTTCAAAATATTATAGCAACCGATTCACTAACAACATTCGCTGTGCAACAAAACTAATTACATTAATTAATTCATTAACTTAATCTTTCTCATGAAATTTCGTTCAGTGTAATATGTAATTAATTTTTATTCACACAAATTTATAATATCAAAGATTTTAAATTACTTACAAAATTGTTTAATATTAATTTATTTAATTTAACTTGCAGATTTGAATGGTGCCTATAGAATATAATGATAATAGGGTAACGTCGTTTTCGAGGTTTCGTATGTTAGACAACTGCAACTACATAAATTTCAGGTTAAGGTAAAATTATAAATTTAAAAAAATATATTATAATAATAACTAATATTTTCATTAAATTAAAAGTGATAATACATATAAATTTTAACATAAAATCTCTTCGGCAACTTGGTTGGCCACGCGTATTCTTGGGTTATTAACGCACATAATCAGTTGTTATTGCTTGAGAATACACGTAGTTAACAAGTTTTTAACAACATCATCAACTTGAGAGTTGTAAACTAAACTTTTAAATTATATTTACTGAATTTATAATTTCTAGTTTTCAAAGTTTTTATTAAAATATCAAAACGTTTTGTATAGTTGAAACAAAATACGTATTTTGAAGAAGTGCATTTTAAAATTGGTGATCCAGAAAAGGTAAAATTTATTATTATTTCAACAAATCATTTATTATTTAAATTTTTATAAATATGCAATGTTAATTATACAATCATTTATTGTAAATATTTATTTTATCATTTCATTAAATTTACAATAATTAATCATTTGAAAATTTCAGAAGATTAATTAAAGTTAATAATAAAAACAATTATTAAATAAAATAAATAAATAAAAAATTAAAATTAATCAAGAGTTTCTGAAACATTTATATTATCAAAAATGATTAATAAAAAATGGTTAATAAAAAATAGTTTTAAAAATATTAATATAATCTAAATACTTATTTTTCTGCTGAATACTGCAATAGGTTATAGTTTTATACAAAACGAACACAGAGTATAAAAATGAAGGTAATAAGATATATATCACCATTTTCAAAATAATTTTTATTTCTGTGTTCCCTGGATTTCTAATGAAAATGTCGCAACGTAAAGCAAAGTTGAAGTGACTTAGTTATAAGTTATTATAATTATTTAATTCACAATGTAAATTGATTTCAAGCTTCAAATTACATTTTAACTCAATTAGAACTGCTATATTCAAATTGCATTACAAAAATAACTAATGCAACAATTTAAAATTTTATTTAATGTATTTATATAATTTTAACTAAAAGAAATGATAATTTTTTATGGGGGAAAAAAGTATTACTGCGACTTTTATCAACATTTCGTTTTAAATCGAAAAAGTTGAAAGTTCGGTAACTTTTGCTTTGCTTTATTTTTCATTAACTTACGTCAATATCATTGAGATTGGAAATATAATCTTTTCATATAATTCAATCATCAACTTTGCTTTGCTGTGACTTTGTTCTTTGTTGTATGTAACTTTTCTTATTGTGAATCCAGCTTCAGACTCATCCCGTCAGTTCTGTGAATTATATGGAATTTCAATCGACGATCACAGACGACAGTGTTTCTATGGGTGGGCATATGATAACAAACTAATTATAAAAATATATTAATACAAGCTTTACCGTATTTTCATACTAAACATGATTTAACAAAAATATTTGCCAGTGCGATCACTGGATGCAAAATATATTTTTGATGTTTATATATATGTTGCATTGTTTGTACTTACAAATTTGTATACAAATTGGCTGATATTGATATGAATTAGCTGATGATTAAGCAGTATTTAATTGTGGGACTAAAAAAACGTGGCAATGATGAATGATCGCTGTATTTCATAGGCTATTAAATACAGCAATTTACGTAACTCATCGCTATGCAGAAAGTGTTTTGATTGATTGAGATTAATAAAATTAATTCTAGATTACCGATTTCAAAATGAATTTAAAACGATCTTCAAATTATTGTAAATTGTATGAATAACAACTTTATGAAATCTGAGGCCCCTTTTAAACATTGAAGCGAAACTTAACTTTGAAGCCTCACTTGATGTGACCTGTTATATTTATTATAATAAATATTTAAAATGAAAATTAATTAAAAAGTTTCAATAATTTTTAACAAAAAAAAAACATCCGAATAATATTTTTCTTTTCATGACATATTTTAATGGTTATAAAATTTATTTCATTAGTAATTTGCTTTTGATTATTTGATATAAATAATTATGTTGTGTTTTTTTTACTTAATTATAGTCTGACGAAAAGTTATCCATTATACTCGTATGTATATTTATAAAATTTTGATAAAATCATAAAAACAATGAAAACGCTCAAATTAAAAGTTAATATTTATAAATAATTATTTATGGTCGTAAAATCAAATTCAATGTGTAAATAATTTATATATTAAAATTAGTTCTTTCTTTTGTACACCATAAAAATTCGCATTTCAGTAATTTTCTCGATATTTATTTAGTTATGAAGCTCATAATTAAATATATAAACTTTATTAATATGACTATAATTAAAATCTATATATTTTTTTCATTAAATATTCAATAACAAAAAGCCCTTTATTCTGCTGTTGTCACTAGAGGAAAATTATAATGGTTCCTTGGCTATAAATTGTCCAAGAGTGTAGCTGAAATTGATAATATTTTCCTCATTCAAGTTTGCTATTAAACGCGTGTGAAGATAGTACCAATATTAATTAGTCTATTTTCTATTGACGTTCAATATATATAATTTAATTTGCAAAATTTGGCTTGAAGAATATATGCCGAAAGAATGGCACCTAGGCATAATAATACCTATACATAAAAAAGGCAGTAAATTAGACTGCTCGAATTACCGAGGCATTATTATACTTGGATCAGCATATAAAATATTGGCATCAATATTAGCTTAAAATATATGCAAACTCAATAATAGGTGATTATCAGGCTGGGTTTATGTCAAATAAATCCGCGACTGATCAAATTTTTACACTGAGACAAATTATCGAAAAATGTCATGAATTTGGAATGAGCACCTATCATCTTTTCATAGACTATAAACAAGCATTTGATAGCATAAATAGAGAATACCTTTGGAACGCTATGCTTGAACTTGGCGTACCAAGAAAACTAGTAAAGCTTAGGAAAATGACAACAAACGCTAGCAATAACAAAATAAGAATTCAAAATAACTTATCAGAAATATTTGAAACAGGATCAGGTGTCAGACAGGGTGACAGTCTTGCAGCATTACTATTTAATTTTGCTGTTGAAAAAGTAATGAGAGATGCAAAACTATTGCATGGAGGAACGATTTGGTATAAATCATCACAACAATTGGTTTTCGCGGATGACAAAGATCTAATAGGTAGATCAATAGATGCAGAACAATTCAAAAAACTAGAACAAAAAGCGAAAATAAGTGGATTAGAAATTAATGAGAAAAAAACCAAATTTATGTGTGCTGGTAAACCGGACGCATGGCAGAAGAGCGGAACAAACAATTAACATAGACAACTACAATTTTGAAAAAGTTAGTAATTTTAAGTATTTTGGGATCTTTAATAAATAAAAACAATAACTGCAGTGAAGAAATAAGAGAATAAATGTTATTTTTCCATGAAAAAACTACTAAATTCGCGCTGGTTGACGAAAAAATTGAAAATCAAGGTATATAAGACAATGGTAAGACCAGTTTTATCATACGGGTGTGCGGTGTGAAACATGGACTCAAAAAAAAAATCAGATGAATCTATATTAGAAAATTTTTGAGAAGAATTCTTGGTGGTATAAGAAGAGAAAATGGAGAATATAGAGTTCGCACCAATGAAGAATGTCAGAATTATTTTGGAGATATTAATGTTGTGCAATTCATCAAAGCGCAACGATTGCAATGGGCTGGACATGTTGCTAGTTGTGATGCTAACAGTACAATTAGCAAAATATTTTCTACGAACCCGGTAGGCAAACGAAATAGAGGTCGACCAAAAGCAAGATGGATAGACGGCGTAGAAGAAGATCTAAGAGAGATGGGCGTTAACAACTGGAAATCCGTAGCTAAAGATCGAAGCGCATGGAAGAGGTTGATAAGGGAGGCGAAGGCTATTTAGGGCTGTGGTGACATGGAGTAGGAGGACGTTCAACATTAGAATTAGATATAGTAAAAGATTACATTTTCGTTAAAGTCCTGTTTTGAAAAAAATGATGAAATGCCGGCTAAAAAATCTACAATTCAATAAAATAAAATAAAAATTTGTTATTTAAATTTAGACTACTTCATAATTGTTCTAATCAAACAATTTGAAATTTAAGCTTTTGTACACGTTAATTATTGCCGAAATTTTCTAATTTTATTTAACGAAATATGACGACAATGCTATGGGAATTAAAATATACGTTGGGTACTGTAGATATTGTAGGTCTATAATTTTTGCTGTGGAACTACAGAAGATCTTCAAATGTTTTAATTCTTAATAGTTTTTTCCATTTGTTATGTATTCGTTTAATTTCAGCAACACATTCGGTCAGTTCTTAACAATTTTGTGATCTTGGGACCAATTAAAACGGAGATTTTGGAAGAAATCGGAATCACCTTTGGATGTGAATTTTTAAGCTTATTCTACATTTAATTCTGCTTCCTTTCATGCAAAATAAGATCAAAATATATATATAGAAAAAGATCAAAACTTATATAAAAGTTTTTGTATAGACGAAAAATGCTTATGGGTTCTGCGATTTAACCTTGAAATCCAAAAAAAAAAACTTTTATATGAATTTTGATCTCTTTCTATACATACTTCTTGATATGATTCATATTTTTTAAGTTTTGATGCAATTATTTTATTAATTTATTGGAATTTTATTTCACATTAAAAACATATCTTTTTTTAAAAAATGTTGTTTTTTATTTTATTATTCGATATATTTTTTTTTTTTTACGTGGATCTTTAAGCTTAATCTACATTTAATTATTTCTGCTTCCTTTGATCATTAAGGCTGTTTTTCGATATGAAAACTTAATAATTTTTTTTTGTAAAATTTACAAAGTCATCAAATTTTTTTATCATGAATATTAACTACATTATATTAAAAATTAATAGGTCACAAATTTATTAACGTATATTAAATGTAAAAAATCTGCCCTAAAGAAAAAAGAAAATATTTTTAAAAAAATGTTTTTTTGACCTTTTTTAAATGTGGAATTTGTTATTTTTTAATTTGATATCATCAATAATATATATTTAAAATTGTATATTTTTTTTTATTAATGTAAAAATATCCAGGAAATTAATTATTAAAAATAAATAGTAAATACAATATTCGATTTAATAACTTCAAAACGAAATATTTTTTAATAGCTATTATAATTTGCTGTTCATTCCCTCCAGAGATTTTGGTTTATTTATATACATAATATACAATATTTATATATTGAATTTGAATACCTTTGACCGCGATTTTAATTATTAAAAAGAAATTAATTATGGTTTATATTTTAACTAATTGCCTTCCATTTTTTTTAACACATTTTCATGTTCTGTAATAGTTTTTGCAGGAATGTATATGTCAGTAAAATATTTATAAAAATTTCAAATTATTCCTTCTTATGGCTTGTTGAGATCGCAGAAAGGATTTGAAGGAAATCATACATTATTTATACATATGACCTGTTTTGTCCGAATTTTGCATTCATTCATTTTATTTATTCTAGATGCTTTTAGTGTCCACAAAATTTTCGAATTTCATTACTTTCCATCAGGATGATTATCGTCCGTATTTATGTAACCCGGAACATCTATGTATGTTCATTTAAAGTGGTTGTATAGGAAAATTTCGATTAAGTGTTGACACATAATTGATTTAAATAGAAATTAGAATTATTTAAACTCAGTACTGGGAGCTTAACTAAAATTTAAATTATTTTTGCTCATCTTGATGTGAAAATAATAATATATCATTCCGAGTCTGATAAATGTTAATGATTCGATCTCAGTCTTGCTGATACTCTTAAATAAATATTGCACGTAATATTTTCAATGGCTGCTCTTCAATAGTATCAAGATCAAGTTCAAGTGGTAGTATTTTTAAATAACTAATTAATTATTCCGAATATGTAAGTATATATATATGTACTTCCTTCGGCTTTATTGCATCCCACCGTTAGCACTGTGTAGTCAGTTATTTAATTAATAAAAAAAACATTCTCAAATCTTTTTTTTTTCTTATCTAGTTAAAGAAGAATTTTAAGTTGAAGTGTTTAACATGTTTTGTTTTGTAGGTTTTATCATTAATTCCAGAAATAAAGAATTTTTTAATTGTTATTTGCCAAAAAAATGTGTTTTTATTTTTATAAAGATCAATTTTTTTTAAATGGTGTGATATTAAGCTATATGACTTTATGCCCCATTTTGAAGGTACATAAAAAATCGGATATTGCTTTATGTGACGGCACCAAGATTCAGTTTGTGCAGTTAAAAAAAGAAAAGTATTAAAATTTAAGGGTACAATTATTAAAATAATGAAATGTTAACACCATTTTTACGAGAAATTTTGAAGAAAACTGAAGATAAGTTAAAAAAGAAGTACAAATGCTCTTGCAGTCCAAATGGGAAAATTCTTATCAAGAAATAAGGTCAAGTCAAAAAACATTTATTAAAATCTTTAGAAGCCATAAACAAATTTCATTTAATTTTTATTATTTAAATCTGTTGGCTGTCGGAGTCAGTGAGAACAAATATCTCAAAATTACATAAATATATTTTGAGCTATGCATTATGAGTTTTATATATATTAAATTTAGTTTCAGTAAACATGCCTTCAAGAATAACGGTTAGTACTAATATTATAAGTCATTATTACTTTTAATAATCGATATTTTAATTATAATGAATTAATTCAATAGCTGATCATATTTTAATAATCTTACAATTGAACGGAGAAAAATCTCGAAAGTCTATAAATTTAGTGAAAATCGTTGTTTACTGTTCTTGACAAATGAAAATTTGTTGAAGACCTGATTAATTTTCAAATATATATACTGTTAATTATTCATATTGTGATTATTTTACAGCGTGTAATATTATAGATAGAAATTTAAAAATTAGAAAAAAAAATTCGAATCATTGGAGTTAAAAATGAATTTGAAAACACTCATTTGTATAGTTTAAGTTTTTATATGTTCCAGAAAACTTGATATTAATAGATGGTACAGTACAGAAGTCTCAACTGTTGTTAATTTCAGATGGTAATAGGTAATGTCACAAAATAATATATACAGAACAACAAATTCAAACAAACCAGCCTAGAAGAAATTTGAATTTCCAAATAAAATTTGAAAGTACCCATTCACTCAAAAATTATTTTCAAAGTTACCAATTGGGTACTTTCACTCGAATATTTTTTGTCCCACTCAAAATCGTCAAAAAAAAATTAATTTAGAAATTCATTGAAATAAAATAAATAAATTTTTGTCATGGTTATCCTGTAATAATTTTAACTTTCTTTACAGACTTATCATTTTTGCTTACATATATTTTTTTATTTTTTTTATTTTTTTTCGTCTTTTTTTCGTTTATTATCAAATTTTCCTTCATCCAAGTGGCATTTTTTCTTACCAGCAAAATAATTAATGATTTTTGTAACATTTGATTCAAGAAACCAATCTTGGAATTCTACTGATTTTGAATTTCATTAATACATTTTGTTCTGATTTTGTGCACTATATTTTTTTCAAAAAAATGCAAAAAATATATAATTTTAGGATTTACAATTAAGATTATTTTTTCTGATTCTTATCGAAAATATTTAATACGGTATGAATAACATAAATTTTTCATCAACTTCATCTAGCTATTAAATATTTATTATATATTCCACATAATTACATTTTTTGTAAATTTATTCATGAGCTGTAATAAGAGGTAAAGTTATTCATTAATAAAATAACTACCTAATTTGTTTTGATTATATGTACTTAATAACTAATAACTTAATAAAAAAAAAAGTTATGGATAATAAGGAAACCATGGATGAAATCGATTTCTTGAAATCAATATCAATTAATATTGCGCTGGCATAATATCAATTTTATATATTCCTTAGGTTTATTTAATTTTTAATTGATGTTTATTTTGCTTCGAATTTATTAATTTCTTTCTTTATTTTTCTATTAAAAAATATAAAAAATACAAAAAAAATATAAAAATAAAAAATACAAAAAAAAAAATATTAAAGATATAAAAAAAAATGGAACCTTCTCCCACTACGTCGTCGTCGTGGTTCTGGGTAACGCTAAACGTGGGTAAAACTATTAAAATTTTAAATTCCGGGATTTTTTGGTGAAATTTCCGGGATTTATTTACTAAATAATTTCCCAAAATATTAATGTGAAAATTAGTTATATTGAAACAATCATCAGAAGGAGGTTTTAATTAACAAATAACTGACTTTTTATTAAAGTTTTTATGGAAAATAAAATATACGGAATCTAGTTTCAATTAACCAAATGAAAAATTAAATTGCAATGCAACGTAGATTTTTTTTGGGTATAACAAAAACTATTTGTTTGCTTTGTGTCTTTGTGTGTACTTTTTTACGATTTTGAGTGGGACAAAATATATTCGAGTGAAAGTACCCAATTGAGCGATTTTGGTAACTTTGAAAATAATTTTTGAGTGAATGGGTACTTTCAAATTTTATTTGGAAATTCAAATTTGTTCTAGGCTGGTTTGTTTGAATTTGTTGTTCTGTATATATTATTTTGTGGTAATGTCATGTTGATTATATGAAAAGTGAAAGAAAAAATAATTCCATTAATTTTTGTGCCGTATAGACAAATTAAACAAACGAGCATATTTTGATTCCAAATTTAGATGAAATGGACACTTTTGTACATATCTAAAAAGTATTTCGTTTTTGTCTCATTTTCATTTCACTAATTCAAGTGTGGCTGGATAGTTCTAGTACAGAATAAAAAAGTAAGTTTTATTAAATAAGTCTGAGGATTTGCATTAGAAATATAATAAGTTGGTGGTCAACAAGAAAGATGTTCCAACTATGGAATAAATCAGCTTTGGACATAAAATGGTAATAACATAACAGTAGCTAATACTGTGTTAACATATCATTGTTGGCTGGTCGATTTTTCTCTTTATAGTCAATGATATATATTGACCTACTATTACTACATTTTTAAATTATTTAGAATTTAGATTATGAAAAATAACTTTTATAGGGTGGGACAAAAACTATACGAACTATCGTATTCCATATAAATTTGAATTTAATTTTGAACTAGCTAGACTTTGAATGCATTCACAAAACCGCCGAAAACCAAATCATGGCGTAAAATTTAGAATTGCTAGATCTTCTCATTGATGCATTCTCTTACAATTTCAATACTTACAACCGATCTATCAGTTCAAAAGTCTCCCCGTATGTCTCAAATTTCTAACAATCACAAATCGAGCAAAATTATTCACCAGCAACCGAATGGTTAAAAAATTATTACATATTATATCTTTGAAAAAAAAAAATCTAGGATTTGTAAAAGAAAATATATTAATAATAATAAAAAAAAGAAATTTATTATATTCAATTTAATTTATATTTGTATATTTTCCATTTAATTTAACATATATTTTTGTATAATATTAATTTCAATAATTCAATTACGTTTAGCACAAAAAAAAAATTGTATATTTATTAACATATTTTATAATAATAATTGTAATGTAAATAATTAATATATTTTTAAAGGTACATAAATAAAAAGATTTTAATTGTTGTTTTTGAAATTATTACTTTAATTTTACTTAGAAAATTCTCTATTGTAAGCTGAGTCATTCCACTTTAACCAATTAAAATAATAGTAAAGTAGAAAGAACGTTAAATAACAAAACATAACATAAAAAAAAGTTAATGAATCCACTATAAATAAAAATATAAAGAAAATAAACAATAAAATAAAGAAAAATAACTTATAATTTATAAAAATCCTTTTCGTTTTATTAAGATCTTATGACTTTTGTAAATACTAAAAATTATATTCAATATTTTCATTTTTTTTTTTTTTTTGTAGTTTCTATAATTAATTTTGTTCTTTATTTATCACAAAAATAAAATAAATTTATATATAATTAATTTATTTACAATTCTTTTTGTATAAATTAGTACGGTCTTTAAGGATAATAAACCTGAATATAATTAAATCTTAAAGAAAGCAGTTTTTATTAAAAAATCATTGTCCAATTTTGTTTTTTTTTTATTTATAAAAAAGCACTATCAAAAATGTGGAATGTTGTAACTAATCTATTTCTGGAGCACCAATGCCGTCATTTAAATGAAACTAGTCAATTAAATTAAACATGAATTTTACATTCAGCTATAAATTCAGAAAAATTGTCAAAATCAATACTTGTCAAAAAACTAGTAGTCAAACTCGAATAGTGTACAAAATCAATAGATGACAAATTCACTATATTAAACAATTTCTAATCCCAACTATTAATTACCAATATTCACTTCACTTCTTATATGATTAAATGTAGAATTTTAAGAGAAAAACATTTTTAAAATATTCTTACCGGTTTAAAAAAAACCTCAATTTTCCTAGTTTATTTAAATCCTTGCAATCAAATATGTCGATATTAAATATTTTAATTCTTGAGAGTAAAATATCGAAAAATTTAACGATAATACCAAAAATCATGAATAGCGGTGAATTGAATTCTTGAAAGTCAACTTTGAACATTTAATTAAGATGTTTTTTTTTTTTTTGTAAATTAAAAAAATCATCTTTAAAATTTTTTTTTTTCTAATAATTATAAATTTTTAACCATTGCTCGTTATTAATTGAAAATATCCTATATACAAAACCAAAAATCCCACAAATTATAGAATATCAAAATATACATATTATTATATTTAATTATTTATTACAAGAAAACACATTTTTTAGGGACAATTTATTTAATAAAATCCAATTTTTTGGGACAGCTTAATCACAATTATAAAATCAAAAATAATTAAATATTTAAGCAAAATAAACGAATAAAATGTAACTAAAACAAAAAACATGATTCAACTTTTAATTAAATTTAATTATTTTACTTTAAATGTGTTTTTTATATATTTTAAAAACTATATTTACTTTTCATATTTTTTTTTTTAATCTCACTCATTTATTTCAGCAATCATTTATATTTTCCGTATTTAACTGAACAGAAGAATCATCATTTTGACTATTATTATTATTATTATTTGAATTGTAATTATTATTATCAATTTTATTTATAAATTGAAAATCATCATTATTATTTGTTGTCATTTGATTTATATCCTTATTAGTAGTACTATTTGATAAAATTTTATTTTTCGTACTATTATTTATACTACAAAAATATGTTGGTGTTAAAGATCGTAAATTACTTTCTTCCAATTTATTTTCACAATTTCCTTTATCCTCTTTGTTGGAGATTTGAATTTTCTCATCATTTATATTACCATCATTATCATTACCATCATCTATAAATTTTGATGATGAATTAGCACTACTAAAATCAAATTTATCATTATTTCTAGTTGTACTATTAATATTATGATTTTCGTATAAATCAATAGTTTTAATATAAGATTTCTTTAAATTTAAACTATCATTTGATTTATAACTAACAGCATCATTTAAATTTTTATTTTCATCATTATTAATATTATTAGTGCTATTTCGAAATTCATATGATAATTTTTCAATAATATCAGTATCACCATCAAAAGAATTACCATCAATTTTAATAAAATCATCATCCAAACCATTATTATTTTTAAAATTATTATTACTGCTAGTACTATTAAAATTATTACTACTAATATTATTAATATTAAAATTTTTATTATCATTTAATAGCTTTAAGCTATTCGATGGTAAATTTATATCAATTTTATTATTATGATCACCACTACAATCAATTTTATTATCATATAATAAAGATGATAAATTATTATTTGAATTTAAATTTGGTTCAATTTTATAAATGGTATTCTCATCGTCCTGAGATAAATTTTGAATTATTTTTGTTTTAACAGTAGTAACGATCGTTGGTATATTTATTGGATCAATTCTATCAATTTTTACAATGTTGCTATTATCATCATTTTTGTTGTTTTCTTCAATACCGGAAGTTAACTTCTTAGATTCATTGAACATTTTTATTTGGTCTTTCTGATAATCTTTTGGTTTTACTGATTGTTCATTTTCTTGTTTCTTTTTATCATTATTATTGTTGATAATTTCCTTAACATCATCAGATTCAATTTCGACATAATTTTTATTATTAATTTTCATTATTTCAACTGTTTCAATATTATTTTGTTGTTGTTCTTTTTCTAATCTAGATAAATTGCTATCGGCGACAGTACGATTTCCGTTATTTTCTTCATCATTTACCGCCGTTGTTGTTTTCATTGTTTGTATAGTTGTAGGCGAAGATGTTGTCCGTAATAAATTATTTGACAAATTTATATTTTCACCTTGTTCTTGCGACTGACTATTGTTTATGTTGTTTGAGTTGTTAATGCTTCTGGTTTCATCTACTATAAGGTAATAACAGGAAATAGAAGAAAAAAAAAATATAAATACCATAGTTGTAGAAGAAAATAAGAATTTATGGTTAAATAAAATAATATTGTGAATTAATTTATTACAGAATTAAATTAAAGATCTTATAAATTGAATAAATTCGTATACTTATCAATAGTGCCTAAGTTAAACTATAAAAAAATGATTTAATTAAAATCTAATTTTATATAGTTTATTTTTATTGGAATCAAGCTAAAAAATAAATCAATAAATCTTAAAAACCCACATTAATTCGCATTAATTGCGGTTCTTGATTATCTTAAAATTTAAATAAATACTAAAATTAAAATCTTACAATACAAATGTTGATTGCATAACTTTAGGCTAGTTAAAATAATGAAAATCGTTTTTCCATATTATTACTGGTGATTTTCAAACAATCATGCTATACAAAAACCAACATTTAATCAAATTTTTCAAAAATTTCTGGAAAAAGCTTATAATTTTTTAATTTTTCATTTTTATGTAATGCAATTTTTTGCAAAACTAGAATTTTGAGAAGCAGTATTTCATCAATATGAGACCAAAATATTAAATATTTATTTTCAAAGTTGATTTTTATAAATTTAATATTTACATAAGATGTTTTTGTGAAAGTTTTTGTACAATACTGAGTTGAAAATATAAAGTAGCATTTGCACACTTTCTTTCAGATCAGAATCGTGAGATTATTACATTTATAAACGCAGAATTTTGAATCGAAAATAGAATACGTGGTTATATTAATTTACCAAATGTAATTAGTAAGGCAAATTTGCTATTGTAATAAATGTTTATCAAAAATTGATTATAGAGTTCACATTGGAAAAATTATAAAGAGTGGAACAAAGCGGCTTAATTTATCCCTGCGGTTCAAATAAATTTTAAATTATTGACTGCACATTTGCTTATTTTTATTTCACAACTTTTTTTTATCAAATATTTCCATGTAAGAATCAATTTTAAATAAATTTCCCTTTTTAGCAAATTATATTAATTTTTTTTTTTAAATTCTGAAAAACATTTTACCATTTTCTGTATTTTCATTATTTGTTGGTTCTGCCACTGTTGTTGTTGCCGTTGTACTTTGATGATTATCATTTGGATTACTATTTATGGTTTGCTGATCAATAACTGTATCATCATTTGTTGCTGTAGCATCTGCTCCTCCTGTTGTTACACTACCATAATTACTCGGATTTATTTGTATTGAATCCAAATTAATTCGTTGTAAATTTCCAATTTGTACACGCAGTGGTATTGGTGCTATCCATCCCATTGGTGCAATAAATCCAAGTAAAACACGTCGAGCTGTATTTATTATATCGCCACGTCGTTCAATAATTGGTCGTATTAATTCGGCTAATGAATTATTTACTAATTGCACACGTTGTGTTTGTATTGTTGGTGGTTCACCAGTTCGATTACCATTTATATGTGGTATACCACCACCACCAGTACCACCGGCACCATCTCCACCATCAGAACCACCGGCACCGCCTCCCCCGCCACCACCGCCAGTACCACCAGTACCAGCTGTCATTTGATTTTGATGAGTTTGTTGGCGTGATATTAAAAGAACTTGCTGTAATTGTGCTTGCTGGATTATAACAGGCAATTCGTAATGATGGAAGAAATAGAACATTGAATGCTGTAAAAAATAATTTAATTAATAGAAATTTACGTGTAAATTCCAAATTAATAAAATAATAAAAATAAAAATTCAGGAATGTATAATTCAGCATCATTACCGGCTGTCCTTTATATTTAATTCGGAATTTAGCTACCTACTGTAATTGAGCCGTTATATAAAATATTATATAAAAATAGGCGATATTTAAGGTAGAATTCTCTCAATTTAACTTAACTAGAATATATTTGAGTATAAATATTTCGGTATTCATAAAAATTAACTTCCCGCACGAGCTGTTGAAAAGCGAGCAGATGTACGTAAAAGAAGATGCCCATGCCACTATATTCAGAATATTATTATACACATGCTCTACAAAAGCTAACCCTGTAACAGCAACCACCTTTATTTGTTTAGGAGGGAGATGAGTAATATGATAATAAAATCAAGAATATTCAAGTTTAAGCTATTTAGAAATTACAACCTATTTTAATAAACCTTTCGCATATCAAATTGTAACCGTTGTGATAAAGTATCATTAAAAGTATTGTCAAAAATTTATAATTCGTTATAAATTTTACCATGATTATTGGCATTTTTGGGATCTTCACCTACGAAACGTAAAAAAAAAAAACTAATTTGTACTACATATATCCATTTTCCCATCCGATTTTTCTATTACAACTAGTAAAATTAAAGTTTTTTTCTAATTAAAAAAAAAATGAATTAATTATAGTAAAAACTAAAAATAAATAAAAAAATTGTTCAATATTTTTTATCAAATTTCCTAAAGACAAACTTTTAGAAAAACATAGTTTTTTTTTTGTTTCTGCTTGTTTTGTCAACACTTTTTCTAGTAAAATAATGTTTAATTTAAAAATTATAATCATCATCAGATTTCTTCAGTCACGTGGATAAATTTTCCATAAACTTTATGATTATAAAATTATATTTTATTTATTATTTTTATGTACAATAGTTAAAATTTTCACATACAAAATATCGTCACGTGAATTTATAATTGAATTCACGTGATTTTCAATGAGAATAAAATGATAAAAATTTATTTTTATTATTTTATTATTATGTAAAAAAAAAATTATGTTTATTTATATTATTTTAGTCTGGGATCCTGAAATAATTTCTAAAAATATTTTTTATATTATTCAATTCTTATAACTCCACATGATAAAAGGCTTTTGATATATTCGATATCAAGCTAAGTTTTTTAATGTTTAACAAAATGTTTTTTAAAAAAAATCAATATTAAAATTACGGAAACAGAAACAGTATTTGGAAATACGGAATTTCGTACCGTATTAAATCGGTAACCGAGTTGCGAACGTTGAAGTTAATTAAATTTTTTTTAACAAATAATAACTTTATAAGTTAAACATAAAATTATTAATTTGGTCTCAAGGTATATAATATAACAATATAATTTTCTATTATCAATTTTATGGTACTTTAAATATTTTGAATAGGAACAAAATCTTCTTTTGTAATCATTGAAAATTCCATGAAAATTATTATTATACAAAATTTCCATAGTTATGAGTACTAACAAGAAGGATGAATTTTTGTGTAAACTTTACTAAATTGTCGTTTCTATAACCTTTTAAATAAAATAACAATAACGAGCTATATAAAGTTTTAGTTATACAATTTATGTTAGTTTAAAATGAATTTATGTTTTAATAAAAAAAAAGAAAATTCTCAGAATTTTTACTATTATATATAAAAATGTAATTGTTTTCTTTTTTTTTTTTTAGAAACTAATTAATTCTAAACGGAAATTTATTATTAACTTGTAAAACAGGCAAATTTAAATTGTCGGGTTAGAGTAAAATAAAGAACATTTTTAGGGAGTAGTAGTCCATAACAACGACTAAGCACTGCATAGTGCACAGTGAATACTGATTATTAAATTGTTTTTACAAAAAGCTTTGTTGGAAAATTTTTTAAATGATATAAAGTTTCAACGAAATCAAATCTAGTGAAAATATATGTAAATGCAAATAATTTCTTAATGAGTTGCCTATATTTCATAATACTCTGGCCGCACGATCATAGTTTAATATCCGGTATTGAAAAAGCAGACAAGCTAGTAAGAAACGGGATAAGGAACAACATCCTGGACACTTATCAAATAAGTAACTCATTCATTTCCAATTCACAAAAGGCTAGTAACGATGTTTGAAAAGCAGCACGTGCATTTTTTTGTTTGCGGTAAGTATTCTATTTATGAACAAACCATAATGGCTTGAATGTATACCGATATTGCAACTAGGCACATTCTACTTAGCAAGCACGCGATGCCCAAGTGGCCTCAATACATGGTGTCCTTAAACCACTACCCACTCAAATCAACCCATGATAAAAGTTAATTGATAATTTGTATAGAACTAATGTCTCCAAGTTTAGGGCATTCCATAGCCTATTGGCCTGATCGTTCGAGGGTTACTAAAATGTCCTAATTATTATAAAATGTTGAAAATTTAAAACATTATTTTCAATGTAAATTGAATTTGCAAAGTTTTCAAAATATATAAAAATTTAATATTATATTTATTAAAAAAATCAATTAATTTTAATTACCTGAATAAACAGCCATGATGAAACTAATGCCAAACTACTGTACTGGCCATTAAACCGATAATGGTAAGCATAAAATGAAAAATGATATAAATAAAAGAATCTGGAAAAATAAATAAAAATGAAATGAATTAAAAAATATTATTTTATTTATTAAAATTAATATCACAATTTAATTAATCTCCTTAATTAAGTATATAACAAAAACAAAATATTTTGTAATAATTATAAATGGACTGAAAATTGCAATTTAATTGCCACCATAATAAAAAATCTAAATTATTTTTACTATTTTTATTAAGTTCTTTTTTATATAAACATTAAATTAACGCCACAAATCCAGATTTCTAAACAACAACAACAAATATCTTTAAATATTTAAGGAGATCATAAAATTTATTTTACTTAATAAAATCCATAAAGAGGACAATAAAAATATTAAAAGGTCGTCGTATGGTTTTTTTATGTAAATATTAATAACAAATAATATTAATATATATACAAAAATATGAAAATTAAAAAGGTCCTAGGATTTGTAAAGCAATCAATTTAAATGCGAACAAAATATTTTTCTCGACAAACATAATTTTTTTTTTGAAGAATCATGACAAAAATATTTCCTTATTTGGAAAGACCATATTTGTCCTTCAAGTCCTAAGGAAGAAAAAAGGAAAATAAAAGGGTTTATTTATCAATTTTTATATAACAAACAGTATTGTAGTGGTTGGTGATAGTAGAGGGTTTATTTAGTGCTTTGGTCTGTAATATAAAAAATTTTCAGAACAACTATTTTAAAAGAAATATTCATTAATACTTTAAACGTTTATAAAATAGAGAGCGCCACATACTGGAAAAAAATTAAAGGCAGTAATTTTATTATATAAATTCATAATTTCTATATATTTTCTTGACGATTCAAGAAAATCGTAGTTTTATAGCAACCTCAAGCTTATTCGACTCTTCATTTTCATTGTATAGAAAAAATTACAATGTTAAATTGTTAATTTTCGTTTAAAACAATGTTCGGCAAAGATCGACCGAATACCGAGCAACCTAAATTTCTGTATACAAAGTCTAATTTCATATCCTTTAACCATATCACATCTACATTTAATTTAGGTGTACATTTATTATGTTAAATAACGATTTGAAAAAAACATTTCAGCGAACAGACAAATAGGCGGTCTGAAAAGTATTAAAATAAGGAATATTTTGTTTCTGAAAAATGATGTTCTAAAAATAAAATCAGAATGAATTTTATTTGATAATGTCCTTCAAAATAGACAACAAACTTTTACTTTTACGCTGTAGATTTTGTTGCGTTGGTGTTTCATTTCTCGGATGTTATTCTTATTCTTTTCTTCCGTTTTTTTTAAGGAAAAGAATATCGGAAAATGTCGATATTCTTTATATAAGCTATTAAAATTTGAAACATCAACCATAATCCCACTTCTACGAAAATGTATATTTATAGTTTATGTACAAAAGGATAACCAATTTGTTATATCGAGTCCTTAATAATAATGAATAATTTTTTTTTTTTTTTTGTATTTTTAGTTTCACCATTTTTGTAAATTTTGAACTATAATTTAACATACATTACAATAGGTCATATGAATTGGATTCTCTGTGGTTCATCCCTTAATCTAAACATAAAATGCTAACTTCACTATTTTGAAGAAAAAAATTACAATTAATTATTAGTCTAACGAGTCAATGATTATTTAGCTATCACTTTTCGATCAACAGCTACGTCATTTTTTCTGGAACAAATTTTTAAAAAATAATTATACAAAGCTAGAGAAAGTGTAGTAATAGTATCACTACAAAAAATGGTGATAACAGAAATGAATGAATTCACAAATAATGAAGATACGCTGAGACTCAGTACTGATATTTCGTATTATGTTTCCCATAATGGAACCCTTAAAAAAGATCTTCATAAAATTGAACATTCTATGCGAATTTGAAGGACTGGCTAGTTCTAGACTTTACGAGAATTTCTTGACTTATTTATCAAATGACTTTTTTGAATATGTATAGTACACACTGTAGTTCTTCAAAAGATACTGGTGTCGAAACAAGGTCTTGTCCACAGTGCGAACAGTTGATTTTAGATAGTCATTAGGGACATTAATATAATCTAATTCATTTTAATATAATTTAATTCAATCTAGAGAAACTATTATATGGACTGACATATAATATTTAATGATTTCGGCTTGGTTTTATTGCTGTAGTCCTGTTTAATGTATATCATTTATATATATATTTATATATATATATATATTATATACATAATTGGATATCAAAAATAGGAAAAATAAAGGACAATTGAACGCGCCACCAATGTATACACAAGAAATAAATATTTATATATACACACACATATGTATAATGTATTAATTTTAATATGTTCCGAAATATCATCACAGAAAGGAAATATATCGGAAAATAAAGTTTGATGTTTGTTCAAAAAATTAATTATGTCCCGAGTTCTTGTGGACTACTACTTACTCATTGCAAATTATTATGTGAAAAAAAATTAAAAAAAGAATAGTGAGGATCTAAATTGAACGACATCACGTCCACAGCATTTACTTGTTTATCATTTTATATGGGACCAAATGGTTTGAGTATGAGCCAGATTTTTAAGACGTATACTAATACCCTCCCTTCTCTTCAATATAAATTTAACCCTTGAAGACATAAAATAGAGATAATTTTGTTCAATTGATGGGAAAGAAGTAAAATTTTAATAGATGAGTTTTTTCCTAGCTAATAATAAAGTGATTTGCCGCAAGTTTAGTTGTTGATTTTCAATTCTTTTTTTTTATTATTATTGTTGTTGTTATACATTAAGTCACTTAGGGTGCGGTGCGTCTTTATTTTGTAAAATGATAACAACAAATGAAAGAGACTCAAAATAATTACTAAAACGATGGTGACATTTTAAATTTATTGTTGGACCTATTTTTTGTGTTCGTGTGTGTCTGTTGTATATGTGAGGAAAGGACAGAAAAATATATTTTAAGATTATTTCGAAAAAAGGGAGCTTTTTCTTAAGTACTTCCCATTTTGCTAATGGACCAAATACTATACGCGAATATTAAGTAGGAGGGAATTATTATATTTGGGCGAGGGATTGAATGTTTACTACTTAATTATATTTATGATCTCTCTCCATCTGTAGTACAATTAAAATGGACTTTATAATCAAAATGTTTATTCAAATTTCATAGTAAAAAATCTGTGCTACAAAATAATAAAAATTATGAGATTTTTTTTATTTTTTAATATTTATATAAGATTAAAAATTACGATGTGGTTTTCTTCACTCTTACAAATGGCATCAGATTTTGAATTTGAAAATTTTGCTAAAGAAAATTATTACCACACAGAGGAAGTATTTATCTAAAAAAGGACATTTTGTAAGTGATTCACATAATATTAATGAATAATTATATTGGTAATAAATTGTGTTGTATTAATAATACTCGTAACCAAAAAGTAGCTTAAATTTTTATTGTCAAATGATTGTAGGATTACTACAGATTCTTGTAGGATTATTAGAAATTAATTGTATGTTTAGGAAAACTGTTTCATTCTCAAAGTTGCTAATGAACTCAAATTAATTTTATGAATTTTACGATTTTGTGAACTTAAAAAAGATTAAAATATTAGAAAATTTCGAAAATTTGACGGAAATTTTATATATTTCTTTAAATATTATTTATTATTGTATTACTATTTTTATCAATTTAAGCTACCAATTGGAAAATCACTGAAAAATTTTGATATATTTTATTATTTATTGCGTAATTTTTAATTTGAATGTAAAATTACATGATATTTTTAGAAAATTTCAATTATATGAGAAAATTTGAAATGTTTTATTTTTAGCAATAATAAATAAACAGAAAAATTATATATATATACATAACTAAGTATTACAACTGATTAGCCAACAATACTTTACATAATGTAAATTTCAATTCACAGATATAAAATTACTTGAAAATCGGTAGATAACAAATTTATTTACTTGAGAAAATCAAGAATTTAATTATAAAATATATTAAGAATTTATGTGTAATTTTTTTATACTGCAAATTACACTTTTTCGAATATTCTGCGAATAATTCGTTATGAATCATTTTACGAGACAGGTTTCTAATTTCTGGACTCCTAAGATTCATAGCGTTTGTTATTTTATAATAAAAAGGATTTATTTAAATATTCAATATTTCAAACTGTACAAGACAGTTAATTCAAATTTGACTTTGATATTTTATATGAAAATAAGTAAAATATATAATAATAAATATCCTGCCATTGTATTACCAACAACATAAAATTTTCTGTTACAAATTTGTAAACAATTGTTGACTTGATGTCCATTTTATAATAAAAAAAAATATTTTCATTGAATGTATTCGAAGGAATTGTCATTTAAACCAAATAATATTTCTGTCTATAACTTAATTGAGTCATTTTATATAGAAGTAATGTTTATAACTTTAACTTTGAAATTGTTAGGTTACTGACAGCATAGATGTTGTTCTGAGCATGCTGAGAAATATTTATCTTATATATAGTAAATAAATATTACCAACCCAATGAGATGTTTTTTTTTATATTGAAAATTTGTTAAGATTTCTTTAAGTTTCTTGAATATCAGAAATATTTAGAATTTTATTTAAAATTAAAATTTTATCATTTTTGTTCTTATTTTCAAATTCGAAAAGCTCTTAATTTACCTATGAGTAGACCAAGATTTTACGAATAAAATTTCAGAAATATGTACGCAATTTCAAGAGACTAATTACAAAATCATGAAATTTAGCTGATGCCAAATTTCATTGAATTTGGACAAAAGACAAAACCTACCCAAACACAAAGTCGAGCGTTTTTAATTGTTGTATATTATTTAAATCTACACCCTTGAAAACGGATAAAGGAAGATTGTTATGAGTAATTATCATAATTATTTCGAATCGTTCTTTTAATCACAAAACTCTTCGTAAAAAGTAATACAAAAGAATTAGTCTAATCTTTCTTTTTAGAGTTGGAGTTAGGATTTTTTACAAAGATTACATATATTTAATACATATCCAACTTATGGTAATTTAGAGAAATTATCCATCAGTAATTTATGACCATGGCTGGTTTCTTTCTGAAGTTGTGTAATTAGGCTATGGCCTGTTTGAAGAAGGTCAATTATTACACGAAATTATGATTAACTAAATTGAAGAAACTTTATTCCCTTACTTATACTAGCAGGGAACTACAGTGAAAAAAAAAATATACAGTGGCTTCAATAGTAGGCGTTAAGAAAAAATGCACTACCTCCTGCATAAAATACAACCAATTTTTATAGACAATATATATACATATACAATTTATATTAAATTTTCATTTAGCACAACACCTTAACATATAAATTTTAATTATGCAGAGAATAAAATGTAAATTTGTCTATTAAATGATGCCAAAAATTAACAAAAAAATAATTTAGTAAACAAAAATTATATTTGATACATTTAATTAAATTAAATTGGTGTTTAATGGTCGATAGAGGCTGAAAATTACAAAGTATACCACACACATATTAAATTTATATATTGATTCATTTACATTTGAATTTGATTTATTAGGTGAATAACGTTAAGATAAAGGATATTAATGTCTCCCCCTTTTTTAAGGTTAGTTATACAAATTGGATTTAAACAAAAAGATTGTTTAAAATATTTTTGGTATCTATTTGGTGTCCAAGATGGTAAAACAAAAATTTAATATATGAAGCATAAAATTACATTTTAATTATATACACATTTTCCCAAGGATATAAAATTGTGGAAAACTAAAACAATATTACTTATTTATTTATTTAGGAAAAAAAAAAAACAAAAAAAAAGAATTATCCAGACACCGTAGGCCAAAATTCAGGTTTGCATTAGAGGATATTTTTTAAGTTAGATCAAATTCATTCTGTTTATATAATCTAATAATATTGTCGATTTTTTAATATGTCAAATTAAATTTTGTCGAATCAATCTTAAACCGGGCTGGGTCAAAGTTTAATTGAAGTGATAGGAGAATGGGTATCTGATAACTTTAATGATTCTCCAGGACTGTATACAGGGAACCGGTTGTTTATTAGGGAAATATAGCTATAGAAGTAATCGCAATTAACACGGATGAATACGATACTGTGTAGCATAATCTTTGCAAATGTGAAGCTGTTGCACAAAAAAGGCTGATATCTGATACTTCGAGAGTAGCTTTTGCAAATCATAATTAACTGATCTGGTTGTAAATTTTTGTTGTTTGTTTGCTACAGTGGCTTATTAGAACAAGCTGCAGCGGCATCAATATGTTTGCTGTTGTGTGTTGTTTAATTTATTTATTATTATTATTTTATTGTCATTGTTATTGTTATTTTATTAAACACACACTTTTTTTAAATTTTTTCCCTACCCAAAATTTTATTATCCTGAAGCTACTGCTGGTAAAATATCCATAAACATTGAATGTTTTTTGTCTGTACATTTATATAGAACCCATACACACCCGGTTTTATTTGGTTTGTGTAATACTGTCCAAATGATTTGTATGTTTAAATAGTAACACACCTTTTGCTAGTATATAATTTTATTATTTCAAATATTGAACAAAAACGTTTAAGGATATTATTTTTTTGTGATATATAGAATGTGTCCGGTCAGAATTATTTTTTGTTTGTATAATATTTTCCCTATGTTCATTATTAATATATTATTATTGAACGTTTACGGATTATTTATTTTAGATTCCATTTTTGTTTAATTTGTATATTGTGAGGATTGTACAGGTAACCGCAATAAAAAAAATATTATCAAGTATGACAAGAAAAATTTATTGATGATCGTTTTATAAACATAATTCCGAATTACGAAATTGAGTAATTAAAATATTAATTTATTCGTAAGTAAATAAAAAAAACTAATATTTGATAAAGAAATTGAAATTTCGTACAAGGTTGAAAAATGAATTAAGATTATTTTAGCATGTCATTAATTATTCTATCCTGGATTCTTTTATAGTTTTTAACACAGTAAATTTATCACAAGAATTGAGCAGAAGAAAATTTAATATATGGCCACTAGGCGGCGCTTTTCACAACAAGTTTAATAATAAACAATATCACTTTAATATATAGTAAATATGCACATAACTTTGACAAGATAATTAGTTATTAGTTGTATAATTTAAAAAACTGAACTCGCCAAAATATCTTTTAATATACTTCAAAATAATATTTGATATAGTAAATGGCTAACAAAATTATTGATATAATTCGTATGAGAAACGTAAGTAAAATGCGATGGTTTAATTTTAAGTGTTGTCCACTGTGTAGGTGTAGCTACAGCTTACAAAATTAAAATATTTGTTGCACAACATTATTGTTCTACAATAATTTATAAATTTATAAAAAAAAAAATTTCTATAGCACCACCTAGCGGGGAATAAATTTAATATTTTAAAATAAAATATTTTTAATTCAATATACTTTATTTATAAGAATAAAATCAGTACGTAAACGAACGGCAGTGGCGATTCGGTAGAGAACCTCTTAATTGTACTCTAGGCGGCGTACTAATACTTCGTTTTTTTCTAATTTCTTTTTCCAAAATTTCCGCCGCCGATTCTAAAGGAACCTCTTTTCTTAGAGGGAAGTTGATAATAAGCGATATTCAAATTCAATTGATTGGCACTAAAAAAACTCATTATAACTACTACATATACAGCTGCGTTTGTAATAGTGGAAACGTAATGTTTTTAATTTTCATATTTTAATTACCAATTATGTTAATAAGAATGAACATAAATGAATAGAATAATTAAAATTAATTTTTGTTTTTTGTCTATTCCGGAAAATTTATAATAATTTTATTTTACAAAATTTCTAATTTAAACTTTTCAATTACACATTTTTTATAAATTTTGTATTAACATTAGAATGGTTTTTGTAAAAAAAATAAAACCGGAAAAACTAATACTAAAATAAACTCAAAATTAAAGTCTGACCCTTTTTCCATTTCACAAATACAAAAAAAAAACTAAATTTCTTTGAACTACAAAAATTTGATGTTTTCTTTGTGTCAATATAAAAATTCTATTTTTTTTTTTTCATCTTCTCCAAAAATTAAATTAATAATTTTACAAGTAAATTTTTTTTTTTTATATATATAAATTCTCAAAGGATAGTAACTTTTTATTTAATATTATAGTTCCTTTGAAATTTTTTTTATGCAAAATAGGATAATAATATTTATAATAAAATATCTGTACAGAATAATAATAATAAAAAAAAATCAGGGATATATCCTTTTCTTAAAGGATTTGCAATATGTCTATAAGTTTTCTCTAGGTATACTCATAAATATAAGTATATTGAGAATGTTCGGAAGACATTTTTTTTAGTTTAAAAAAGTTAATACATATTTGAATTATATTGAAATTTCTTACAAGGACATAAAAAAAAATTGAAGTAAAAGAATCTAAGTAATTTCTGGTACACTTATTACATAAAATAAAAATTCCAATATGTATATAATAATTAAGAAATATTTAAAGTGGAAAGTATTAAGAGAAAATCAGTAATATTCATAAAATGAATAATCAATTACTTATACAATGAGCCAAGTGTGGTTGATTTTGCATCAATATTTTACAAGTTATGATTTAAAATTAGCTTGAAGTTGTAACAATTAAAGTAACTTTTTAAATCACAGTCTGTAACTCAGAGAAAATCGTTCCATCTTTATTTGTACCATAACACGAACCATACTGTATAATAAAATTATACTTCATTATATTTCTTTCTATACCATACAGCATACACTATCAAGTGCTTAAACATGTTTATTTCATGTTTATATTTAAATTTTGACATAAATATGTCAAAATAAAACATGTTTTGAAGACTAATGAAATAATGTTTAGAGAAGCATGTTTCCAAGACAACCACCGTATTTGTATTGATATTTATCATTAGTAATAGCAAAAAATCTCTTATGCTAAACAGATATTAAGTCTTTTTACCAGTCTGTAAGTCTGTTATAAACAAGTTCAAATTTCGTCCAGTAAGAGGCGTTACATTTATTTTAAAATATTGTTATACAATATTTAATATAAATTTAAAAGTAGTATATTTTTAGTGAAACAGCTATTGCATCTATCGACACTTAAAAAAACAAATGTATATGATTAAAATATTTAAAAAATCTGTGGCGTCGATTAAAATTGCATTAATCATTATATACCCAGAGAAGAGACAAAACAATGGTTCAAATTGTTCAAATGCATCAAAAGGTTGTGGCATTGACCAATTATCTTCAGAAAAGTAAACTAATTAAATTAGAATATTAGAATTAAAATGTACGAATTACTTGACCATCCATCGTATTCACCAGATTGGCCCCCTTCTGTTCCCAAACCTAAAAAAAAAATATTTTTGAAAAGCGTTTTTCGTCTAATTAAGAATCATTAATTAATTGATTCTGTTGATGGTTATTTTACAAGCCTTGATACCAATCATTATAAACATGGTGTACAATTGTTAGAAAAACATTTTTTTTTTAATTCTGTACATTGTCTATATTGAAAGTAATATTTAACCCACAAAATTAGTTCTTTCTTTTTCACTTTCAAAAGTTGTCAAACTGCTCTCGTATTTGCTTTTAATATTTATGTAAATTTTCGTGCGGTATTTAAATCATTTATGTTAATAAATAAAATTTAAAAAACAAAAGACTTAAGAATTATTTTTTTTTGATATGATTGTTGGGAAACCGAAATAATAAAGCCAAAAATTTATTTGTATATAATAAAAGACTAATTAAAAATAAATAAAATGATAAAAATATTACATAATAAATATATCAATTTTACCACATTATATTTTTTCCCCATTACCACGAAAAATTATTTTAATGTTTTTTATAGTCACTATATGAAAAATTGATATAAATTTTGGGGTTTGTAATTTTTTGGCAGTTTTTTTTTTAATATTTTGAAAATATTCCAATTTTAAAAGACATTTAATTGCAAAACTAATGACATATAAACCATACTTCATTTTGAAGCAATGAACCCAAATATGATACTAATTTTTAAAGACCGAATCCCAGAAAGTGGCCATACATGTTTTTGCTTCTAATACTACCAGAAATAGCATGGTATACTCGCGACGCGATCAACTATTTAGTGTCCACCCTGCGTATATGTAAAATGTGACTGCTATCAATTTCAGGGTAATAACAGGCTCAAATCTTATTAGACCTTCAATCGACTAACCACATTTATTTAGCATTTATAATTAATTAAGGAAAATCTTCAAATCTACAGCCGCGGCCAATTAAACAGTACTGAAAATAGACACTAAAAATAGAAGCGCTAAAAAATGTATTACAACAAGAAACTGCAAATCTGAAAATGTTTCGGAATTGCAAAATAAATTAAATTTCTAATAAATTCTGTAATTGCAAAGAGGCATGACCAACATAATTACAAATAAATGTAGATTATAATTATGAACTTTAAAAATATAACAATAAATATCAAAAAAAAATTCACAATCAACAATATCGAATCTAGTATTACAATTTGATAATTTAGCAAAGTAAAAAAATTGTGGCTTAAAGCTCTTGGGTGTTGACAACCAAGGAGAAATTCTTCTCCTTATAATAAGCAGATTCGATTTATGTATATGTATAGATTAACATAATATCACTTTCACTTTATGTATCATTGTTCCTGTCTCAGACATGATGAAGGTGTAGCTTCCTATTTTTCAATGAACTGTTTTAAGCTTGAGTTCAGGGTTATATTCACAACATCTGTAACACACAAGCGTTTCTGATGTTATTATGGCCATATACTATTTTCTATACTTTATCCATCCAATTTTAATTTTAGCTTCTTTCAGCAGTTCCTTGGTATACTCATCCATCATTTCTAATTTCTATAATGGTCAGCTTCGGTTCTCACCCATTCGCTTTCATGTGCGAGATTTTAATCTCCATGGACTTCGAATTATTGATCTTTTTATTAATTGCTGTCCGAACTTCCTCATTTGTTGTTAAGCAATCAAGGTCTCATATCTCTAGCGATGAATACAACGTGTACTACATTTTTAAAGGTTTACATAATATTTAAAATCAGTTATTTAAATTCATATTTCACAGTTTTCAACAGGAGCCCATCCTGAAAGTAACGAACTTTTTTTTTTAGAACAAAATAAATTCCTGTTTACAATTCTGCTCAAAAAAAGAAGTAAATTACAAGGGAAAAGAAATATTTTTTCTGGAGTGTAATTTATTATTGGGTTTCAAATGTTGTTTTTATATAAATATACAAAATATCTAATACATTTTACGCTTAACTACCCTTGTAATGTCAATACATATATAAATATATTAATATATAAGTAAAAATATATATACACCAATCACCACAAATATTTTCGCGAAATGTGACGTTGTCGTAATTATTATTTTTTTCGTTCTGTTAATTTTCTACTATGACAACAACATATTTTCTTAATTTACCATCACCCAAGACTAAATTAACTTTTTTTTTATGATTTTTATTATTATTGGAATTAGAATTTAAAAGATGTAAAATAAAAAATAAAAAAAACTGTGTAGAAAAAAAATTTGTGTCACCGGCAACCAATTTTAAAAGTCGATTTGAATGTGTGGGAGCATTTTTTTTATTTCGGATAATGATAAGTACAAATTTTGTTAAGAGGGAAGAAGTAGCAAGGATTTTTTTTTTTTTTTTTATAAATTCGTGAAGCGTATTAGTGGTAAAAATAAGTAATAAAAAAAAATTATTAAAACTGGATATAAAATAAAATAAATTCCACCACTAATAACCATTTTGCGCTTCTATTTAAAATTGTTGTATATAATACACACATATAAATAAATAATATCCTTTTGATCTTTTCCGAGGAATATAAATAAATAAATAAAAGAAAATATAAGAAGGAAATTTTATAATCTTAAGAAATTATTTTCTTTTAAGCATGATGAAATTTTTGTTCATCAGTATGTGATGATGATGACGACTTTTGTCATTCATATTTTTATTTTGGTCGTGGTGTTGTACCAGATTTATATTTGAATTTTATTTTGAAAATGAAAAAAAAAAAACTTCTTAAATTTTTTATCAAGGGTATTTATAAGATTTAAGAAAAGAAATTAAAATTATGAAATATTTACAATTATTTGGAGCATTTAAATTGGCTAATTATGAATATTATACATTGATGGATTTATGTTTTTGAAAAAAATTACTATTTTTAATCAGGTCAATTTTGATCACTTGGGAAAATATGAAACTCTCTTGTTGCCGAATATACAACACAACAGCTACATATAAAATCTAAATAATTAGCAACATATTTTGGTCAATTATTGCAAAGGAAAAATCAAGAATAAATATAAATAATGAGAAGGAAATGTAGAATCTGAATAGCACTCGAATGAAGTTCACAATGACAACGGAATGTTGGATTTGGATAGCCAATGATGCAGAATTGTCCTAAACGAATTATGAAATATCGAAGCGTTAGGGAAAAATGGCGGAATATGTTTATGGATCTATTATTATAATTCTGCAGTAAGACAAAATTGATAATATTCAAATAATGTGTTAAGTGAAATTTGAATGTTCAACCAAAAATATATTCGTAAACAAAAGGCTCCAGAAGAATAAATATAGGAATTTGAAGAATTGCTGAACATATAAATATAAAAGATAAGTTGGAGATAGATAATATAATACTTAGAAAAGCGTCAGATTTGTTCAAGTCTGTAAGAAGTTGGATTGGATTGGAGAGGACATATATTAATATCAGATATATAAAATTAGGTCGATTGCAAGTACATAACCGAAAATAAATAGTATGACATAATATGAGCATTAAGTGCAATAGAAACCGAATAATAAAAACTGAATTCAGCAGCCGCTGCGTTATATTTTACCAGATAAATGGACCACAATTATGTTAATACCAATGCCACTTATTTATTTAAAAAGTTACACGTTTCTTCGAATATATTGAGTAGAAACGATTCCTCTAATAATTAGAGAGTCTAATTTATTAGAATAATTAACATATTTTGGGGAGTAACTCGTATCTATTATGTTATAATGCTAATTCTTTGATTTGGCCAGTAACACGGAACACCAACACGTCATTAAAATCTATTTTTGTTTTGCAGTTTGTAATACAATATTCCTAGTTATCCTTACCATTGGATAATATTTTTGAATAGCTCTTGGGCATATAAAAACTAATTTCTTAAAACAAAATACAAAATCTTTTCGTTATGGATTAAATATCAATTTTTTTTTATATTAAAATCTTTCAAAGTATTTAGGAAAATTTTTATATTCATGTTGTTATTGGTTACTAAAATACTTCCAATTATATTTAATGATTAAGTTTAAGATTAATTTTATTTGGGAACAAAAAAAAATCCTGCCAATTTTTGTGGAGGGACTTCATACTTTTCATTATCCACCTATGTAAGATTAAGATTGACGGAATATTTTTGTTTAGACAATATTTGGAATTTTCCAAAGAACAGGACGGTTAAAATTTGATATATGGTAGGAACTAGGAAGTTAAAAATTTAATATATAAATGGAAAGTTCGCCAAAGAGAGATTTGTAAATTTTGAGCTGATTCCGAAAGAACTCAAGCTATTCTATAAAATGTCCAAGTTACAAGATTATATCTTAAATACTCATTATTGTGTGGGCAACTTTTTCCACACGATTTTACCTCTAATTTTGAGTCCCAAGTTTGTGTCTTGTTCATACAACAAACTTGGACAATGTGTAAATTTAAGTCATTTCGAACTATAATTACGAACTCACATTTTCATGTGAATTGGTAATTCTAAAAAGGACACACAAAAATTCACTAATTCTCCAAAAATATTATCAAAATCTGAGGCGACTTAATACTATATTTAATAGTTTAAGGGATTGGATATTTGGTTTTTATACCAAACTTACAACTTTGATATCTTAAGCGGATAGAAAGCACAAAACCTCCACAAAATAAATCGAAATCATTCATTTCCTGAGATTCATACTATGAATTGATAAGGAACAAAACAAGAATCTAAATGAGCTAATTGATGTGTAATGTATACAATAAATTTTCGATTACCGAATTAAAATGGCAATTTATAGTTATAAAAACTTAGTCTCCACAACTATTTTTAATAATTAAATTTCATATTATATTTTTAGAGATAAACGGATCACAAATATTCAATTGTTAATTAAATTTTATGCTGTTGTTTAATTAAACAGTGTACTTGGCATAGCAAAATGGATTGATAAATGTATAGAAGGAATCCACCTCAAAAAATCATTCATATGCGAAAATAATGACATTAGCGTACTACATTTATACAAATTTTAAATATAATTTATTTTACAGAATTTTAATAAAAAAATTATCTAGATATCTAAGAAATTAATTATCACAATATATTTATTTAGTACGCCCTTAAGTGCATTACATTATTAAGTCTTTATAAGGAAAATTATTGTTATAATTTATAATCTATTTCAATTGGTAAATAAAAACAACAAAAATACATAAGTGAAGTACATGGTACTTTCTATATCTTAGCAAAATCATTGTTCATTTCACATTTTTTATGTAAATTGCTTCAAATTTAAACGACAAATTTAAAAGAAGTAAAAATAAAAATCAATTTTAAGTTGCTATTGAAATAAGATTTTAAAAAAATATGTTTTATAGACTTTACAACAATAGAAAAATAAATAAAAATTATGAAAATTGTTGAAATATAATATTTGTAAGAGAATGGCATTAGACAAGGAATTAAATTTGAAAAATGGAATTTTACGAGTAGTTTTTGATAGTGTTGGACTTGGAAATCAAAAATATCGATTTCACTCATTTGTTTAAATGTTAACGAGGGTAGATATTCCAAAAATGCCGAAAAGAAAATCATATCAGATTAAACGTACCTTAAACAAAAATATTTCTGCAACATTGCCCCACAAAAAAAAATGCTTTTAAATATTTCTTTTTTTTTATTATGAAACTTGTAGCAAAATATTATTCCAGATTATTCATTATAAGCGACATGAGGTTCTTGAAGAAGTTCCCCTCTTCTTTATATTTTTATAAATCGGTTTTATTTCCTTGACTAATTTCGTGTTAGTTAAGTGTAGCTGTCATAAGTGGCTTATTTCACTACTTAAGAACTTGATTTTACTTATAATATTCATTAATTATGTTTTAATTATTATCAAAATTCCTAATTAGAACGACATTCTTTATTTCTTAATAAAGCACTGATTATTACAATTCACTGTTGAATATACATACGAGTTATCTTCTCCCCTTAGTTTAACCAATTTTTTCCACAAGAGATAATAGAAGAGTATTTTCAAACCAATTAATACAATAAAAAAAAGCTGCTAACTAGGGGGAGCAGATAACTCATAGTATGTTGTTTAACAGCGATTTATGTCCAACAGTTTTTTGTAATTTACATTATCTTTGTAACAAACAGTGGTTTCTTCAAAATTGCTCATCTTTATTATTTATTGATTTATTTTTATATTTTTATTTGTTTAATAATAAATAATATTATTAAAATACCTATAATAAGTATAAATATGCGTAATCACGACTCCAACCTGTGTACAAAATTTCATTGAAATTGGATAATATTTACCATATGTTCTAGAACATATGAAATATTAATCGGAAATTTTAGCATGGACCCCCTCAGGCTACTAACTTCTACCTTAGTCTACACATGCGTAATCACGAATCCAACCTGTGTACAAAATTTCATTGAAATTGAATAATATTTACCATATGTTCTAGAACATATGAAATATTAATCGGAAATTTTAGCATGGACCCCCTCAGGCTACTAACTTCTACCTTAGTCTACACATGCGTAATTACGAATCCAACCTGTGTACAAAATTTCATTGAAATTGAATAATATTTACCATATGTTCTAGAACATATGAAATATTAATCGGAAATTTTAGCATGGACCCCCTCAGGCTACTAACTTCTACCTTAGTCTACACATGCGTAATCACGAATCCAACCTGTGTACAAGATTTCATTGAAATTGAATAATATTTACCATATGTTCTAGAACATATGAAATATTAATCGGAAATTTTAGCATTGACCCCCTCAGGCTACTAACTTCTACCTTAGTCTACACATGCGTAATTACGAATCCAACCTGTGTACAAAATTTCATTGAAATTGAATAATATTTACCATATGTTCTATGACATATGAAATATTAATCGGAAATTTAAGCATGTACCCCCTCAGGCTACTAACTTCTACCTTAGTCTACACATGCGTAATCACGAATCCAACCTGTGTACAAAATTTCATTGAAATTGAATAATATTTACCATATGTTCTAGAACATATGAAATATTAATCGGAAATTTTAGCATGGACCCCCTCAGGCTACTAACTTCTACCTTAGTCTACACATGCGTAATCACGAATCCAACCTGTGTACAAAATTTCATTGAAATTGAATAATATTTACCATATGTTCTAGAACATATGAAATATTAATCGGAAATTTTAGCATGGACCCCCTCAGGCTACTAACTTCTACCTTAGTCAACACATGCGTAATCACGAATCCAACCTGTGTACAAAATTTCATTGAAATTGAATAATATTTACCATATGTTCTAGAACATATGAAATATTAATCGGAAATTTTAGCATGGACCCCTTGAAGGTAGTAACTTCTATCATGGCCAACACATGCATAATCAGAAGGTCTACCTTTGTACCAAATTTCATTAAAATCAGATAATAATTACATGCTATAAAACACGTAATTATATAAAATTCGGAAACTAAAACTGTTTTCTAGGTACCCCCTGAACGTCTCCAAATTTCAGGAGAGCCAACTAGATCACAAAATTAGCCTATATATAAAATATCTTTGAAATCGGTTAACAATTACTATATGCTGTAGAACATATTAAAAAAAAAAATTAAAAATTAAATCGGAAATTTAACATGGACCCCCTAATCCTACTAACCTGTAATTTGGTCAACCTATGCAGAATCATGAACTCAACCTGTGTACCAAATTTCATTGAAATCGGATAATAATTACAAGCTGTAGAGCATAAAGAAAATATTCTTCGGAAACTAAGTTGCTCATATATTAGTTTCCCATGAACGTACTGTACCTACCAACTACAAATTTGTGGAGTATCAAATAGATTACTAAATGAAACTGTGTGTTCAATATCATTGAAATTGGGTGAAAGGTACTGTAGATATAGATAGTTGAACTTATGAAAAGTAATTACGGATTTTTACATGGACCCACTGAAGTATTGACTTCAAATTTTACAGACACCAAGTACATACGGAAACTATCATATGTACCAAAATTTATGCTAATTAGATAAAAATTACTATATGCTCTAGAGTATACGAAATTTTAATCGGAAATTTTACCATGGACCCCCTGAAGTTACAGACCTGTATCTTGGTAGGCTTGTGGACAATCATGATACCAACCTATGTTTTAAATTTCATCCAAATCTGAGACATGAAATTTTTTTTTACATTTTCCCGTAGAACAAAAACACGTAGGTTGCCACATAAATGGGGAAATCTAACATGGTCCCACTGAAAGGATCGATCTCATCTTGTACCGGCACCTGCGCGAGGTATGTTAGAGCCTGTGTGCCAAATTTCATTAAAATCGGACAAGCGGTTCTAGGAGATGTTGCTGCGCACATAAAAAGCGTACGCGTACGCGTACGCGCCCCCCGACCTTTTTTTTTTTTTTGCATTTTCGGACTCCCCGACCTCGAAAACGCCTAGAAAAAAATTTTGAGCGAACTTTTTTTTTTGACCATCCAACCCATCACCAGACTTCATAGTATTTCATACTATTCGTAAAATTGTTTTAAAGAAAACTTTTTTAAATTTCCACTCGTTAGTTGTAAAGCTAATATAGCGTCACGGCACAGCAATTTAAATATATATTGTGCTATTGTGCATACCCCACCCAGCTATCAAGTATAGCAATAAAATATCAACTGAGTAATTGACTGTTGGTTGGTTCTACTTGGATGTTACAAATACGAATATATTTTGAAGAACATGAATAAGCTGTATAAGAACATCTGCTTCAATTTTTAACAAATCTTATAATTTTTAAAATAGAACTTAACGATAAATAAAATTATTCTATTAAACTATCAAGTCGATAAATTTAGAAAGTAAATGTATGATTGAAGAACTATAATAATTGCATTTTATTATATAAAGAAAATTATTTTCATACCTTAACCAATGTCGTCTTGTTATGCTGGTATGACAACAAATCGCATCATATTGATCAGCAATCCATACAATAAGAATAATATAAAATGCTGTTGTTGTATCATTGAAAAATTCCGACATTATTGCTTCCATACCTGAAAAATAAAATTAAAAAAATAAATGTTAAAACTTTTTATTTTATATACAGAAATTAAAAGTAAATTAAAAATTGTTATGGTAACTATGGTAATAATTGCATTTTTGTACAGAATAATCAATAAATGTTTTTATGTTTTTCGATAGAAAGTTTTGATTTAGTAGTTTAGAGTAAGTCTTAGTAACGTTTTTGAAATTGCCCTCCAAATATGTTTAAATACTCGTTATAATAAAATTCATCGGTTGATAAATTATAAATATTATTTAGTTGTTAAGTTAGCAGATTAAATAAAAATCTCTTATTATATTGACGGGTTAATTTCAAATCCGGTTACTTTAGTACATACTGAAAATTTGAATACGAATATGAAGTCGACTAATTTTTTTATTAGTAGTCAGTTAATGTCATGTGATAACCTGTAATTCACTAAAATCGGATTGAAAATGGTTTAATTATTCATAAAAAACCAATTTGTAGACTTACGTTTGGAACTTATAAAGTACCAAATATTCGGGTAGTTTTAATATTTGCATAGCGTTAATTCTCGCCCGAAGAATAAGCGGACACTGCGAAACCTTTTTAACGTATTTGATACTAGTTTCAAAAGTGCCTAAAAAGTAATTAACTAGCTGTAAAAGTTAAAGAGAATTTATTTCTAAACCCCACAACTAATTTGAAAGATATGAATATTATTTAGCAAATCAAGATTTGTTGGTGACTGTTAAATTAGAAGACGGTAACTTCTACTAAAATGACTAATCAAAATTTCCGAATTATCCTCATTTTTTTTAATTTTAATATTCCTTATTTTTTTTTATAAACCGCCGCTGCTTTAGTTTTATTTACTGATCGTGGAACTTTGTTATTATTTATCCAAAATCAAACAATTAATCACCTAAGTTACATTAATTAGACCATAAGTTAAATTGGTACGGTTTAAAAACATTAAACCGTGCCGAGCCAATTATATTCAATTGACAGCACATTTATATATTAAAATTCCAAGTGCTTATTTTAAATTATTTCAACTTTTAAAGTAAATTACCTCAATATTTTATCTATATTAAATCTTGCTGTTGTTTATTAATTTTTGAAGCAGTTAAATGGAAAAATATAAATAAATTTGATAATAGGGTTTTTTTTTAGAAATTGTATCCAATTAAGATATCAGTTTCATCTTTAATGCTAATTATTTTTATGTAAACAACTTATGTTTTTTTATCATCATTCACTAATACACGATAATAAGAAATTGTTATTTTTTCAGTTGAAAAACCTAAATTTAGGTGCTCTTGTTGTGACTTTTAAGAAAATAAATTCACAAAAACAATACAGAAAATATTTTCAGTTTTTTTTCCATAAAATTCATTCAATAAAAAATGGAAACCTTTGAATCTTTGAATATAACAACAAACAAAAACTGTAAAAAAAGAATTTGAATTTTCCCCAATAATTTTTTTTTTCGTTCCAAAAAAAATAAATAATTAAATATATTTTTTATGCAGAATGTCCTTTTTCTCATCTCATAATGAAGTGATATATAATAAATCTGTATTTACATTTTTTTTTTGTGCGATGAGAACAACTCATTTGGGACAAATGTATCTGACCGATAAACATATTTGTAGGTTCTTTTTTTATAGAGCTTATAGCAATCCAGAATATAACATATTATTTAAAGTTGAATAAGTCAGTTCTTTCTTTTACTGTGATACAACAGCTCAGATGCGAGTCTATGTTTTCACTAATCCAATTTGTACTTACTCGATTGTATATGGATTCCGAACCATTGTAAAGAAACTGGAATTGCAATGGTTTCAAAAGCGACATCGATGTATCAGGCTGGAGGTCGAACCTGATTCAATTAGGCCCAGATACACAAGTTCTACTTGAATGAATTTAAAAGTCATTTTAAATGAATGACGAGACAATTTCATGTTGGAGAAAATTGATTGAATTAAATGAAGCTTGGTTGAAAAAGTATTCAAAGCATTTACTTATTACTGTCAAATTGTAACAAAGTAATTTAAATGAATAAACCTTTAATTATATTGATAAGTTCCAGATCGAATAATTGTGGGCAAAACCTTTACTAGATTTTAGTATTTACTCCTAAAATACAAGGAATTTACTCGGCATTTTACGGTGTTTAACATATTTCAAATAATTTTACACAATATTTCATAACGTTACGTGTATATTATGAAATGACCTGTTGAAGGTCATGATATTTGTTTTCGGTTGCACCAGAATTATTAGAATAAAATATTAATTCAGTTTTAAACTAATATTGTTTGCCAACATTTTATCATTAATTTTCGAATATATTTCACCCATGTTTTAAATATATAATGAGTTCGATTTAAGTGTTGTCTAAGTCAGTGCTGTCGTTTTGAAATTTTACAAAGGAGTATTTTTTGTGCTCTCAGCGGAGTATTTTCATTTGGAGGGGAGTACTTTATTAAAAAAATTCTAAAATAGTGGTTTAATTCATTAAAAAACAAATAAACACAATAAATTAATATAATAATTTTAATTTTTCAACAGAATTATTGTTTAATTAGTTATAAAACTCAAGGAAATGTATAGTTTATAAGTACATAACATATGTATTTAAATAAAACAATACAATACTAAAAATTTTACGTTATTTAAAAAGTAAAAGTATCTTAAAAAATATATAAAATAACATTTAATATTGTTCTGTATTATTAATAACAAAAAAAATCAATTCGTTTTTTATATTAACTTTTATTAAATTTTTGGACGGATTCAATAAATGAACTTCTGATGAGTAGTATTTACTGTCGGTATTAAGAAACATTTTGGTTTTTTATTTTTTATTAAGGCAACTTGCGAAAATACACGTTTAGCAACGCTGTCGTATGGTAAACATAAGATTGCACCAATAATATTACAAAGGTTAACTCTTCCCAATTTTAAATTTTTATCCAGACTTTCTTAATAAAAAGTTTTTTTGAATTTTATCAATATTTAACTGTATGAAAACTTTAATGATCGAAATAAGACTTAGTAGCGCTAGGTATATTTTTTGTATCTATGTACTGAACAACAATTAATACTGCATCTTTAAATTTTATTCGTACACATATTTCAATCAAATATGAATGATTAAACTAAAAAGTACCGAATTACAAGAGGGGAGTATAAAATGAATTAGGGGAGTACAGTAGTACGGCACAAGCGAAAGGAGCACAAATACTCCCTTAGTACTGACTTCGACAGCACTGGTCTAAGTTGTTAGGATCTAGCCTACTTTAATGGGTTTTATTCGGATAAATTAATAGAAAAACTAGTTACGATATTAACGATATTTGAAATACTAGTACAGGAGAAGTATATACAAAACTTAGAAACAAGTTTTTTTTTGTTCAGTTTATTTTTTTATAATAATGCGAACAGTTGACGCTGTTTTATACCCTTGTGTAAAGATAGAAGTATTCGAGCTATTTTATTTGCGCAAATCTAGTTATATAATTTCTGAACAATAGTTATTTAAATATAGTGACAAATATATAAAGCGCCGAAGACAATAATGTACCTACTGCTAAGGACGTTAAGCCTGCAAGACGATTAAAATCAATATGTATAAAAAAATACCTTAATAATATGAAAAAAGTAATTTCGTTTTGTATTTATAATATTAATAATAATAAGACATTAAACAAATACACACTCAATTTATACATAAAACTATATTTTCTATTTCGAAACTGAAACTTCTTTTGCAAGTATTAATTCTCTTTGCCTTTTTGCTACACTACACTACAGGGTGGCCCTATAAACTTATATTCGACATCACCTTTGAAAACTACATACTATTTTAGAAAGCGTTACACGTTAAATCACATATTTTGTAGACGGTTATACAAAATGCTCTTATTAGAATAAGAATTTGGGAAGAAGCAAATGGCGGGCATTTAGTTTAAGTTAGGTTAGGTTAAGACGAGTGTGAGAAAATCGATTGGTCTTCCTTTAATAAAAATGTGGTTCTCCATGCATAAAGATAGGTTCGGGTGTCGATCGATATATCTTCAAGTAAGTACTGTACTTCCGGATTTTTTATTTCCGTCTATGTGACCACAACAATTTCTTGGCTTGTGCTATAATTTTTCAAAATTATTTTTTAATAAATATTAAAAACTATAAATCAAATATAAAAATGACTAGGAACAAATATAAAAATGACTAGTTTATAACACCCTGTATATATGAATTGAAAAATAATCCTTAATATTATATATGATATCTATAGAAGAGACATGACAATTTTTTTTTTGTATATAAATTTTATGAGGGAGAGCACTTAAACTTGACACCAATATATGAAAATCTGAATGTTTTTATCCTGATGCGTATAAAATATGAAGGATATGAAATTTTATATTGTATATATTTTTTTTTGTATAAAAAAAAATTATTGTAGTTTTTATTTTTTGTAGCTAGGAGACTTCCATTATATATAAATATATAATTTTCATAAAGATTTATTAGCATAAGTTAATTTAAAATAAATTTTATTTTATATATTTTTTTTTTTTATTCAAATGTTAATATTATAAAAGAGAAAATTGATAAGTTTTGTGGTGTCAAGTTTATATTTTATGATTTTTCATCTTAAGATTTTTATTTTGGATAATATTTAGATATATACGATGGAATTATGAAAATGGAAGGAAATTTATAGATAAAAGTATTGTTTTCAAAGTTTTTAAACATGTTTATCGTAAAAGAATTTTTCTTTATTGCATTAGGGTACAGCAGTAGAGGCTGATATTAGCTAATTAATGCGTGAAATCTAAATGAAAATACAGTAAAACTTTATACTTCAAATTCATGAAAATTAGTAATATTTTAAGATAACTTAATCAGAAAAAAATTAAAAATATTAATAATAAATTTTCGTTACATAATGAAATAATAATTGAAAATTATATTTTCTTTTCAATATTCACTGTTAAATCTTCCTATAGTCATTTTTTTCTTTTTTGTTGCTTTGTTGGAAATAATCAGTAAAACATGAATTTCATTTAAATCCTCTGACGAACAAACAAAAACTTAAGGTTAATTGAAGGAAGAGAGCAACAGCAACAAATAATAACAATAATTTCTGCCATGGAATTCTATTGTGTTTGAATTTTGAAATTTTTATTATTATTTTTATGTACTGTAAGGGATTCTCTACTCTACATCAATGAATGTTAAGTCTGAATATTCTGATAATTTATTATCCAAAAAAAATATATAAAAATTTATATAATTTTTTTTTTCCATTAAATTAGAATACTTACACTAAAAGAAATTATTTTTTCTATTATAATAGACTGAAAATTTGTCTCAATATAGTAAAAAATCATATGGAAAAATTATCAAATTGAAATGATTGTTAAAGAAATGTTATAGTGTAAAGAAGTAATTGAAATTTCTCTTCGCCACCACAAAATTTTAGTTAAAGAAACTATGAGATATAGTCAAGTATCCTTACAATCATTATTATGACCGTATGAGTAAATTCTTAGAATAGGATTATAGAATTGAGCATATAAACAAATTATAAAGTTTCCCAACATTTTTTATTATTTTTTCAGTATTTTTTAGTCTCCAAAGCCAAAGTTTGGAATAAAATTTCTAACGCATAAATCGAAATCAATAAATTAATAATTATATTTTTGTTTTAAAACTTAGACTTATGTCTCGCAATGTTCAGATTATAAAGTGAGCTTTAAATTTATATTAAACATAAATTTGTAACAAAACCAAGATTAGATTGAAAAAGGTGTATGGAAACATGTAAATGTAACTAATAAAGAACTATTATTTTTTTTGCTTGAAAATCCGGTATGTGCCCTTGATTCCGCCGAACGTATACCAAGCACCGTATATGGAAAACGCCGCTCATGACCTTTACCATTTACTAAATAATATAAATAACGATAAACCAGCATCGACGAAACCAATAAAACAAATATGATCAAAACTAAATCTAATTTATTTATAAATTGTGTTGCTTTTTTTTATTAAAAAAAAAATGTTTAACTTTAAATTACTTTACATTAACTTCATAAAGAAACATCCTTGCAAACATAACAACAACAAAAAAAAAAAGGATTTCCATTGAATGAAAAAAAAAACATAATTTTTATTATATACAAAAAAAAAAGTGCCAATGGCAAAATTTTCTTGTCAGTCAAAAGGTAAAAAAAAATAAGTTTATTTTTCTTGAGTTTTTCACCCAGAAAGATCAAAGCATGCACTCAATTTAACTTTCTATAGTAGTTAATATGACGGCTCTTATTTATACACAAAGTATAGGAGTTGTTTATTAGTGATACACAACAAAATATCTAATTTTTTTTTTTGAAGGATTTCTTATGTTTTGGTTTTACACGCTTCTGTTTCGTATACAACGAAGCTATATAATTTCCTTGCCTTAGTGGCGATAACTGATGATATCTTGATTAAATAAAAATAAACACAGCAACAAAAGCGAATCAGAACGACTAGAGAAAACAAAATATAGAACATTCATTGGAACATCATGACTTATTCACAAGGATATCTTTGATATTTTTTTTATATATATATTTCTATAAAAAGAATATTTCCTCTGATAAAAAATATATGATTTTTATGAAAATTATGAAAAATTGTGTAAAAGGTAAAAAATGATTTATAATTTTTTAAATAAATTTATACATTATTTAAATAAATATATCTAATTCTAAAATATATTTACAAAGATGGTCTATTATAAACTTTTGAGTAAAAGTTTATCTTGTTAGGAGTATAAAAAATAAAATTATATTTTTTTTTTATAAAACTTTTATTTGAAGTCCTTTTTTTATCATAAAGTGCGAGCAGATGAAACTTTTTAATTTGTATTTAATAAAAATATATAAAAAAATAGGAAATAATAAAAAGGAGGTGTGCAGGAACATAGTCGCACAAGTCACAATTTATTGCTATGGATCATAATTCAATAATTAAATATGGATAATATAATTCCAAAATATACTAAATTAATTGACAGTAAAATAATGAAAGGGCTTACATCCTTAATTAAATTTTTCAAGGGGTGGCAAATACAGCTTGCGCAAATGGAGAACGTATCGAGTTTATCTCGATAAATGAAATTTTTCTTCACATCTATCAAACAATTTTATTACTTGTTTTTTATGCAATCTTTGATCCATTTGAGCGCGACAAAATTTCAACATTATGACCAGAAATTATTTATTATTCCATTGTGAAATTAAGACTTATTGGACTCTGTCACTGCACCAATAAAAAATAAATAAATTTATGTTTAATTTTAAATTTATGTGTTTGATCTATTTTTATATTTATTCAAATGTCAGCTAGTCATGTGTGAGATGAATTGAAATAGTAGGACTTGGAACATTGTGTAATGTCAAGGTACAGTCTTCGAACTTGGTGATATAATTATATACAATACTGGCACAATCAGCGACTCAAGAGCGAATTTCAAGAACATTACAATAAGTCATAAATTACGATTGGATATTCCCTCCATTAAATTTAAACTTATTTAACACTAGCTAACCAAAGTCTTCCATTGAGAATTACTTAACAAATTATTTCTTTAAAAAAATAATTTGTTATTGATCATAAACAAGTTTTATTAAAGTTTTAATTTAAATAAAGTTTTTAGATAGATTTTTTAATTGATTAGAATTCGGAAAAATTATTACGTTTTTCTTATAACTCATATAAAATATAAGAATTTTTGCAGAAAATTTGAAAATTTCAATTAAATTTAAACGTTTTTATCCGTACTCTAGCCGCAGGATCACTGCGGAAGAGTTCAAATCGAACGAATGTTTCCGCAGAACAAAGCGACACCGCTTTAATTTCTATTTAGTTCTATGTTTCAACTTTAGCTTACGTTTCCTTTCCATCCAGAAATTATGTCTGACACGATGTCGTTTATATTACAAGCCTTTTTATTGAATACATATTGAAACTGTTAAGAGCCATAAAATTAAGTTATAATTTTGTATCGTTTAAGACTCATGATCTTGCCGCATTTTTATTAACGACTAGACGGTATCAGATGAATACAAAATTGGAAGATTATTTTAGAAAATAATTAGAATTTAAATACTTGGTTGATCAACACAACATTATCAGGGTTTGTCACAAACACTGATTTTTTTTTATTACATTAGAAAGGTCTAGAATATTTATGATCACATTTGAATATTATAGCTGTGATTACCTCGAATAACTTTATATAATTCCGCCGCTGCTTCTAAAAATTGAAGAAGGGCTGCTATTATGACATAACAAAATACAAAATAACAAGATTTTTCCCGCTGCTGTTGGACTGACAACATTGTATAACAAATCTTCAGAATTTAATTCTTATTTTTGTAAGTTTCTTTTATTGTAATTAAGGTGAATTTTTTAACATGTTAATTTATTTATTTAATATTTGCTTTGTATACAGGGTGGACTTGAAATTGGTGATATGCCTGTATACCAACTACCATAATTCGAGCCGTGTAATTATTTATATAACTACATCATTCTTCATAGTTACGAACACAAATATCAATTTTTTTTTGAGAGATCTATCCGGATGACCCCTCTAGCGCTCAAGGGCCACCCTGTATATATCTACATTCTAACCATAATTTCTTTTAGTATGTTTCATCGTATATTAATTAAATTAATAATATTCTGATAGATTAAATTATTTGATAAAAAAAAAATATTTTAAACATTATTGATGTGGTTTTTATGTATAAAATAAAAAATACTTTATTTTATGTGTATTCAAATATTTTAATTAAAATTAGATTATCAATAAAATAAACCCACATTTAATTAAACATATTTTAATTTTCCCAATGAATTAATTTTATAATTATTTTTTTGAGTGACAATTAATGCTTTAATAAATATATCAATATTGAAGAAAAAATAATTTATTAATTTATCCATACTTTCAAAATGGAATTATATATGTATACATAAAACCTCAAATGTCTAATGCAAAATCTAGAATAATAAAATTATGAAAATTCAAATATATAGAACTAAATCAAGAATAATAATAAAATCATTGCTGAATTTGTTAAAAATATTGCCATAATCAATGTCTCTTGATTTTCTATAATTTAATTACTTTTTAAATATAAAAAATACTTAATTTATTGAAGAAATATGATTTTCATGAAAAGTATGAGATTTTGCAGAATATTATACGACAATGAAAACGGATTAAAATATCTTAAGAATAAACAAATATTCATGTTACGCAATCCTTTTAAATAATGATTGGCTTTTAATAGAACAGAAAATTATTAATGAAATATATACTTACACAAAAAACATATTGATTAAGTTATCAAGGATATTCTACAATTTTTGTATCGGAAAAGTTATAAATGTCGAAATAAAAATATTAGACAGGGTGTAAATATTTTCTCAATTCTCTATTTTTATTCCACATTTTCTCAGAAAACATTTTCTCAGTCAATATTTTCACAATCGACATTTTCTTTATCAACATATGTATTCTTAGTCCACATTTTGTCAATTAAAATTTATTTCAGGCAACATTTCCTTAATCAAATTTTCTCAGTCTACATTTCTCAGTCGACTTTATCTACATGTATCCAAGTCTTATTTATATATATACAATTTTGTATATCAGATAAGGTTAATTATTAACATCTTTTTATATAATATTTCATCTCTATCTTTATCCTGTTGATTTAATTCAAATGTTTAAACAATGCAGAACAAAATTAAATCTGTAAATTCTCAAATGGGGATCAGCAGACTTTTGTGTCAACAGTTTCGGGCGGGAACAAGATATAATTCTTTAAACAACTAAATATATGTATGGAAATTTGTGGACTTGTACATTCGATAATTATAAACAAAATACAAACCAAAAATTATTATTATAGGGTGATACAAAGGAGTTATGCATTTAAATTTTTACAAATTTATGAAGTGTGGATATCAAAAGTTTCAGAAACATACCAATTAAATATGAAATGGTCTCGAGTATATGAACGAATAATATTGAGATATATTGGTTTTGAAATTCAAATTCAATATTTTAATTCCAAATGCATAATATGTATTGTTGAATATTTTTGAGTAGTTTTAGTTTGTTTGCATATTTTTAAAGTTGAAAATTAAACGAAACGGTAATGTTTATCTCTAGATTCTCAGAGTTGTGGAGACGCTTAATATGGTAAGTTAAACTAAAGCAAGGAATTTGGCTTTAGTATTTGATTATTTTAAAGATCTTTATTCCAAAAAATTGCTGTAACTCCTTATTTAGTATTCTAAAATGCAATTAATTACTTTAAGCAATGTCGTGAATCGGCATTTATTTTATTGGACAAAGGCAATGAGATATTGGCCGTTAAAATATTTCCATTTTGGAATTTTATTTTTTTTAAATATTCTCAAATCACATTGTATATTTTATACAAACATAATACTTTAAATATATTGTTTAATTCAAAGACCCCCTAATTATATATTCATAATGTGTGACCAGACCAAATGAATGGTTGCTAAATACATGTTCGAACAACAAATATATTTATAAAAGGATCAAAATCATCCAGGATATAAAAATTCTATATTATACAGGACAGATGAAAATGTTCATAATTTTTTCTTATACCGTATACCACATTTTTGGGTTTTTCAAATTTAAATTTATACTGAATACGTGAATTTGTGTATGGCAAGAGGTTCAGTTTTAAATTCTCTAACTCTAACATTATGAGAAAAAATTTGTATAGGAAAAACTTTATAGCGTTTTGTATTTAAATTTAATAAAAAAAAAGATGAATAGAAGATTTTCAACAGGTTTCACACAAATTTAAAAACCAATAGAAAAACAACATATAAAAATATTATATTTATTTATTTGAATATTGGTTGATTTTGATATGCATAATCATGATTTTATCAGATGTGAAAACACGTGACCGAATTTTATATAATATATTTAGTTATGTAATATTTGTATATTTATATGTGTGTTAAATTTGGATGTAATAAATTATATTTAGTAAATTTGTTAGTTACAACATTACAACTAAATATTGTAAAATGTAGAATTGATAGATATTTTGTTTATTTAAATGGAATAAAAATATTCGTATTTGATATCAAAATGGAAATATTCATAGTATCGAATTCGAATGGGAAATTATTAAATTCTCTTGATCTGAATTAAATTTAAGTTTCGAGAGTAAGATATAAATTTTATGATATTTGTAAATTACAAAATTTTACATGAATGAACAAAAGGACTACTTCTAAGGCTACGTATACTAAGAGGTACATGGTTTAAATGAAAGGAAGAAACAATGTACACAGTATAGCAACATAATGCACTTAGATTAGGTATAGCTCATGAAATGATACAAAATAATAAAAATTTAAAAATTGGAAACCTACGTATACAAATTAGAATTTAAAAAAATGTCATAGCAAATATATTAGGTTGAAAATAATTATCAAAAATTGTATTATTAGATAATTACTAATTATTATTAAAATTGTAATTATTATTAAAATTGTACAGGATTTTAATCGAAATTTAGGCTTATATTTTGAAAAATTTAAATCTTATATTTTTAATAATGGAGATTGAAAATTTGTTCTCACTAATTTAAAACTGAATCTTATTTTTATTATTAGTAAATCAAATAGCGTCAATATCAGAAATCAAATTTGTGATCATAAGCATATGAATATTGATAAATTATTATTACTATATACTTTACGGATGACTCTTGACGACTCTAGATTCAGATTCGATAACTTCAGTAGGCGTTATCTGCAGATTTTAATGGCCATGAACAATAATTTTTAAAAAAATGTTATAAAACTATTAGTTCATATTTTATTCCAGCTTTATTACATGCCATCAATCAGTAAAATTAGTGGTTCTCGATACATTACAGATCTATTAAATACATCACAATGTTCTAGAAATCTACTATTTTGCCTAACAGTATAAGTCTAGTGGTTCCCTATTAAAAATTCCGAATTATACATTCCTGAATGCTATTTTGGACTAGCAACTATTTGGATTAGCAACTATTTTTTTTTTTATTTTCAATTCAATATAAAATTACTGAAAAATTTATCCATTCGACAAAAACAAGAAAAATATACAATATTTTAGTGGTAATATAATAAAATTTATAAAAGTATGTTACCAGTAAAAAACGAATGTCCCAATATACTTTTTGTTTATCATAATGAATATATTTATTAAATATATGTATATCGAATTATTTAAATAAAATCAATTGTTTTCATTATACTGATGACGACAATAATAATATTCAATAATATTGAATCAATATTTTTTTAGTGAATAAAATATAAATGTAAATTTCTGTAAAACATTATAAGCTTGGTTAACCCTTTTAAAGATATTGTGGATATTATCAATTAAATTACGTATACATGTTGTATATATATATATATATATATATATATATATATATATATAATTATTAAACATTTTATGTTTATTTTGTTTATGTATATAGCAAATTTATATTATAATAATTGTTTTCGATGAATCCTTTTTTTTTTTTGGTTTATGAATGTATATTACTAATTTTCCATATTTAATACTCTGTTATTGTTTTTGTGAAATAAAATTAATTTATTAGTAAATTAATATTGTTCTAATTAAAATTTGTTATTTCATAAATAATTTTTTTTTTTTTTTGTCAATTAATTTAATTAATATTTATTCAATGCATATGGGAAATTTTAGAGATTTGTAAGATAAAATTAGTAATAATTAACTAAATTTTCGAACTCTTCATAATAGAATGTATAATCGAAATACATAATATAATTTTAATAACTAAATTAAATTTACATCATAAGAATATAATTAAAACTTCAATTTTAAGCTACATTTTAACTATACTACTCTATAATTTCTCCTTTATTACGAATTATCAATGTTGGATATAATTAATTCTTATGAAGAGTTCTAGAATCGAAATGGAACTTTTCGAATTGTCAGCACTCTACAGCTTATATACAAAATTTGTGAAATTCATTAGTTTAAATGTAAATTACAGACAAATTATTGATTTCAATTAACCTATTGACTTTTGGAAATTTAGCCAATAATGCATAATTACATTGACAAATGTAAAAATTATGTATTATGGGAAAATGTTTTTTTAATTTTATTAGAACTTTCAAATATTGCTAATTATAATATTCTACATTAATTAAATACATAAATGAAGTCCGAATAAATCTGAATTTATAAATTTAAATTTAGTGAATTATAATTTTGTAATCATAAAATAGTTTTGAATAATAATACTTATGTTAATTTGAATTTGAATTTGATTTAGATTACCGTCAAGGAACTTGCTAGACCTAGACGATCAATAATATCTATTGGACAATAATTTTGCTACGTAGGACGCAAACGTAAATATTTACATCAAAAATTTTGTTTCAATATTTATTTTTTCTAACTTGTGATTATACAATTATAAAATTCTACACCAAAATTAGAGAACCATTAATCATAAACTTAAAATGTTTTGAGTGTGTCCAAATATGTAGACTTAAATTATTACTTTATCATCTTGCCTAGTTCTCTCTGTCTCACCTTACCAGTGCTGCTGAATCTGATTTTATCCGTCTACTACACCACTTACTACTCATCATACTCACCCAGTCAGTCACGAAACAATTCAGACGTAGGTACATTTTCATATGAAACGTAATCCGGGCAAAACCTCATTGGTATTTAGAAAGATCCAAGAATAATATACATGAAAATTTATTAAATGAGTTAATATTAATCGAAGCTCGTAATTTTCAAAAAAAAAAAAAACCGTACGCATTGTTTTTTTTTGGTAAATTCGTCGACTTAATGAATCACCAAAACATTTATCCTTTGATGGATCCAATGTAACAAGACGCACTGGTACAGGTATTTTTAATTTTTGCCTTGTTGCTGTTGATAAACGTAAATGTCCATATTCAAGGAATATTCAACTATATATTAATCCTCTGAAGATGGCAAACTACAATGCATTTCCATTATTATTAGAAATCGCTATTTTTCATGACAATGTAATGAAATGCACTACACTATTTACGAAAATAAACCCAAATGACAGTTATGACTAGGTCAATATTCGCATGCTTTCAGATTTCGTTGTTAAAATATCAAAATAATTGTGTCAATATATTGATCAAACTATCAATACATAAACTAGCTAGACGGTAATAAAATAATATCCAGTACTTATTATTATTAATTGATTTAAAAAATGAGAAACAACATTCTTCAGAATACTATTATTAACCTTTTCCATGAAAATAAACCCCATATCTCCTTACCCTCACTATATGAGATGGATGGGAGCTTCAGTATGTCCAAAAATTATTTTACGAATAAAATTAATTATAATTACAATTATGTCTTATTAATTTAAAAAAATACATTTTTCAAAGACTGATTTAATTAAAACAAAAAATCTCACTTACCAACTAATGCTAAAATTACAGTTAATAATGGAGCAAAAGGAAATCTCGCTGAAACATTAAATTCCAACATTTGTAAAAGGTCAACTACAAAAAAAAAAAAAACGTAATTAAAATTTAACAAAATGGAAATTCTTAATTTTACCTATGAAAACAAATATTTGATGATGTGAATATCTCAATAGCATGGATATTGATACAGTCTAAAAAAATATTAATTACAAAAATTATGAAAAAATATTTATTTATAGTCATTATTATTATTTGATATTACTTACAAAAAGTATCATAACAAAAAATGCTGTAGGATATGAGCTCCATGCTGCCCACCACATTGAAACAAAACGATAATGTTCTCCAGTTACAACATTTCTAATAATATATTTAGAAAATATAATTTTTTTTTCGTTAAATTAAAATTTAATTAACCTTAAAAATCCTTTATTATCTTCTTGCTCAGCTATAACCCGTACAGATGCCATTAATAAATCATCATAACTAGAACAAAAAATTAATGATTCAGAATTTCATTCACAGGTGGGCCAAAAGTGCGTTTCTGATTAGTTTTTTTATTACTTTTATACTAATTGCGTGTGATTTTTGGCCCACCTTGTATATTGTGCCTGATTCTCCACGAGTCAAATTTTCGAGCAATTTGTCGAATCGTATAAAATGTGACAAATTTTAATCGTAGTTAGGAATAAAATTTACTCACATTTTAAAACGATTTTGACATGTTTGTGGAAATCCGTAGAGAATCCGACCAATTATATAAATAAATATAAAATATTTTACCCTAAAAATTCTCTTAATAGATATCTACTTAATGAATCACCAAAACATTTATCCTTTGATGGATCCAATGTAACAAGACGTACTGGTATTTTTAATTTTTGCCTTGTTGCTGTTGATAAACGTAAATGTCCATATTCAAGGGAATACTCAACTATATATTGATCCTCTGAAGATGAGAGCAATTTCAGATTTTTGTAAACTAAAAAAAATAAAAATTTCCGACCATCATATTGCACTTTATCCACATCCGTTGTATCATCATTTTTGTTCTTGTCACTATCACCATCTGTATCATCATCTGATCCCATTGTTGTGATTAATGTTTCATTAATATAGTTGATTTCATTTTGGTTCTTCTTGGCAGCCATTGACGCCGCCTGTGATTGGATTTCCTTTTGTTTTCTATAAAACTCAGCAGTTTTGGGACCATAAATATTTGCCAACCTTTAGAAAAATTATTTGTATACAAACATAATATATTTTTTAATATTTTCAAAAATTATTAATGTGTTTACCCATTTTTATTGTGCATAACAACATCAGGAATTTTTATATTATAATTTGGATCTTCTTGATGTTCAGGTGATAATACTTCTACTCTGTTTTAAGAGAAAATATCTTAATAATATTTATTAAAATATATAATTCGTAAAAATTATATTTTTTTTTCCAGGAAGTATATAGGAAAATTATTTAGTCTAATTGGAGTAGAGCAGTTGAATATCGAATGATTCATATTGGTTTCATATTTACCGGATCATATAATATTGTATTTCAATCTTTATTACTCCGGCTATCAATAAAAACAATGAAAAATGCAAATAAACAACAAATTTATTACATTGTTTTTATTATTATTTTCTTTAAAATTTAACCTTTAATCTTATCTGTAAACGTAATCAGGAAATATTGAAAATTTAATAAAAATAGCTACATAATGATATATTTTTTTGTTCATAAAAATATCTAAAAATAAAAATTTCTTTTTTTTTATAATGTCTGACCAATAATTTCATAAATTTTAATTTTAATCTTTCAATGTTAATACTAAATTTAGTAATTAAAAAATTCTTTCTATGTAATAACCATAATCTAAGCTAAGATTATTTAAATATTTCTTTTTAAATTTATTTTAAATTTGAATTGAACAAAATATATTCAAATTTATCAAATTATTACTTTTCGAATTCTGAAGAAAGGAAAGTTTAAAAATTTGACCCTACCTATCTTAATTCAAATAATTATTTATGAAAAAACTGCAACATTTATTTAATCAGCATCCTCAATAGGGCATTATACCCAAAAGAAGTCTCGTTACAGTAAAGAAACCTTAATTGAAACTTGTAGTAATAAATGTATTATCTATTAATACATAGTCTTAATAATTGGAAAATTCCCTCTAAGATTTTTTCTTTACTGTAACTTTAGAATATCACCAATACAGTGGCAAATCAAACTTATAATCTCATGAATCACAATACAACCCACTATCACTATGAACATTAAATGTAACAATAGTAACTATATAAAACTTTATTAAACTGTAGCCCTTGGAATAATTATACCTAAAAACAAGTTATATGTGTACAAATCAAACGGTTTCTATTTTGTACAAAAAAAGTTGTTTGTTTTAACAATACATTGAAGGATAACTGGCTGGACAACCAAATTAATGAATCCGGGTGTCATTTTATTTTTAAAATGACATTCAATAATCAATGGAACAACATATATTAAATGATCATTGACACGAGAATGTTGATAGGCAATTAAATTAATATCTAATCAAACAGTTTTATTTATTTTGGTTTGATAGAAAGATCATATATTAACCGTTTATTTATTTTTAAATAAATTTATATAATGAAAAGGTAGTTAACCTTACTAAAAAGAGGTTAAAGACCGACTAAAATTGTATATAATGTTAATCATAATCAGGCAAAAAATATTTTTTATAAATATATAAACTTGTTTTCTAACACAAAATTAATGAGTTTTAAATGGTTTCTGTTCAAATATTCCCAGAATTCCCAGAAAATATTTTTGCGATTACGATTTGAATGCTAAATTTTGGTGAACCCTGGCAGAAATATATTTATAGAAAATTATTTCCTAGAGAAAAATTCAACGTATTTATAAATAAGATAGTTACCTAATTAATCGAAATAACAATTTACCCAAACATAATTTATCGAAAACACAATTGACCGTATACAAAAAATAATTTTGTGAAACCATAATTATATATGTATTAATTTATATTTGCTGAAAAAGATTCCCAGAACTTATTACGAACTCAGTATTTTATTTATGAACATAGAGTCCAGTATTAATGCATCACTAAATTTTTTTTTAAATTTGTTTACAGAACTACCTACAAAAAAATATATAAATTGAAAATTTTAATTTTTTACCTTAAAACACCATCTCTTGGCCAATCATTTTTAATATGTTCTAAGCATGTTGATGGACTTTTTAAAAATGCAACATGTATATACACAAGTATAAAAAATGCTAATAAAGCTTTCAATAATATAAATAATTCCAATCCACGTCTTATTGGCCTACAAAACAAAAACATAAAAATAATAATTTAATATTTCTATTATGTGTTAATCAAGGTTTAAATGGTAGATTCAGAACTTTATGTCAACGGAACGCTCAATATATGAGAAACCAATATACTTCCCCGCGTGCTACAGTACCGGCTTAAAATATTTGTAAATTGGCTGTATTACTTTGTGTTTGCGTTAAAATATTATTCTGAATCTAGCGTAATAATATAAAAAAAAACTTACTTTGGAAAAAGCTGTGCATATGTTAAAGCTGTTTTAAAAAATATCGCATGAAATAATCTATCACGTACATTAATCAATGGATTTTGTTGCTGTAATATTACAAAATTCTTTTTTTTGTTAGAAATGATTTAATTATTTTTATTATTGCTTTTCATTATAATTTTTTTGTTTATAGTATATATATTTAAATTTATGCGTAAATAATTTGGCTAAAATAAAATATTTTTTTTTTTTTTTTTTTATATTTTCTTTACCTGCTGATTATTACGGTTACGGTTATTGACCGGTGGTGATGGCGGTGACACAATTACTTCAGGGTTATTAGTATTACCACCATTCTCATTTCTAACTGATGATGTTATATCGGTCATTATATTGCAAAAAAATAAATTTTGCAGTGATCTTTGATAATAATTACTTTATATAAACAATATATAAATATTCGTTGTCTGGTCTGTTGTTGATATGATAACACAATAAAATTATATATATATAAATAAAATATATTAATATAGATAATAGAATATATAGGTATATATATTTATTAACCAAATATAAAAACATTTTTTTTTTTATAATTTATTAGAAAAGGTTTCCACACCACACCGCCTTCAGTTTTTGTGATGGTGGGCAACAACTGACGAAGATACCAAAACAACAACAAAAAAAATTTGTAATAACAAATATACCTAAATTTTTTGATTTGATCTTTTGTTGTATTCCATAAATTTAAAAAAAATTAGTGTTGTTTTTGTTGTAGGTCTTTTCTTGTTTTGGTTTTTATACACTTTTTTGAAATATTAATGTTTTATTTTGAATTTTTATTGTATTTTAAACCAAAAACATTGTTAATCGGTTTAAAAAACTTATTGTAATAGTCAGCCGTCTATATTATAAAATTTTAAGTTAAATTGATAACAGGTTTTATTTTATTTTTTACTTTTTGCATGATTACACCTTAAAGGTCCACACAAACCATGTAAAAATTATATTTAAATATTTATATTTATAAAAAGTGAAAAATAACCAAATAAAGAAAAAAAAAATTGGCCTTGACCTGAACTTTTTCTGTAGGTATTGAAAAAAAAAAATTTACAAATTAAGTGTAATTAAATTTTTTGGTATTAAATTTTGATTAATGGATAAAATATTAGATTTTTATATGTACTTAACAATTAAATTTATATTTTTAGTTTAAATATTAAATTTAATAAAATGATAAGAAAAACTATTACAATTATAAAACTTTATATTTAATTTTGTTTAAATTACAGATATACATTGTAAAAAAATTATAAAAATTGTTCAAATCATCATGAAATAATTAAAATGACTTTTCGAACAATTATTTGAAAGTTTTTGAAGCTTTCTTATAAGCTTAGACTAATTTGTTACCTTTTTTTTAATTATGTTAAAACTCCTTAAGGCCACAGTTTAGAAAAATGTAAAAATTTAATTTGTTGAGAGATGAAAGAACTTTATATTTTAATTTTTTTTTATATATGTAGAAATGAAATAAGAAATCTTATTTTTTTTTATAATTATTTTTCACTCATTTAACTACTTGACAGTTGCCATCATAATTGCAAGTTTTTTATGTATTATTTTTTTCTGAATGTTTTTTATAGAATTGACACGATTTGACAGTTTGTTAGTTGACAATGCTGCCAACTTTGCTATTGTAAAATTTACTATTTTAAGAGGTAAAGGGATTTACTCTAAAATATATCGTTTGTAGTGACATCTGTTGAAATCAATTCGGATTACATATATAAGTAGATTACGCTAACACACTATTGTTTTATCGTTTTACATGTAAATTTTTAAAATTTGTTTTGAATTGAAAATTTATTTTACATTAAAAAATTTAAATTAATTAATAAAATATAATATATAGTGTGAAGCAGTCTTTTGAAATACTTTGAAAATAAAAATAAAATAGTGTAAGTGTTAGACATAGTGTCTATACTATTTAAAGAATTAAAAAAATTAAATATTTTATATTTATAATAAATTTGAATAAACAGATGCACGATCCCTCCCAATATAAATTTGAGGAGCGCCCAGCAAACATTTTATTGTCGAAATGCTACTTTTGATGAACTCATTATTATTTTGATGAACTGAAATTATAATTGCTAAATAATTTTTTTTTGGTATTGTTTGTTTTTGAAAGAAAATTTAAATCAATTTTTATTTTTATTAACAGATTCTGAAATTAATTATGTGGGAAGTTCCAAAACCACCAGCCATCGTTATTGACGACAACACACAAAACATCGAAGATTTGTTCAATGAAATGGATTGATTTTTAAATACAACAAATTCAGTGGCAAACACAATACCATTGCAACCTATCAGACCATCAATAGTTAATATTGATTTTAAATGTTAATATATATTATTTAAGTTAATTATTATTTAAACAAGATAAATAAAAAATAATTTTGAACTCTCAAATTTAATCTTTTATTAATGCGAAATACGAATTTTGAAAAAGCTAGTTCTCAATTTTGTCGTAAGAGGTTTTTTGAATAACCCAAGACATGTCTTTGCAGAATAAGCAAAGACACTTACGCAACGACAAGTACCAGACATGTCTTTAAAGAAGACGTGTGACATTCCCATATGAATGTCAGCGGGCTGTCTTTTATGTGTCTTCAAGACATGTCCATAGAATGTCTTTGAGTAGTCTTCAATGACGCGTTTGCTGGGTTATTTTGTGATGAATATTTTGAAACGTTTTATATGCGTTTTATAATGATTTTGACATTAGTATGGAGGTTATAATGTAAGACAGAAAACATCAAACACGTAAGTCAGACTGACTGTGATAATTCCTTACTATAATATTTAAGCTAATTATCTATATCTATCCCAGGTCCCAGATACTCATTTTCTTGGTAACGGGAAAATGGTGCTTGTGTTTCACATTGATGAGGATTAGAACAGAATTCCTTGTGTAATTATCATAGTAGCGTTTGGTTTGTGGCAGGCTAACTGATTGGTAGATATGTCGTGGCGACGTTGGTAACAAATTCAATTTATTGCAGTAGTTAATCGTCTATTGTGGCACTTCTTATATTATAATTATTAAAGATTATATTTTAAGCAACTTATGATTTTCTGTCCTATTTACAGCGACGTACTCTTTTGTACTTAGGATATCAATTAGGTATAAATTGGAACAAATGATTAATTGGACGTTTTTATTTGCAAGTTAATTTTAAAAATCATGAACTTAATTTAATGAACTTCTCGACTAATTCTCCATATCTGCTGTTTGTCAGTGTCATATCGGCTAACCGAGTCAGTTTTTTATCTTGCATTCATAATTACCAACGATATATTTTCTTTCCATTTACAAACAATATTTTAGAGTTTCTTTTATTCGAATAAAAAATAGTCATCTTATATAGGAACATCACATCACAATCGAATATAATTATAATTATAAAAACAATTTCTTTCAATGGCGACACACCTTTTCATACTTACGGGTGTAGCTCGAGCTAATATAAATAATTTTAATTTATCTCTAATAATTGTACAGATAAATAATGACGTTAAAAATTTCACAAAAAGTCACGTATCTATTGATGATGATATAAATATTAATTTTGATTATAATTTATTTAATAAGCATTAATACTTTTTTTTAATTATATTAACTGAAAAGTTATCACTTTTTGATTGCATGAAAACATGCAAACGCCAACAGTGTACAAAAATTCGCTTCAAAATATGAAGCTTTTTTCGCGTTAAAATATGAAGTGAAGAAACTGCTTATTTTCACTTTACTAATTCTCATTCAAAAATTTTCACTTTGAATGGCTAGCTTAATTTTATATGTATAATAATTTTATATTAACCCGAACTGCGTATCGAACATTATATAGAGGAATTCTTTAGTGTAGTTCCTTTATATTATTGGTGCTGCATTCTATTGCAATATTTTATAACTACTAAGAATAGAAAACCAACATTGAATTGATATTTTATTGAAATTTATGCAGTAAAAAATTTGTTGCATGATATTATCCCACTGAGTTTTTTGAAGTGGATGACGGATCCCTTATTCGTAAGAAATGCAATTTTTCCATATAAACTTAACATGCGATAGCTGGTGGTAACACTGTGAATTAAAAATTGAGATTTTGGTATGAAATCTGACGGTATATTATAGATATTAAAATTATTTTTTGTAATTGTACGTGTCATTTCATTTTGGCCATTTTTAAATTTCATTTTGTGCTTGGCTTGTGTAAAATATAATTAAGTAATAAACAATTAAGTATTGTTTTATTACGTTCTGATAAATTTTTATAATTAATAAAGGTGAGGTTTTGTTTCTACATTTTTTCCTACAATTATTGTACAACATAAATTGTAAAAAAAAAATTGTATTAATTTAATCTTTTAATATTTATAGAAAAAATGACAACATTTTTCAAAGACAAATTGTGGAAGATTAGCTAAAAAAGAAAGAATTCAAAATATTATGAATGAAATACATTCAACAGGAAATCAGATAGAAAATTTAAATGTAAATTTATTTTATATAATATGTATTTAACAAAACTAAATAAATATTTAAAAAGAAATTTTTTGAGAATATGTTTTTTTTTTATTTATTGAACCGAAATAAAAATGGTGGAGCAATGGTGGAAAATAAAATAATATAAAAAGTGCCATCTGTTAGCAATGATAAAGTTTCATAAAAATTCCGCTGTAACCTGACATGTCCCTTATGTGTATACCTTATGCTAAGCGGACATGACTAATGTATTTGTTATGGACGGATAAGGTGTATGTCATGCCTTACGAATAAGGGATACATAAGGCTTATGTCAGGCTTATGCGCTTCAGTGGGATGTTATGTAAATATATATAACTTATAACATATACATATATGTATACCATATATCAAATGATCAAATCTAAATCGAATATTTTCCAACCCGTAGTTAGTTAAATTAAAACGGAATATTTCCATTCCATTCATAATTCATACAACATGACATGACACAACATATATGTATTTGGCGCGAGTTTTATTTGAGTAACGCTGTGATTACACTAGTCATAAATGTCTGACGGAAATGTCTAACATTTTTTTTGAAAGGTTTAAAAACACGCTGGCTATTTGATGTCAGACATTTCTGTCTAACATTTTATTTGTAATCATGTCGTCAACATAAAAGTTCAACCTCAATAATATATATATCTTTTATTGTAAACTATTTTTTTTCGCTCAAATAATCACTGGCAAAGTAATTAAATTTAAAATTTCAGGAGCAAATCTTACATTTTTTCAAATATCGCCATTTGCAAATTAACAAATGTCAAAAAAATCTACAAAGAAATCGTGATTTTTCTGTCGAGACAGATGTTCTGTCTGGTTTACATTTGACATTTCGTAGACAGAACATATGTTCTGTCCAAGAAAAAGTCTACAGTTAATATTATTTCAAAGTACTTAGCTTAGCTATATTGTGTTTAAATTTGTGTTGTCCAATTTTTTAAGATAGGCTCTTCAATATTATTTATAATTATTATATTTTAAATAGTTTTTTATATATTACATATATTTAAATGTTATAAAATATATAGTAATGTCAAGAAGACTCGTATGTTCAGGTTACATTACATTTTATACCTTAAAATAAATAATTTTTCTAAAGCTAAATTAGATATATACATATTACATATATCAGTAATATTATCCATATCCTCTAAAAAAGGTTCTTTCTATATCAAAGAATCTGGAACAGATTCATTCATTATATAGCTTCATTAATTTTGAACCATTTTAATTTCCCTGAAGATAGTTAGTAGTATACTTTAAATGAATAATTTTACAGGAGTTTGGGAGATCTTTTATTGCTGTATAATGAACTACGTCTATCACGATCACTATCTCTGCCTCCCTCCACTTTGCTATAGGTTCCACCTTGTTCTTAGATAGGTAAATTTCATTTAAAAATATACTGTGACAAATTCTTCTATAAATCTTACTGCAATTCGATCACTTTGACAACTTATTACCCTATTATATACGGTATTATATATCGGTTAATTTACTCTTACCGGTGTACATAACTCAGATATCAGATATTATTAAGTTTTCGCAAAAATATTGCTGGGTTTTTTAACTGAAAAAGAAATTCTCATTAAATAAAAAGACACAAATAAATTTTTCACAAAGTTTTATTTATTTTTTTTGCTTTTGTTTTTCACGCATTTTTGTTCATTTATTCTTATCCTTTTATAATTTTCAATTTTACAAATTATTTTATTATATTTTTTATTTAAATTTTTATTGTTGCGATTTAGTTGTTGTTTATGTCGTGTGTAAAATGTATTTTTCTTGTATAGATAAATTTATAAATAATTAATTTATTTTTACAAATCGTATAGCTTTTTAGTGCATGGAATTTTTGTTTTGAATATTCATAAAATTTACACTTTTATTATTTCATTTTTTTGTTTTTAAAAATAAATTATATTTTTTTTTATATATATACATATAAATAAAATGTGTTCGTTTTTGTGTTAGTGTTTATTAAGTGATGGCAGGATATTAGTTTGAATCAGTTTTGATTTTGATTATCTAATAAGATAATCGAAATAAATTAATAAAAAATAAAATTACGGTTATTTTAATTTCCGAATATCAAATTTTAATACTTAATAAAAATAGTCCACTTCAATATATTTTGTAGTTGATTTGCAATTTGCATAACTTTTAAAGTGACTTAAGCAATATTTTATAATAAAGTCATTATATAATATTAAAAAAAAAATCCGGTTTCAAATAAATTGATATTAACGTGACCTACCCCAAAAATTTGATTAACAAATCGTAAATGCGGTTTTTATTATTATTTATTAATTAAATTTGTCACCGGCATGGAAAGAAAAAATGATAAAATTTGAAGCATTTCACAAGGATTTAAATGTGAACTAAATAAATAATAATTTAAATAATAATCAATTAAAATAATAACCAATCCTCAATATATCGCTGCAAAGAATTTCCAAAACTTTTCGGTAGAAAATTATTACAAGAAAATAGTTTTAGAGTCAAAGAAAATTTTCCGGAAATGCATAATTTTATAAACAAGAACTTTTCTTTGAATTGATTAATAATAATATCCTTAATTTTTGATAGTCCGAATTATGCCAAATATTTCGATAAAATCGTCTGCAAATGATTTTGCATAACAGGAATATAAAGTCTGATTTTAATCATTCGTTTTGATCCAGGGGCAAGCCCCTTAAGAAAATAGAACTTCCGGCTATTTTTTGTCTCTTTTCTTTTTTATATTTAATTTTCTTGCAAATTTCTCATAAATTTAGCGTGGAAATTTATGATGAAATTTTAAACATTAAGATTCGAAAAATGTTACTGGAAAATTACATAATTTACATAAAAAATTAGATTTTATGAATTTGACAATTAGGGGAGAAACACAGAAAGAAAATTATACTATAATTTTTGTTTGACATTATTGTTGTCAAATTTTCTATTTATGGTGCTTTCTCCCACTCACTACTTATACAATTACCTGGCAAAACTGACGTATTCAAAGCTTAATATCAAGCAACAAAATATATTTTCATAGTGACATAAATATATTAAAGATTCGGTCTTATCGGGATCGAAAATTAATCTATAACCTTAAAAAAAATGAAATTTTTTTCGCAATATTTTTGTTTAAGGTTTTTTTTTTTTTTTTTTTTTTAAAATAACATTTTATAATAATTAATTTAAAAATAAATTGATATGTTTTGTGTTGAATAGTATATAATAGTGATTTAATTAATGCTCAATTTGGCAGGAAATTAATTTTAATTGCTTTTATATAAATATCATTAAAGGAATAAAAAATGAAATTTATTCATTATTTATGTTAATTAAACATTTTCGTATAACTTTCACTCTAATTGTCAACATAATTTTAATTTAAATTCTTTGAACTTTTATCATGTTTACTTAATTAAATTATAATTTTGTAATATAAATTTTTAGTTTCATAAATTATTATTTTTTTTTTTTGTTATTTATATAATTTGTTTTTATTTTAAATATTTTGGAATTGACATAATTTTCCATTAATAATAACTTTAAAGAATAATTAATTTATATTGTTTCAAATTATTTTCTTTAATGTGTATGAGTAATTTTGTTATGGTATGTATATTTGTGTGTGTGTGAAGTGTTTAGTTTTGTTTTTATAATAAATTTTCTTAATTATACTAAATTGACATAATTTTTTATTACACTCAAAATATCTTTATTTTTTTTTATGTATTTATGTTTTTATAATGTTACTAATAAAAAAAAAGTATTTTTTATAGATTTACTGCTAATTGATCGGAAACAATTGACCGACAATTGAAAGAATATAAATTTTCCTAATATCAATTTAACCGATGAATAATTTTAATAAAAAAATTATCGAATGCAAAATTTACAGAATTCACAATTGACAGAAAGTAAATTTACCGAATTTAACACAAAAATACCATAAATTAGAGATTTCGGCATTTGGTGCGGTTAGTTTTAGAATAAAAATGAAGATTTTTTTCTTTTAATTTATCAACAATTAGTTCTGTATTTGGTGAATTGTGAATACAGTCGAGATGGCATGTGGTTAATTTGGTTTCGGGAAATCGCGAATTCGATCTATTGTTTTCGGTCAATGAGCCGGATTTTATTTATTTTATATATATATATTTATTTCTCAATTTTAAATATATAATTTTATATATTTAATTTTTATTGCATAAGATCCTATATCGTTTTTTTTTTTTTGTTGTTGTTATTTATTTTAATCTAATTTTTTATTTTAATAAATTATTTTGATTTAATTTTAATAATTTTATTATATTTTAAATATACGTATATATTTTATTTTTTATACTTCGTACAAAAATTTTTATCTATACATAATAATTAATGTTAATTTTTTTTTTTTTAATTTTATTCATTTTATATTTATTTATTATTAATTACAATAATATTTCTAATTTATTATATTGTTTTTAATTTTATTTAGAAATTAAATTTTTATATATTTTTAATACAATTTATAGTTTTCTTGAAGGCTGTCAACGATAGCATATACGAAGTGTTAGTTAAATAAAGCAAGAGCATATATAGTAGTATGTATAATTATTTTAAATCAGAATAGTTTTTAAATTATTATAAAAAAAGGCATTTTTTTATCTGAAAAGTATTTCAAATACTAACAACAATTTGATGCTCAAAATTTAGGTATGTGATAATTTTTAATTAAAAAAAATTGAAATTTTTGAAATAATTATGAATTAAAATGAATAATTTAAATAATATATAATTATAAGAAATGTCAAATTGACAAACTTTGATATCGATTTATGGAAATTACATTTGTTACACAGTTTTGGTAAATTACATTAGTTACAGAAAATGATTACGATATACCGAAAATATTAATTCATTTCAAACGTTCATGACCCCAATAGAATTTGCCGATAGTAGTTTATTATGAATTAAATGATGGACATTGTTAACAAAGTCTACGAATGATATTTGACGTTTAATTGACATTTATTTTGAATGGTAGACAAGGTTCTGTAGAATACTTAGTCTTTGTACCGCCAGAAGTTAGCGAAAAATATTTCACAGAATTGAATCCTTCAATTTACTTTCTTGGTTCGTTGGTTAGTTTAAGTGGCGAAAACCCATACTACACAACATGACTGTGATCCCAATAAGCGTGTTAACACCGTTTTACAACCGCTTCTTAACCGCTAGTTTATTAAGGTGGTAGAATTTAACTTTCTTATTTTGTTATAATTATTTCATTCCGCTGTGACATTTGGTAACAGTAATAAAATTTGAATTATAGATATAGAATTAAATTGTATGAGAATCAAATGTCAAAATAAATTATTTTCAACTCGACAACCTAATATTAAAAATTTATTTTAAATTATTTAAAATATAAATAGCATAACTTTTTTTTAATATTTTTTAATTTATAATTGGTTTTTTTTTTTAGTTTTTTTCTATAATATTTTAAATTTTATTTTTCTGTCACATTTATTTTTTCTTATGTCTCAAATTCTTATATTTTATTACTTAAATTTATTAATTAAATTATCATTTTTTTATTAGTTATTTCTTTAAATATGTTTTTGGTGGTTGATTCCTTTTTGTGTTGTTGTTGTTTTTTTTAATTTTGCGTACCTATATATTGAATTTTTTTCTTCATATTTTTTATAATATAATTTTTAAATATTTAAAAAAAATTATGTTTTTTTGATAGTAGATATTTTCATTTCGTATAAATAGCTCAATAGAAAACAATCCAACTAATTTTTAATAGTATATAATTTATTAATAATATATTTTCAAAATTAATTTTGAAAATTTTACTTTTTTTTTTTAATTTTAATTATTTTTTATAAACTCTGTTTTTTTATACATCACAAATAGCATTTTTTTTATATATATATATTTTTATGTAAATTATAAATTATTATATTTTTCAATTTTTGAATGTTAAAGCAAAAAAATTATATATGTATATATTACGTTTATATGACTAGGCAAATTAAAAAAAAAATTAAAAATATTTTTTTTTGTGTTTAGTGGGTTAAACTACTCAGATTTCGGATAGTGAACATATTTTTTTTATTCATTTTTAACCATAAGGACCAAAATTATGTGAATTGCTTTGAATTTTCTTTACATTTTTCTTAACCAATGATCGACATTGTGCCTATTACTAAAAAAATTACTCTATCCATATTTCAAATTAATATTTTTTTTCGTGATAGCCAAAAATATCAGAGAATTTGATATTTGAACTTATAATATGATGCTATTAATCTCCGTCATGTTTCATGTAACACTTCTCATAATTTGATATTTTTCTTATGGATACCGATGACTGGGTGGTTTACCCTAAATTTTGATTAATTTTTCTAAATATTTTTTTGAATTAAAAAGAATCTCTATAATTTTTTTTTTTTTTAAAGGACATTGAATTTTTGTATACATCACGGACAATTATTTATTTATGTACTATTTTTTTTTGTATATATAGTTTTTATTGAAATTCCTTTAATTTTTTTTATAAATATTGATTGTTGTTTTTGTATAAATGAAGGGTAAAAAAAAGGGTGCACAATTTGATTTTAAATTTGTGAATAATTTTATGTTAAAATTCTTGTGTGTTCTCTATTTTAGATTTGTACAGAAATGAGAAAATAATATATTTGGTTTGCATTGCACAAATTTGTATATTTAATTAGTAATTAAAATGAATAATTTATGATTTGTTTAAAAAATATTGTACTAATGTCAAGATTTTATAATAGTTGCGATATTTCAAAGTATTCCAGTCTCAACGTTATGTGCTGTACCTAATGTAGCTGGATCTAAATTTAATCTCAATTCACCAGCTAATATTATTTCTGATATGCAACCAACAATTCCTGTAAAATATCTTCGACGTGTAAAATATGTTACTTTATTCATTCCACCTATAAAATGTAGAATATAAAATGTTATTAATAAAATAATTATTAAACTTATTCACTAACGAATTGTTAAAAATTTAATAACATCATACATAACAAATCATACAAAACACTTCGAGAAATATTGTAAATATTCACTTGTTAAATATTAATTTTATATTGGTGGTATTTGAAAATATTCTCAATTGTTATAGCCACTTTTCTGGATTTAGTAAAGAAGGCTAACGAAATAATCATTTTTTACGATATGCCATTTCGTACACAATGTTAATTTAGTTATTTTATAAGCCTTGCTCACATTGTTTAGCAGATTGACTGCCTGTTTTGTGAATAGAACAAGTTATCAATTTTATGTCGTGTATATATAAGTCAATGCTGTTCATAATATCATTTTTTTCATGCATGTATATTATCTTAAAGAGGAAAAATTCAGCTCAGTAAATTAGATAATAAAATTATGATTTCTTCAATAAATCATCTTTCAATCTATCAAACGGAAATTATAATTTTGTGCGACAAAAGATTAGGTTTTACGTAAAAATATTTAATTTTCGTTCTATTTCCAACAAATTTTGATACACATATATATAGACATTATAGAAATCCATTAAATCCGGATTTTACAATATAATTGAAAATTCACTAAAATCACTATTAGATTGATGTTCTTAATTCAGATTTATTAGATTTATATATTTATTTATATTTGGTTTTCTAATATGTCGCAGTAAGCTGTGTTGGTTAGGAAGTTGGAAGCTTTTTATCTATAGAAACTAAAATTTAGAAAATTAATAATACACAATTACATAAACCAAAAGTTTTTTTTAAAAAAAAATTCTAAATCTAAAGATAATTAAATAATAATTAAAAAATTTTAAAGGATCTTTTATGGTTGAACACAAATATATATAATCTAAAGGAATTCTATCAGATAAAAATAATATAATTCTATATAATATTTATTTAATAATTTATTTTTTTCATATTTTCTAATTTTCTATTTTGGTTTGTTGTACATTTACAGATCCTTAAAAGTTGAGGATTTAAAAAAGACATCGTTTAATCTTTTATATTTAAAAATCTCTTATACACAAAACAAAAATATTTTATATATTTATAAAAAAAAAATCTATTTTTCAGCAGGACTTTTATTAATAAGAAAGGAAAATTGGCTTAGTAAATTTATTATTGGAACAAAAATCTTATTTAATCTTTTGATTTTTTGATTTTAATTGGTTGAAGTATGATTTGTAAAAGATTTAAAATACTTTAAAATCAAAAATATTAAGTTTAATTTATAGGGGGATAAAAAGTTTAGTGGTAAATTTTGTTTATTTATTAGATCATTTGAATTATACACTGAAAACTGACAACTGTTCTCCAGACATTTGTTATCATGCAAATATTCTTCGAGAGAAAAGTTCCTCTGGGTAAATGTAGCTACTAATGTTTCCGAAAACAATGTCTTTCCATCAGCGATAAATGTTCCCCGTCGCATTTCTTGACTAATAATTTCAATTAATATAAGTAAATGATTATTAAAAAATATATGCGTATATAAATATCATTAATTTAAATTATATTTAATTAATTAAAACAATAATTAATATATATAATTAAAAGTAATATCGACGGGAACACTCTTGTGGTGATCCTTTGTCCGAGAACAAATTGTCATGTACATATTTGTTTTGCGAGCATGATTTATTGTGTTAGTTAATCAATTTTAATTTAAAAATATCAAATTCAAAAATAATTATTGAATGCATATATAAAATCAAACTTACCAACAAATAGTCCTGTATCCGTATTTAATTGTCTTAATTTACCTGGTGAACGTTGTGCATTTGATTTTCTGCCATCAACTTCTAAGAAACCCTCTTGCGAATTTCTAATAATATACAATTTTTTTTTTGACAATTTCATTTCAATTACCATTTAATAACTTGAAATTATAAATTTACCTCATAGCTCTAACACGATGCCATAATCCATCACTAACTTTACTGGTATTAATATAAATATTTGTTTCACCAGATCCCAAGTTATATCGAAAATGCAAGGACCTTTAAAATAAATAATATAATTTTCAAAGTTAAATAAATTTCATTTGAGATTTGTTTAACATAGTTTCTATCCAAAATTATATAAATGAAATTGCACTTTTATTTGAATTAAAAATTAAAGTTTTTCCAAATATCAAATATTTTCAAATATTTTATAATTAAATTTAAAATATTTATTCCTGATTGCAAGTATTAAAAGGGATGAATATCTTCTTCTATCAGTTCTGCGGTAAAAACTTTAATCAATGAATTTGATAAAATTTAAAAATATTTGTAGTCCAGCAAACCGATATGTGGCTAATTAATTAAATGTACAATTGACTGAAAGTAAATTGACCGAAACACAATTGAGAGAATGTTAATTTATCGGAAAAAACGTAAAAATGAGACCAACATTTGGTGAATTTGGTTTCAGTAAATCCTTAAATATAAATTCAGTGAATTGTGCATTCGGTAAATTATTCGGAATACCAAGAAAATTATAACTCTAATTTCATTTTGGAAAAACTATAAAAATAATTATATTTTAATTAAAACAAAAATGTATAAAGAAAATTTATTTCTTACCCATTTTCAATACCCAATGATAGAAAATCATCTGTTTCTAATGCACTATACCTTCCGGACCATAATATAATACCATTATTTGAATGTGTCTTAAATCGTAAATTCAAATCAATTTTATAACTAATTATTTGACTCATAGTTTCAGCATCATTATAATGAAAATAACTATCAGTACCAGTAAAACATGCACCTAAATTTTTACGAAATATTGGTACTTTAATAAAATTATTATTTAAATTCAAATCAGCATCAATTAGATCACTATCGTTATCATCATCATCATCATCATCATCAATATCATCTTCTTTTGAAAAACTATTTAAATCATTAACACCATTTTTCATAATACGTTCCATATCCTGTATTAAAACTTTAGCTTGATAATCATTCTGTCTATCATCATCATCAACTAAAAATGTCGAATGTTCTCTTCGATGATGATGCTGCTTCGGCTGTTGTACTGTTTTTGTTTCTTGATAATTATTATCATAATCATTAATTTTACTAGTTTTATTATTAGAATTCATTTCACTGTGTCCAATAATATGATGTTTATTATCATGTTTCCGGTTATGGTGCTGCTGATGATTATTATTAGCTTGATGATAATGATGTTTTTTTGGATGATATAATTTATTATGATTTTTACGATTTATTTTTGTAGTTGTTGTTGTTATTATAAATTGATCATTATCAACATCAACTTGTGCTTTTTTCAATGAAGCTATTTCTAATTTTACATCATCTTCATCATCATCATTATCAACAATTTTATGAAGATCATCATCATTAATTTTATCATTAACTTGTTGGTCATAAATTGATAATTTCTTATCATGTTCCTTAAGTGAATCTATTGGATTTTTAATATTTTTTTCATCATCACTTAAATTATCATCATCATAATTATTATTAATTGATATGTATTGATTTGATTGTATTTGTTTTTTTGGTTGTATTATATCGGGTTGTGGTGCCGGTGGTGGTGATGATGTTGTTAAACTAAATGGACTTTTTATAACATCTTCAATATTTTTATGATTCATTGATGATGATAATAATTTTTCATCTGATTTAATTTTATCATTTAAATTATTTTTAATAAAAGTTTTATTATTAATGTTTAAAATATTTTTTTTAGTTTGATTTAATTGATTATTAATTGCTGATAATGGTGGATCCAATTCATCATAATCATAATAATAAACATCAGAAGTTTTTTGATTTAATTGATGATTTATTTCTTGTTCATCAATAATTTTTTTTTCTAAATTAATTTTTTTTAAATTTTCTTCATTAATTATTAATTGATTTAAATTATTTTTTAAGAATTTTTCTTGATGATTATTATTAATATTTTTATTATTATGATGTTGATGATTTTTTAATTTTAATGTTTTTTTTTCAATTCTTTTATTATCATCATTTTCATTATTATTATTATTATTATTTATTATTATTAGTGGTATTTGTTTTAAGGACACTTCTTCAGCTTTATTACATTGTGCATTAAATGGATTACAACGACATTCATAACTATCCAATATTGGCAAACATTGTGCTAATGGACCACATGGTTTTGCAACACATGCGTGTGGACAATTATCAATATTTGTACCACCTAATGCTTCTGATATTATCGATAAACTGTGACCATTTATTTCGACCTATAAAATAAATAAATAATGTTGGTAAAATCTAAGTAAAAAAAAAATTATTGTATTTAATTAATTGTAGCTCAATTAAAGGTAACATTTTGTTTAATCAAAATATATAACAAAAAATTATAACAGAAAAGAAACAAAAAAAAAATATTTACTTGTAAATATTTGGGATTTTTGTTAATTTGATTAATTGTCATGTCGGATGGATTTTCCTTCTTACAGAGAAAGTTTTGTTGCTGACAAGTTACAGTAAATTCTTGTTATTTAAAATATTTTACTAAATAAAACTTTTATTTATTTGTTCAAACTAACTAAGATTGAGATACTGATTTTTATGAATCTTACGCAAATAGTAATAATTTTTTTGGTACCAGATTTGATGAAATCGAAATTGTGGAGAATTATATTGAGAGGATACAAATATTTCTGTTAGTTTCGAATTGCAAAAAAAACTCTATTAATGATACTAATTTATATTCCAGCTACCTGTTCTACAATAACTTTGAAGATACTACTGTTACTATAATTTAGCCATTATATAAGTGAGTGTATATGGAGGGGAGGAAGAGGAGACAATTGTAATTCCATTGTCCCATACTTCAACATAAAATATTTAAGAAATTCGGTAGTTACTTAATAGAAAACCTTGGAGAATCGGAAAAACTAACGCCGGAAAAAGTGGTTTTATTCATGGTTTTACTCCATAAGAGAGTACAACGGAACGGGCACGGGGTCACTAATATGCGAACTACGGGGCTTTAAAACCAACCAAATAAACCTAATAAATTAATCATGAAGCTATGGTTAATTTAGAAAATATTATTTTATAGTTTGGTAAAATAATTTTGGTCTTATATCCAAACATAATCGTAGTCTTACTGTTAATATACAAAAATTGAAATATAAGAAATATGAAATATAATTTTAAGACGTTAACTAAAAGAGGATAACCGACAAAATAAATTAATGAATTCAGACTTTTATATAAATTAAAGTAATTTTTTTACGTTAAATATTTCATTTTTTCGTCTAAATTGCCTTAAGATGACTAATATTTAAGCTTTTAAATTCAAAAAGAGAATTAATTAATAATAAAATCAGTCCGTTCTATACAAAAGAAAATTGTATATTTCAATTTTATGAACTTTAAGATGTCGAAAAGCTGTCGGAAATTTATTAATTTATATACAAATAGTTTTAATAAAGTTAAAAATTGATTTAATTTAAAGTTAGATCATTGATAATTATATTTTAAAGGTCAAAGTGGATAGCATAACTTAATTTCATGTGTCGCTCGCTGGTGGTGACCAAACCATAAAAAGCACACTTAAACAACTGCTGAGTGATAGTCTCGCATGGTTTATATACAAGAACCTAGATAACATTCTACTAGAGCCACTCGCAGTATTACATTTCTGTGGATCTGAATTTTAAATAGAGAAAGTTGAACTTTTGTTGGAGAATAAATAGATTTTATTTCAAACTTGGAACTCGGATATTACGAATTTAGCACAATAGATCCATTGAGGTATATAATGTTGTAGGGAGACCTTTGCGTAGCTCCACAACCTTTTTAACCCAACATCACTTAATTTTATATTTTCCCCCAAAAATACAACTAATAAAAACTAAAATTTTTTGAAATATCCTTTGATATGCCTGGATTTTATGTGATTCCATACTGAAAACGAAAATTACATTTATTTTCCAAGAAAAACTTTATACAAATACAGAAATAAAATAAATTAGAAATGATGAAAATTCCTAACAAAATAAAATTCCGTAAATATAGTCAAAGAGTAAAATTTTGAAAAAAAAAACAGAACAGAAAAACATTTTCTTATTTTCATTTGTGCTCGAGTAGATCAACAAACATTTATTTAAATCAAAAACGATTTTTCTTTTACCTTTTGAATGCATCCGACAAAGGATCCTTTATCCTTGAGGCCAAGTGGTAAATGTTGTACATTATGAATTCCACCAAGGAATAAACTATGTGGTAAGGATAAATGCCAAAAGCCATTAGATGAAATAGTCATCACCTCAGAATGTTGGTCGATCTGTTAAAGAAAAAATAAATAAATTTAAATTCAAATTGAAGAAATTTAATTACAGATTAGTCACAAAACAGAGTCTATAGTCCTACTATAAATATTGCTATATGAACATGGAAAAAGGATTTTTTTTAGATTTGATTTTCTCTATAATTTTTATTTTGTTGTGTTTTTAAATAGTTTTAATAAATTCTTTGTTTGCGATGTGACAATTCGGAATTTAGATTTTTATATGTAAGTAGTAATAGGAAATTTATTATAGTAATAAAAAAAATATTTTTGTATATAAAAAGTATAATTTTATAAATCTCTCATCAATAGATTATTTGTTTAATCATGGCCTATTTTAACGTAAAAGGATATTCACAAATTTATTTATATATTATTATCAGAATTAATTATTTATATATTTATTTAAGGCCCAATCGTAATGTGGGCGCAAACCTTTAGCGCAAATTTTGAAAATTGTTCAACATATGGATAACAATGAAAGCAAACACAATGCTAGCGGTCACTGCTAACGATAAAAAAAGCTACAGCCAAGATTGAACAATGTTAAATATTAACCGCCAGCGCTAGAAAATTTTAATAAAGGAGGCGAATTTTAAATTTAACTGACATTTTTCATAGTGACATTTTAAATAAATAATAAATATTTCACAGCAAAAATATAATTATATAATAAAATATAATATTCTCAGCCACCGCCACCGCCAGCATTGCGTTTGTACTGGATTTGTCTTGGCGGGGAAAAACAAATCTACAGCTACCGCTAAAGATTTGCGCCCACATTACGATTGGGCCTTAAGGTTGTTTTCCAGTTAAGTACCTTAAGTTGGTTAACCGCTAGGATTTTTATCAGTGAGGCTAATTAAGCCATTTATTTACAATAAAATTAAATTCTATTAAAGTAATATTTTTTATTATTGGTATTTATTGAGGGCAGCATTAAACAAACATCGTTCTACCTACTATCTTACATTTTATTTTATTTTCTGATTCTGATTGGTTTAAAAAATACTTTTTAACTGAAAAACAACCTTGTCGAAGATCAATTGAATAACAAATATTTTTATTTTACTTTTTTTTATCAATATTTGTATATTATACAAAAATAGATAATAATTGAAATAATATAATAATTATTAATAATATAAACTTTAATGAAATCTGTACTTACTCTTAAGACAGCAAGACGTGCTGTTCTTGATATTTTTATTGTATGCCATTTGTCCATTGTAAGAGGATATTCACTTCTATAAAAATATATATATAAAAAATAAAATAAATATTGTGAATGAAAATAACAATAAGAATTATAAAAAAATGTCCTGAAAGAATTTTGTTAAACTATATAATATTTTCTCCATTTTTATTATATTATTTGGTATTTGTTGAAAGAAATTACTTAAATACTACATCATTGAAAAGTCCATACAACAAATAAATAAATATCATGGTTAAGGGAATGAAGAACCACTTAAATTGCAAATAAACCTTGACATTTTATATTTTATTTATACAAAAATGCATTCACAATTCCTTAAATATTATATATAGATACCATTTTAAAATTGAATAAAAGGATGAGAAGAAAATATCTTGAAAGTGATAAGTTTTGTAGGAATATAATATAAAAAAAATAGTATTTAATATTGAAGAAAAAGGATTGCTATGTAGAATTTTCAGTATTTACTTTTATGAGTATTCGAGGATATGTTATTCATAATAAGGATTTTTATTAATATTTTTTGTAGATTTTCTATATTTCAAATATATTTGATTAATTTTCAAGTTTTATAAAATGTTCATATTTTAGTCTTTTTGTTTACTTGGCTTTATAGTATGTGAATTAAAATATACTCTGGTCCTTTATTTTGAAACAGCTCTTTTATGGAATTATGGTTCCAATATAAAATTTAGGTTAAACTTTTTTTTTGAATTCGTTTTAAGTAATTTAAACTGGACAAAAAAGAGTTATGATTGGTATTCCAACTTCTTTAACCACATCCCCCTCTATTTTAGGGAGGTAAGATGAGTATATAGAAACAATGCCTCTAATATTCGTAATTATTAAGACTTTTTATACAGGATGAAAAAAGTGCGTACCGAACGGGTGAATGAATAAGCAAATAAAAGTTTCTCGCTTTATTCTGTTTATATATCAATAAATAGCAAATAATTATCAAATTTCGCTATACAAAAAAGAAAGAAAAAGGACGCAGCTGTATATTATGAATTATGGTCTCATAGTACGTTATATAAAAAATAATTAATTTTTGAAGTAATGCACAAAAGTCAGTTAATGTATTTGTAATTTTTTTAAACAATTCGTTTTAAATGTGTTATAAATGATTTAACAAAATACAGTCATAAATGATTCACCTAAATATATTCCCAAACTATATTCACTAAAAAAGAATCATTAACCAAACATAAAGAATACGCAATGAATCACGATTTTGACACAAATTTATATTTTCCGCGTTGCTAAAAACGTAGTGGAACATTTTTTTTTAAAATTAAGAACCATAGCATTAAGTAGCAACTATCACAAACAAGTAAGGAAACGTTTCTAATTTAAAATTTAAGGTAACCGTCACCGCTCGTTGACAGTGATGTTGTCACTGTGAATTTAGCTTTAAAATAACTTCTCGTGCTATAATTTAAACATAAAATAGCCAGATTAACGTGAAACAAATAAATAATATATTCAGTTATTTAAAAAATAATATAATATTTAATAATCTAATTATACTTTGATAATTATTTTCTATAATAAATTGTTATTATTAAAATTATACTTAATTTATTAATAGCTCTATAAATTATTTATGAATATTAAAATATCGATTATTTATTTATCTCTGTTTAAAATCAGCTTTTAGATATATATATATATATATATATATTAAATTTGATTTAAAATAAAAATCTTTTTTATGGTTATACCAAAATTAAGACACTTTAAGAACAACAACTTCAAAAATGGTAAAATCTTGGGAAGTATTACTATTACATATATTCAAATTTTCATAATTGCACATATATTATGTAAACAAGTAAAAACATATAAATAGACAATAAAAATAAAAACCAAAGAAAACCTCACAAGATACTTATAAAATCTAACCACATTTTTGTCCTTCCTGGATAGAACGGACTCCTATATACATACATGGTAATGGTAGGACATTTTCGTTGTCAGCTATCCGAGAAAATAATCTATGTAAATATATAATAATATTTTATAATATTTTGATGTTGAATATAAAAGATTAAATTGACATGTCAATTTTTAATTTAGGCATTTTTGTACTTCTATTAAAATGTTTCTGAAATTGGAGATGATGTTAAATCTGTAGATATCAAAACAATTCAATAATTGAATTGAAACATAAAATATGTAATTCGAACCTGGAACCTCCTGATTTTTCTAAGGGGTTCGATTTCTGGCATTACATCAATTAATGTCTGTCGATCAGAACACAATTATTTGTTGCACCACAATCGGATAGAAAATGGTTTCGAACACAAATCCATTGCAGGAACTTTGAGGTTCGAGGTGTTGTATATAATTAAAAACAATAATGTCGAAACCAAAATCTGTGAAGATCTACAGCTAGTGAATTTAAGCTTTCGAATAGTATTTACTTGCAGTTCCTACTCCATATAAATCTGGAGAATATGTAATAACAGACCATCGAACCGGGCAGACACACAAAGTAATTATATAAGGTATTTTGTACTTAGTGCTTAAAAAAACTTTTATGAGATTTTTGAAAGTTTTGCCTCACATGTTCAGAAAATCTTTTTTATTTTGGCTTTTCTCCAATTAAATTTATCCTATTGGACATATCTAAACTTACACACACATATTTGTACTATATATATAATTATATGGAAATTTTACATATCAAAAGTTTTGATGTAAAAGAAGAAAACTTTAATGTAAAACACTGAAGGCAATATTAAAATATTTATCAAAATTTCATGGAAATATTTTTTATTTTTTAAGAAAATCAAAATAAACTAAAAACTTTAACAAAAATTTTCTTATGGAATTTTGCATAGCAAAAAAAAAAATTATTATTTTTGTTTTATATGAAAACATGTTTTTTGAAAGTTTTATCACGAAAATTAAAAAGTTTTTTTGTTAAGAAGAAAATCAACCTACAAAATGACAGTAATTAAACAAGTAAAGAATTTTTAATTTTCCTAAATTGATATAACAATTTCACAAAAATTATAATTATAATTATTTTAAGGAAAATATTTTAGTATTTTTAGTTTTAATTTACCTTACTAAAGCTGGTCCACTTCCTAAATCAAAAGCGAATTCAATATAGCCCACGTTCAGGGATAATGCAATATAATCACCGAATTCTTCATGTCCACTGTACAATATGATACCATCTTCTTGATAAGGTTTAATAATAATCTAAAATGGAAATATTTAAAATATGCAATTCAGATTAATTAAATATAATTAAAAAATCTGGATGCTTTCGAAATATTTCTTAGCAATCACTTTTCTAAAAGTTATCGTTATTATTGATCATAAAGTCTGCTTTAAAAAAATAAGTTCAACAAAAATCTGGCCAGTCTAAAATAAAAAACATGCTTAAAGGAATGTGGAATGTAACAAATTTTATATTAGTAAATTGAATAATTTGGTATTCTTAAAGCAAATTGTTATTAAACGCGTGATGAAAATTATAACGAAACTGGTGAAATATTTTGTAATTTGTATTAAAAATAACAAAGAAATTATTAAAATATTACGCATAATTTTATTAATTTTGTAAAAATACATAAATACATAATATGGGCTTGGCCTTGTATGAGCTAGCTCGAGATTTTTCACCATTAGTTGCAGAACAATAATAATATATTTCCGATGTACAGCAGCAAAGGATTTATGTTGATTGCTTTAATATTTTTTTTTATATATATTTAAGCTTTTAATAATTGTTATCAACCTGACAATTCAAACGTTGCGTTATGAGAGTCTAATTCCGTATCGTTACTATAACGAACCATAATAATGAAAGGTAGATTCTTACGCTCAAGAAAATAGTCCCCCAGTTTAGGTTACATCGTACTTTTTGGAGGCTATGTTATTATAAATGTATTATTATTATAAGCTTAATTCATTATTGCTGAAAAGTATCATAAAAGTATCAGTGCTCTGATTTCCATATTTCAGGTCCTAATTGGCTCAATTTTTTTTTTAAATCCAAATTGTTTTCAATTGATTACTGAAACCCATTATGGGATAAATGAAAATTGTTTTAATTATTTGAAGACTAGAAGATTTGGAAAATTCGTATAATAGAACTTCAGTGTGAGTATAATTCTACAAAATTATGGCAATGCTTATAAAATTCAGTTAAAACTTTAATGTAGCATATTTTAAATGATTGACTTTGTGGTGGCCAAGGCCAACATTTAAGCAAACCCGGAAGAAAATTGTTCATGACATAATAAAAAAATATTCAATTTGCCAATATAAAATTTGTTACACTGAACATTCTAATTCATAATTTTGAAAACCGAACAAAAGAGTTTGAAATGGACACAAATTTTTTTAGCATCGACAAATGCTAAAAGTATTAAAACAAGACGTCTGGCAGCCTTAAATTGTTATTTTTTATATAACTTTTATATTTTGTAATTATCATTATTAAAAATAAAAATCTTATTAAAAAATATATTACCTGCAGTTCCAGCCAAATTAAAGCACTGTCTCCAAGTGGTGAATATCTAAGGTATGATGAGCCATTAAAAGACGGTACCTATAGAAAATTTGTGAATAAATTATATAATATTAAACAATTTTTGTTTGTCTGCTTTGCCAACCTTTTTTTTTATTTTATTTCCAGACTAAGCAGACAAAAATTAAGGGAGACTAAATATAAGGGCGAATATTTTTATACGGATAGGATATTCCATCAGAATTATTTGATATGTTATTGTTTTTGTATTTAATAATGTGTAACACTACAACAAAAACAACACTTTGAAGGATAAATATTTTTTTTTTATGAAGGATAACAATTTTATTTACAAGGAAACTTGAGACATTTTTTTTTTGTACGTTTATGTAAATTTAAAATATTTTAATTTTTTTTATATATTTTTTACCTGCAAGTCTAGTCGCATTTCACATAAATCACCACCGAAACCGAGTGGACATAAACAGACAGCACCTTGATCAGATGGTAGGCATTTTCCACCATGTTGACATGGATACTTGACACATTTGTCTGTAGTACAGTCTTCTGTATATGTTATTTAAATATTAAGAAAAAAGGACATTAGAAATATTTATTTTGTTAGAATAATAATTTTGTTATTTAAAAAATTCATGCTTTTATTATAATTTATATTTTTAATCCAAATATAAAAGAGAAAATTGAACATAAAACAATTTTAATAGATAAAAAAGAGCAACTGTTTTGGCTTATTTTGTTTTGCTTCTTTTTGTTTGGATTAATAACAAAAATTTATGATAAAAAATTATGCCATTTTGAAAGTTTCTAATACTGTTTTTTTTTAGATTTAAAATTTTTGTAGATATTTTGTAGGTAGATTTAACGTATCTCGAAAAACTAGATTTTACTAGAATACGAAAAAAATAGTTATTATTTTCTTATGTAAACATATCCAAATGCAATTGCTACTGCTCAGATCTTTTAAAAGTAGCAAAAATCCAAAAATGTGATGATTAGATAATTGTGTTGCGACCATGAATGATGAATTTCCAGGAAGCAAAGACGGGTTTTAATTACAACCTAGCATCGAATCATAAAAATTGCATACAAAATCTACAATGAAAAGATCTCATACAGTCGATAAACCAAAGTAAAGTAAACAATAATTCGGTTTCTCACGAACTAACTATAATCTTACATGAGAATTAATAAAAATCAAAACTGCACGAACTTTTTGCAAGCTATGTTATATCGCGACGATATACACATTCATCCGGTTATGATTAATCACAGTTTACGTTTACATAGTAACTTATTCTTTCTTTTATACATTTTTCTTTTCATACGGCTTCTCATGAGCATCATCCAAGCTGAATATCAAAATAATGTCACATATTTTAAATCAATGTTAGACTTATTTTATTGTAAGTGTTATATTTAGTTTTTTAGGTGTAATATAAATTTGTTTATATTTAATAAATCTTTGTATTATTTTAAACTTTGTGTTGTGTTGGTTGGTAATATATCTTTTAAAATTTTATTTGAAATATATATACATAAAATTAATGGGAATTTTAAAAGTTTTTTGTAGTTTAATAATTTTGAATAAAAGTTTGTTTTCAACAGCGTATATTAAGTAATTTTTATTCAGATTTTAGCTTGTTAATTTTCATTTAGTTTGATAATAATTTCAATGTTCACTATATTTTTGTTGAAGATGTTTAATATAACCTCAAATTGTTTTTTTCATTCACATATGTATGAAACAGTTAACTAATAAGTAAAAATTCAGTCGAATTCATTTTTATTCGTTAGTAAAATTTAATTTTAATTTCAACATTGCTATTCCCTCAATTTAGCCAATAATTGTAGAAATACGAAATATTCCCGTTTCGACACTCACACACTGTTGGTTGAATATGTGGGAGAGTTACAAAGCTTATACATGTTTCTAACACTTTTAAAGTGTATCGACAGATTTCTTGAAAACCGAGCTATCACTTAGCATATTATTTTCTGATGCGTTGATGTAAATTTAAGTAAGTTTATACCTATTAAAAAATAATATTTTCCAGTTGAATATTAATTAATATAAAATAACTTAAAATCTAAAAATTATGTAGTTTGACCGAACAACACTAAAATTTTGAACCAACTACATACATTGAGATCTATGTATAATGTCATGTTTAATTATATTCTACATATTTTCATAAATTTTAAATAAATACAGTAAAATGTTATTTCAAAAACCATATTTACATTTTAAAAGTTTATTAAATTTTATATCATAAATTTCAGAGAAAACCACTTTTACATTCGTACATAAATTTTTCATTAAATATAATTTTAATATCAACATTAGAAGATTAAACTGTATATGTAAACTTCTTTATAATTATACTTTGACTTAGTGAGGGCCGATTGTTCTTCAACTTTTTTCGACCGTTAAGCACCCGAAGGTCCTAAATTCAACTCAGCTTTCACCATGAAAAAAAAATATATATGCATATTAATTAAAAAATAAATAATACCAAAAAGAATATGATATGCAACAGACAAAATGAATAAATATGAATGTATTCTAGCTAGCTTTAAAAATGTTCATCATATAGAAATCAATGAAAGCAAACGAAATGCTCGCAGTTTAAAGGATAAAAAAGATACCGGTGAGATTGAACAATATTGAATATTAACCGCCAGCGAAAATATTAGTAATGTTAGCCCCCATCAATGTTTATTTAATGTAAAATCTACAATTTTTTACAATTTTCATCAAGAGTTTGGCTTGGCTATGTCTTGGCAAAGAAAAAAAATTACATATAGCACTATCGGTTTTCGCTCACATTCTGATTGCACATTTAAGTTATTTTGCTATTATTGTTGCTTATAAATTAACAAACCAGTATAGTCAAAATGATTTTAATTGTGTAAGGATCGTCATCAGGACCAATTTATATTAAATATACAAAAATTTATGTTGCAATAATTTGTAGTTTTTTTGTTTTTACGAAACAAGCAATATTTTATGTAAAACCAAAATTCTATGTTCTGTGGTTGATTCAAGAAAGAAACTTTTATTTATTATAGTTTAAAATAACAAGGGTTTTTTGCATAAAGATTATTGTAACATAAATCTAAATAACCGCACAGAGAAACAAACAGAGAAATACCAAACGCAAAACATAATGATATGTTTTTATGGCTATTTCCAAACTTTTTTTTTGTACCTTAAGCACTTTTCACTTAGAGGCTTCGGGGTTTTTTTTTGGATAGGTTTAAAAAAGTTTCAATTTCTATATATAATTTGGGATAAATTTCAAAAATAAATTATTATTTACATTTCTATTTTTGTGTTTTATTTATTTATTTTTATTTTATTTTTTTCAATTTATATAATAAAACGACTTTTTTTATAAAGGCCTGCAGCTAAAATAAAATAATGGAAATTATTAAGGAACTTATAGAATGTTAAAATATCCTTTAAATATTATGTTGTCTTTATTTTCCGGAATCTTGTTTCTGTTTAACAGAATTTGTATATAGAAAGCACTCCAGGCATAAATATTAGAACAATATATTTAGGATGTAAAAAAGAAATAAACTAAGTGTCCCAGAAGTTTCGAATTTTGATTCAAATTTAAGGACATCTATCGATGGTGTATATATGTATTAAGTGTAGAATTTTTAAATTATAATTTGATTTACCTTACAAATAAAGATTGTATTTAAGGACATAAATATTGTACTAATTTAAATTAAAGACTACATGGAATATCCTAATTAGCTTGAATGATTAGAATTGTAGTCTTCAAAGTTGTACATATTAGAATTGTGAATATTTCTAAATTTAATGTGGGATTTTTATTCAGTATATTTATGTATATTTGTTAGATTAAGAAATTTCGAATTATAACTTTTTTCATTATGTAAAAGATAATGGATACGTTATTTTCGTTTTAATTAAGAGAATACCTATGTACAAAATAGTAATAGTGGTGACATAGCCTGACAGTTAAACCTTCTTTCTTAACTAATTAATTATTGCTCTTAAACTTAAAATTCAATTCTTCACAAATCCAAGAAGAATAAATTTGGACAACTTGTATACTCTATTTAGTGACGCTTAAAAAGTTATAAATGCGTGTAAACAAGTAAAATTATAATAATAACTTTTTTTTTTATTTTAATATAAAATAATATATTTTTTAAAGTTTTACTGAAGCTACTTACCTAGGTACCAACTAAAAGTATAATATTTTTCATTTAAATTATGAACGTATAAAAGTTTTCAGTTTTTACTTTTTTGTTATAAAGGATTAAATAAATTAGGGAATTGTAAGGGTTTTCAGGCACATATGTGTATAAAATTTTATAAATATGAGTATAAATTTTAAACCTAACTTTAACAATACTTTTTTTGTTCATAAGTTTATTGAGAAATTTAAAAAGAAGCGAATCTATAATAAAGAATATTATATACGAATATTTAATATTTTTCAAGGATTGTTTTCATTTTTTATAAAGTATAACATTATTTATTTGTTGTCATACTCATGCAATTTTGGTTTGGTTATTTGGAAGGAGTCAATTTTTATACTTTTCTAATGAGCACAGTAAATTTTGCCGGTTAAATATTAGCTCTGCCAGATATTTTAAAGTTTTGTTACCGATGGGAGGATTATTAGAAATATTCGTCCTCCTTATTTCAATCTCAACATGAGACTGTGAATATGCCTAACAATTTGAATGTTTCTTGAATCAAATGTGCGGGGTTACGATACCAAAGAATAATTGTGACGTATTTATGTGCCCATATTCAAGATTTCTCAGGTTTTCCTCGTTTGTAATGCAACTAAGAATACCATTGTGCGCATACATCTTGGTGATGGTGAGTTTCCAAACTTATCATTAACAAAACATTTAATCTCTTCATTCCACCTTTACTTTTATAGTAACAAATATTCAATTATAAATAATTACTTAAAAGATTCCATTAATTTTGAGTAAGTTTCCACGGAATATCACACACTCTAGAGTATTGGTTGGTCAAATTACAGATTTAAACATAATTAAAATTAGTGTAAAGATACTTTTATGTAAAATATATTTCCATAATTACATTATTTTATATGTAGAGTTCTGGGGTCTGTGGAGCTTTCTATTTCAAATAAATTTAATTATTCTATCATAATTAATGTAACAAATCAAATGAAAAAATAAACGTTATAGTAAAAATAATTTTGAAACAAATATGAGAGTTTGTAAAAATTATACTTCATACAATGGCACTACAGTCCAAACTGTATACAACACAAAATATGATCTCCTATTTTTATAATAGCGCTTTCGAGATATTATATAGCAAATATGTGCAAGTACTTTAAGGTATACACTGCTACGTTAAAGTTCTATTTTCTATTGAGTATAAACCTTTGTGTATTTAAATTCGGTAAATGTTCAAGTTTCTGTAGAAGATTAAGAAGAAATGGATTTGTCCCAGATATTTGAGGTCAAGAAATACCTCAGCTTTTCCCGATTAATACATTTGCATTCAAAAAGAATATGCTCGGTAATTTCTTGTTCATCTAAACTAAACAAAATGAACAGTCACTATTAAATTTTCAGATAATATTTTAATCAGAAGTGGCAAGACAAGTTACTGCACGAAGTCTAGTTTTGACAAGAATGTAATATTATTTTTTGTAATACATCTCTAAATTACTTATTTCCCTGATGTAAATATATGTATACGAAGTAATATTATGACCAGCTAGAAGGTATACTTAAGATATTAACCTCTCCAAATAATTTATCAATTTTATAAATTATGTTGTCTTTAATAGAAGGAATCGAAGCCCTAACAAACATTCACCAACGAAATGAAATTAACATTTCTTGTAAAAATTAATTGTAAAAAGGCTAAAACCCTGTAAAATGATCTGAAAAAATTTACATTGCAAAAATAATCAACAAAAAGTGAAACACAGAAAAAATGAATTTTATCCTTAAATATAATAAAATGTATACAAAAATATTGAATCCTTTTTTCTATCGTCTAGCACAGCAGTAAAGAATTGGTAATGATATCGCGTGCTAAAATTATTTGAGATTCACTAACACAATATAAATACAACTACAACTTCTTTCTATTCATAGAAATGCAGAAAATTAAGAACTTTTGACTAGTTGGTTTGGCTATTTTAGTAAATATAGCTTGATGTATTTGGTAGGAAAAATAATTACGCTGGAAGCTAAAAGTTTGACTTTTTATGGTTAGATTCTTTGTTTTTTGTGTGTAGACAAAAATGGTAAAATAAATATTACAGTAACCATTCACTGCAGGCGATTTTTTTTCTACTTTTTTTTACCTCCTGTTGTTTGCATTTGTCTCAGTGTTGTTGGAAAAATTTTGGATTTTTTTTGTACATATATTTTGTTGTTATATGCTTTTATGAGTGTTATTAAAACTGTGCGGTGATGCTGCGGTGGGGTTTTATGTGTTTTTTTTTGTACTATGTTTGTTAATAAAATAATTTCTGTTTTGTTTTTAATATCAACAAGAATAAACAAGAAGAGTGGAAAAAAGTTGTTATTTCATTTATGATTTATAATTCCAATGTATAAAGGATATTTTGTCTGGTAGGAGCTTCAGTGTAATATGTAATTAAGTTTTTAAGAATTATTTATAAAAAACGTATTTAATTCATACTACGTTTTAGTGTAGTATTTTGTTACAGGAGTTTATACAGACTTAGAGATTAACAAAAAACATAGCTGAATTTACTAATAGGTAAAATTGAATCTTTCTGGGATAGTGGTATTGATGACTCCTAAGATTCTGAAAACACGCTTAGATCTCACTATTTAAGGGTTCTTATATTCTATAAGGATTCAAGATAATTTGTTTTTTTCTTTTCTTTTGCGAATCATACTAAGTATACAACACAAAATATGCAATTTGCGTTTTACTATTTATGAAATCCAATTGCATAAATTGTGACGAAGGATCTCTTAAAACTTTAATACGGCATTAACAAAAATTGAAATTTGCATATTTAGTTATGCCAATATTATTATGCTTCACCATCCAAGCTAACAAATATTTGGTTGTCATCAATATACAATATCAGGATAATAATACACACGCTGTCAGAACATACATACAATATATATATATAGCTACATCAGTATATAAATATTTAAATATTGAAGTGCTGTCACTCATAAATAAAAATATTTATTTTAATACTGTCAACATCAAATTTAAAAGTGACAAATTAACAAGAAAATAATTATAATGTGGAATTTTGAATTTCTTTAGAATAATTCTGATTTTCATAAAATAAATATTTAAAAATTGCAATACTTCTTTTACAATTTCAATTCAGTATAATAAATTCAAGAAATAAAATAATATATAATTTTCAAAGATAATCAAGAATAAATTCCATTGAAAAAAAAGAAATGAATTACCACAATTATTAATTTTCCATATGGTACAACGGAAAATATTAATATTTAAATTGGGTTTGGGTTGGGTTAGTAAAATTGCTCTTCCGAGCTAAAAGTTATTGTTTTGAAATATTAATATCCATTAATATTTCAAAACAGTTTAAAATATTATGCTTCAGTTTAAAATATTATGATTTTACCAGATATTAGTAAAAATTATAGATTAATATATTAAAATAGATTAACTATAAATAAAGATACAAAAATTAATATACTTTAGTTGCAAATATATCAAAAGCGATGGAATATAAAATAAAATTTGAAATTATATTACAATAGTTAAAATTATACCATTTGGAAATTAAATTAAATAATTAATTTTTAACAAACATTAAACCTAGTACCAGAATACTTTGCTGTAGCTGGAAGAAATGGAAGAAAAAATTATTAAAGCTGTTAAATTTGTTGATTGTAATTTAAATTATAATTTAAAATTGCAATACAGCAAATTAAAATAAAATATGACATAATAACATTTTCTTTCGCGGCGATTGCTTTTCACCATCACTGGAGAAAAACACAACGATAGACGACAGTGACAGCAGCCAGCTTAAATTGAGGGTTTTATGAAAAGTTTGACAGTTTTGTTTCAAATGGTTTCAATTCAACATACACTAAACTTGACAAATAATGTTAATTATATACGAATATAGATTTTTAATGGGCACCTTATAGCGTCATAATGTGAAATGCGTTGAATAAAGGTCCATGTCCATCTATATTCAGTAATTGTACATTGGTTTAATTGTAAATTCGAATTCATTCAAATTCAATTACGAGTATCCAAAATCGAAGAATATAAATTATAAATCTGCTTCCATAAAAAAATTATCAATCTGAATCAAAATTCTAAATATACTAATAATAAAATGTGTACATTTAAAAAAATGTTAGTATGTAAATGCCTTCAACAATTTAAAAGAAATAAATTTATTTTCGTAAAATTCATTAAGTCCCCCAAAAAACTTAATTCTAAATTTTTTTAAAATATAAACTTTTGGTGTATACAAAATCGGATTATCTAATTATTACTATCAATTATATTCCTTTCTTTAAATCCGCAATTAGCTTAAACTTAAACATCCTTAATATAACAGCAAATCTATATTAATTTCTTACAATTTTACAATATACAATTTATTTTCCGGTACTATTTCCAGCTAGTGTATTATCTATGTAAGTTGTATTATTAAATCTTTTGCTATATTACACACGCACACATCACATGAATGAGTCTAACATTTATTTTGGGTTTTGAACATCCTGGAACATCCTCTTTTTTTTTTCTTAAAAAAATATTACTAAAAAAGTTTGTTTATTTTTAATAATATATCAGAAAAAAGTGAAAATTTGAAATTCTCGCTTAGAATTCCTTTTTTTTTTTTGTGAGAAACAAGAAAATCCTTTTTGTTAACACATTTGTCTGTCTGTTCGTTGCTAACTTTTCGTATTTAATTAACAGCATAAATTATTGAAATGGGGCTCATGCGAAAGGTTTGGGAGTTTTGTTGCAGATATTTATAAATCAGATTTGTTTTTTTTTACGAAAAGTAGCAATTTAATATAATCAAAATGGACCAAAATTTATGATAAACCGCGTGTTAGTAGAGTAAATTCAGTTTGTGTCACTTACCGTGCACTTTTTAAAATGTCGCAGTTTAATTTTAAGATATTATGTATGTGGTGCTACAGCTAAATATTTATTGCTGAATATTATTTATTCTAGAGCTTTGTTCGTTGTAACCTAGAGGCATGACCTAAAGGTTTTTTACTTCTGGTAGAGGAGGATGAAAGGAAATTATATTTATATTCAATTATATTGAAATTATATTGAAGTTCAAATATGTATCCTTGTTTTAAATGCTTTTTTAATACTATTCTACGCTCCCATTAATATAAAACTACGTACGAAAGTTGTGCTGCGCAGTATGTTTTTATTTTCTGTCATCTACCAAAAAAATCATCTTTTTGAATAGGTACAACAACAAAAAAATCCATCATATAAAAGGATATTTAAGTGTATGTATATATTTAGTATAGCTAGTAGGATAATATAATTGCCAAATACATGAAAAGTGGAAAAGATATAATTTTCCAGCTGAAGAACACCAACAAAAGGAGAATTTAAGTTTTTTTAAGGTTATATTTGTTGTTGTTGTTTATTTAGAACATGAATAATACAAAAGGATCGGTGTCATGGGATATATTGTTACCTTAATGCCATTTCCATTTTAACCAACTTTATAGTCCATTTGGCTAATAGTATATACAACAACAAAAACAAAAATATACAAACAAGAAACGAATAATAAAAAAAATACCGAAAATTATATTCAGTTATTATAAAAACAGTGAAGTGTTTAGGTGTCCAAAAATTACCATATTAAAATTTATCATTGTTGTATGTATTTAAAGGAAACTCTTCATTTTATGGTTCTGTGAATTGATAATTTTTTTTAATACACTAATAGCAAATTTAGGAGCTTGTTTAAGAAATACTTGTAATAAAAATTTCAATTATTTCACTTAGTTGTTATATTTCATTAGGTACTGTAGAATGTAATGGGCAACCATAAGAATTTAACAAATATCATTGAAAAGCTGAAATTTTAGCTATTTTCTGGTTTAATTTTTAATTTTTAACTCAATGTTAAGAAATCCTTATTTCATGAATGAACTATGCGAGATAGGATTTCAAAGCGGAGAGGTTTTAAAATCCATTCGGTCTAGATAACGATTGGCTTAGTCATACACCGTGACATGCTAAGTTTGATAATGAAATTATTTTATTATTCACATTGGAAATAAATATCCGAATAATCATTTCGTCAGACATTCAATTAATTTTAATTTACCATATTTTGCAATATTCACCTCAGTTTTACTATTATTAGCTCATGTATCTCCGACCTGAAATTAATCAGAATATTTTATTTTGTACCAAATAAACGCATTATAAAATATGCTAAAACATATTATAAAAAAAAAAAAAATAGCAGATGAAATTTTTTTTTTGCATATTCAATTTTTTCTATAGTGTTAATAAAATAATTTTCATACGAACGTATAAGAGGACATGAAAACCCTACAAAAAAAAAATGTTACATCTCAATGAGATCCTGTAACAAAGCACAATAGTAGATTTTTTTTGCGTTTATATTACCTGTTAGAGGTTAACCTTGTGTGTATTCAAAAAAATTTATTATACGAACATTCAAAATTCATGTATAAAAAATACACATATGTAAAATTTTGTTGTCATACAGTTGCACTTTTTTTTTTATAATATCCGTTTTATTATGGAGTTTATAGTTTTTTAGAAGATGTGTAGGAAATGAGCAATGTCCTTGTGGGAGAGCTTTTAAAGAGCATTAAGGGATTTTCTATATAATAGTAGAATCAGAATATTTGATACATGTTTATCATTCCAAACACACAACAAAAAATTATATATAATTGAAGCTAAAATGTGTATATAATTAATTTGTTAAAATGTACGCGACAATTTTGGGAATATGTTTAAAATAGTTTCTGTATATATATCCTTTTAGGTACATATATTTCTGTATATATCCCTTTTGGGTACATAGCTATATTAAAATATTATTATTTATTTATATATGAAATTGTGGGCACACGCTGCATTATGAAATAAGATATCATTTACACGTCATTTTGTGTAAAATTTAATGGAAGAATATTGTATTTCAAGCATTAAAATTAATTAATGTAGTTTTTTTTTGTTAAATTAGATTTAAGTTAACTTTAAAAGATAGAAAACTTAAAAATTGACAATTATTAAATTTACATATAAGAATATTTAATAAAGATTTTAAATTTAATTAAGACATTTTAGTTTTGCAGCACCAAAAATTTAAAGAAACTCTAATTTAAAGAGTTTATTTATTGATATGACAAAAAATTAAATTTTTAACATTACTACTAATTTAAATTTTATGATATGTTAATTCATGATTTCGGTGCAGATTAACCTCTAGATCTATCGATCCTATTAACGATTGATATACATAGATTTTAAATATAAAGTTCAGACTTCAGAATACAGTTTAGAAGTCGTACAATAAAGTATAGTCTGCAGTTTATTGAATATTTCTTTTTAAAATTATTGGAATTTTTGACATCAATAGCGACAGAGGTGACATCTTTTATGCCACTGTGAAGGAGAAGGTTTCATATTCTAGTATACGCGGATATACTACTACTACTACAAACAACCACGTTCAGTGACATGTAAGTCTTATGTGGGTATATGAAAAAATCAGGATATGAAAAAATCAATTGTAATCACGAGCAAGGGACAACCACACTTTGATATATCTAATGGAGGGAATTAGGAAATGAGAAACAAATTGAAATCTAAATACTGGAATAATTTCGCACAAGTATGTCGGAGGGCGCAGTTTAAGTAAAAGTACTCGTTTAGCAAAACCAAGCTTCGTGGGAAGTCAACAATTACTGAATGAAGTTTCTGCTCTATATATCAAGAACGAACAGCGGTGCATATTCTTTGCAAAAGTAGAACTATTGTGCAGAAAAGGCTGTAAAGTTTTCAGCTTCTTGTTTTGACTTTACAGAAGTATAAAAAATAACTCTATTTAGGTCGCGGTGTGAAGCGCAGTTTATTCTTTAATAAACCTTATTCTAATCTTATCTAAATACAAGTCTAAGTTAAAGTCTCTAAGGGCGAATTTCACAGTGGAAGCTTAAGCTTAACTAAACCGATTGTGTAGCTTAAGCCTGCAACTTAAGCTCACTGGGTTTCTCAATCAAAATTTTCCCTAAGCTTAGCTAAATCAAAAAATGTGAATTATTGTGAATGATAATTGAAAATAATGGAAATGGCATAAAAATATATATTAATATGACAAATATCATTCAAATTTGTGAGTTTGTTTGTTGATTCTGCAATATTAAAATCTTACTATACATATATTAAAAAGCGTATATTTAGCTTACAAAATATTTAAGAAATCTTGATATTATCTAGTAATTTTTTTTTATTACGGCTGCTTAAACTCTATTGCAAATTATTTTAAATACTTTTGAAGAAAAAAGAGACCAGACTAGATAATTTTTGTTCAAATTTTAAATCAATTCTGCTATATTAAAATCTACGAATTCTTTACTAAATAAAATTGTTTTTTATTTCTAGCTTTATTTTCTAATTTCGAATAACAAATGTTTTATATTGAAGTATCAAAAGCGAAGCTTAAGCTCTACCTATCTACGGCTTAAGATAAACCTAACTTTAAGGAAGGCTCATCTTTAAGCTTGCACTGAGAAACTAGAAAATAAGTTAAACCGAAGCTTAAGCTCTAGCAAAGGCTTAAGCATCCACTGTGAAATTCGCCCTAAGTATAATTAAATATAAATAAATATAAAAACTACTTCAAGAATTTTACTAAATTTTTTTTTATAATAGGTACCTATATTAATATAAAATTTAATTTTTATTATATTTTATTAATTTGTTAGTTCAGTAATTAACAAAAAATGGAAAAATTTCTTAAAACAGGAAAAAAAAATTAAATTCTCAAAGAAAATTTGTCAATAAATATCAAAGTAAAATTAAAAAAAAAAAATACTTTAAATAATTTAATTACTCTAGAGAAATCCTAAAATTCCATTAGTGTTAAAATTATTAAAAACATAGTATTAAAAAATTGTTCGTGTTTTCTCTAATGATTTGCGGTTCATAATTTTACTTTTATGTTGTATATTACGTTTTTACGTAAAACGGGGGCTAATAATTTTTGTTACTCTCCATAGCATTAACACTTCATGAGTTTATTGGAAATTTTGTACTACCACGAAATGCCTGAAAGTTTTTTTTTGTTAGTCTGTCATCGTATATTATTCGAATCTATATTCTTCGAATATATATTCGAAATATGTCATCGTATATTTGAAAATTGTAGTTCGAAAAATCCAGGACTGTGAGACATTCTTAAAAAGTTATATTATTGTAATCAATTTCGTAAATATGTAATCTGACACAAAAAAGACTTAATCCCAATATATTTGAATCGAAATTCGGGCCAAATCCATGAATCAATGATACAATTACATTACAGTATTTCGGGGAATTGCTGGAGTCCCTTATCCTTTCTAAGACAAAATTTTCAAAATAACCCAAACCCAATTAAAAAGAATTAGTAAATATTTCAAAAACAAGCTAAATATAATATTTCAAAATTATGTATCCCTTCGTCCTTTTAGGATAAATTTTGAGATAAAGCATATTAAAATTAATCAATTTAATAGATTTTTATAGTCTAATAAAAATATTACAAAATCCATTAAAAAATATACAACTATTAAAATATCTACTCTCTCCATTTACATAAAATTTATACAATTTTAATGGTTCAAATACATGTGATAAATAGCTAATCCATATTTTAAAACTTACGTATATCAAATCCTTTAGTAACATCACCCAACGGATGTTCAGTAAATTTATATTCATGTTCATTGGCTATAAAACGACGAATACATCCAATCATACCATCATGTATGGGTAAACGTTTTGCTAATCCAGTAATATTACCAGTTCCACCCAAAAATACAGGTTCACGGAATGTTATCCTTGAAAATAGACCCTGAAAATAAACAACAAAAATAAAATCAAATAAATAAAATATGTATTACAAAAAAATAAAAAAAAAACTATAAATAAAATATTTTTTTTTTTTATGGCAGATTTTGATTTGAAAATATATAAACTAATAAAATTAAAATTCATTGATGTGCAAAATAAGATTTTTCTTATCTTTCACTTAACAATTCGACATTTTTTGGCATTATAGGATAATTATTATTATTATTATTATTTTTTTTTTTGGCAGAAAATCCTTTTTCTTTTACACCTAAACTCTTGTAGATAATTGAATTTTGGAAATATATGTATACGTATAATAAAATATTTTTGTAAAATTCATTGAATTTTACGGAGAAGTTAATTTAATCTTCTGACATTAAACATTTTTATTTTATTTTAAGGCATTTGAAATTTGAAAAGATAATTGAAAAGAAAATTTAAGAGATTTGAAATATTTTTTAAGGATTTTCGAGATATGTAATTGTTGTTAAAATACGGTTGCAAAAATTGATTAGAAATAATTTTTCTTATCAACTGTTTAGTAGCACTCAAAATTGTGGATTAAACAATGAATCTATGTACTTAACTTGTTTTTATATAATTGTTTAATTTGTAAAATTATATACAAATCAGGAAATAATGCAAATTTTATGACCCCGATTTTAATATATCATTCAATACTAAAATTACGAACGTAACGTTTTTGCTTGGTAACGTAAAAGAGTAAAAATTTGTTAGTTTGAACACCTTTACCTAATAAAAGCTGGTCATATTATCAGCATTTTAATTTAAATATAAAAGTATCATAATATATTGACAACCTCCAACTATTTTCGGTAAATTCAAGCCATTTTACATAGTATAGAAATACTGACTGATCTACCAATCATGGGTTTTTGATTCATTCTGTTTAGAATTTAGAAATAATAAATACTATTCGGAAAACAGGCAATTATACATGGTCTATGACTGCCCTGGTCTTAAAATAGTCAGACTGAGAATCATATGAAGTTATTAATTCGATAGGTTTGAAGCGGTGGTAAAAACTCCGATAATGATTAAATTCGTGAAAGAAACGATTTGGTGAGACAGACTGAAACTCATTTGTTTTTATAATAATTCAGCCATACCTAATACTTTGTATAATTCAGTATTCAGGTATATTACATACTTTGTATCTGAATGATCAATTAATAAAAATATATATAAAAATATCCAATGAAGTACAAAATATAAACACTAATTTTGTATACCAGATAAAAAAATAACTTGTACTTTTATTTTTCAACTTTAAAATTTTTTTTTTATGTAAATCCTTATTAAGAATTCCCACAAATATTTATTAATTTTCAGTTCAATGGTTCAATTAAAGTACGATAGTACTAAAAAAAACTAAAAAATACAAAATGTAATTTTTCTTATATTTTGTAATTAGTTATTGGTTCATTAATTTTAAATCAAGGCATAGGAACGCGAACATAATTTACACAACGAATAAAATGAATGTAGAAAAAAATAGAAAATTTAAAAAGATCCCGAAAACATTAAGTATAATTTTTTTTCTGGATAGCAGGAAAATTCATTTTTTTAACCTTATTTTTTAGTATAGAACAATTTTATCCTTTTTACATAGACGAAGGAAAAAATTTGTTTACTTCTCATTTAAAAAAGATAAAAATGATTGGGAATGACAAAAGAACAATAATGAAATGGGCTATAGGGGAACATTAAAGCAATTCGTTACAGGAAAATTTAAAAAAAAAAACTTACAAAAGGATTCATTCTTTTTTTAAGGTTTTTTTTTATTGTAAAGTTATGTTAAGTTTTGTTTGTAACACTTTTATGAGCATTATTTCAGATACTATGCTATAGTTAGTAAGATTATAATAAAAAGTGGTAAAATAATAAAAGTTTTAATAATTAGTGAGATTTTAAAAGAAGGTTATATGGTGTGGAATAATTATTGTGTATGCGCTAGGTAGCCAAACACTAAGAATTTTTTTGGATCATGTTTGGTAAAAAATTTGTACAAAGTCTAAAAAACATCATCAGGATTACATTTTATGTAATTCGTAAATTTGGTAGCCACAGAGTTTACTGATCTCAAATTATAACTAGAATTTGAGAGATGAATTGTAAGCTTAATTTCATTTAAATCGGTTAGCAAACTCTTTGAAATATTGTTGGGCATACAGAATAGTCAGCGTAGACAGGAAAGTATGGAAAATTTGATTTGAGCTATTTTAATTTTTTTAATCGATCTGTCTTTCCATTACAACACTTTATAGTTTCCATAAATCTTCGTAAAATATTAATGAATTCTAGTATAATTTTATTATCAACTAAATATTTAAAAGTACAATTTAATTTTATTTTTTATTGCAGAATTTTCGAATTTAATTATGTATGTAAAATATATTAACTAAATTTAATTGGCATTAATTATAATTACTGTAAGTCGTGTATGAATATTAATTATTTAAATATTGTAAACTTTAATATACATACTAAAAATAATCTATTCAAATTAAATTAATTTTAAAAAGCAAATTTTTTATTTATTTTATATGTACTTAAAATAACGAAAGACAAATTTTCAGTTAAAAAACTGAACATTTACAATTGAATTTCCTGATTCATTACTATATACCAGCCGACCTATTATGCCTTTAAGAAAAAATGAAAATTTCAATTTGAACAATAAAGAAAAACCTAATTTATCTTTGTTATTCTTTATTTAATTGGTTCATTTCTCTTAGTTCTTTTAGTTTATCATATTTTATCCGCTACATATATTACTGTGTAACAATATTTGGGGCTTGTTGAGAGTAAGAAACGTCTTACCAGTTTCAATATCGCTAAAAATATGTAATTTTCCATATAAACATAAAATTGGGTTTCAATCCAATAAATGTCACGATTTGGGTATTGGTCTTTCTGATAAAGATTTGGTTACATATTTTGAAATTTGGATGGTTTAATAAACGAGGAGAAATACGAGTTCTTTAGAAGTCTAAATCGGCCATATCCAATAGAAAAATATCAATATACTTAAAGTATTCCCATTAACTCTAAGAAGACAAATTATTGGAATTTTTATGCCTGGATGGTTTGAAAAAGACCAAATGTTCCAGTGATAAGTGTTCCCAGCGAAAAGTGTTTCTGGTAACAAGTATTGCTCTCAACAAAATGTTCCTCAGACATTTCTTCATTCAAGGAATAATTTTGATAAATTTTTGATACCCTAAAGTTTCTAATTTAAGAAGTGACATTTGACTAGGAAAAATGTTATTCAAACCGAACATACGAATAAAATTAAAAAGTACGAATATTTATTTCTCTAAAACTGAAAGAAACATACAAAATATCTACAAAATTTCTAATTGGATTTTAAATATATGTATATTCACTATGCAAAATAATATAATTTAAACATAAAAAAACAAACCATTAAGAATTAGAGTTAGAAGTTACCAATAACAACGATACAAAACAAATAACACTCATATATAAATAACATTTAAGGATTCAAACAAAGATAAATTTAATAGAAAAATAACAAATAAAAAAAAAACATAAAACTTTTTATTTACACATGTTCAAAAAAAAATTAGCAGAAAAAATATTGTCTAAAATACGACACAGAACCAAAACTGAACTCAATAATAAAAATATTTGAAGAAATACGACGGGATGGAAAATGTTTTACTAATGAAATATTTTCAGGAAAATTTTCACCGCAGTTTTTTGCTGCTGTTGTTGAACAAATTTCCAGAAAAATTGAAAAAGATTTTTTTAAATGTCAAAAACATTTACTCAAAATTCTTCAATTGTTTTACTTTTTTATTTCTACTTTTTTAAGAAAAATATGCTTTTTAATTTTATTATGAATGATCTGCCGGTTATAATAATTGGATATGGACGCATACCTGCTGGTAAACCTAAAACGTTCTACTTTCTAGGTTTACCAGTAGACTATTAGAAGTTTTAGGTTTAACACGAGTTTCATTATTTCACAACAATACGCGCGAGGTTAAGAAGATTAGTGAATTTGGTAATTTTTCAAAGTCTGTCTAGTATTGCAGTTTCTGCAAAGTAATTAAAGACCACAAACATTATTTATATTTAACATCTCAAAATTATGTATGTGCTCCCTAGAACATTTTTATTGGAATTGCCGACTAGTGTAAAAGAGGTTGTTTTAATTCCTGGGTTCCAACAAATGTTTCCAAGGATGTTTGCATTGTCAGTGGCATACAGTTTCACAGACAGATATGTCATAAGTTTCTTTTGCAGATCCTGCAACGAATATTCGTTTAGAAGCCCTGCGAGTATTTGTTAATCAGGATTTGACAATCAGTGACAATGCTTACACTGCTGTCATAAATTATGTACGCGATAGTGCGATTATGGATGCAGTTTTTGTGGAAAATTAAATTTTATTTGTCAGATTCACAAAGCTCTCTAATAAACTATAGATTCTTTGAAAAAATAGCTATTATAACAACAGAATCGTAAAATGTTTCAATAAATTTTCATTATTTTGTTTCAAATAATAAAAAAAAATCTCATAATTCTTTTACTTTGTTGAATTAAAATGTACTCTGTTTTTGCCAATGAATTCTATTTAATTGAGAAACATATTTTATGAAAAAAAAACAAAAAAACTTTAGAACAAGAAAGAAAATGTTTTTATGATTTGTTTTCGAAAGAGTTAAAATTGGTTTTATGATGTTTTTTTTTCTTTTCTAAATACATTTTTATATATACATCTAGTTTTTCTACTTACTTTTGAACGTCCTTGTACACGTGATCCATGATTAAGGACTAACCAAGCATCCCAACGATGACGATAAATTGTTACAGAATTCCATTGATTAAGTTGTACAGTTTCTTTTGATCTGACATTACCAACACCCGAACCACAATCAAACCTTTAAAGTATACAAATAAAAAGTTTTATATAATTTTGTAAAATCTAATATAAATTTAAATTGAATTTAAATATTTTTTTTTTGTGATTGAAAGAAGTAAAAATATTTGTGGAAAAATGGAATTTCATATTTAATATTAGTTTACGAATTATAATTTATTAGAATTATTATTATAATAGGAAATTTAATTAGCCATTCGCTAATTAGGTTAAAATTTGCTTATAATTAATTAATAACAATCTTAATATTAAGAAGTTTTACTGAATGCTGATAAGCATTTTTGTCATGTTTTATATACACTAGAGAACAATATTATTTTCAATATTTTTTTATCATTTAATATACTTTTTGTGGACCAAGGACCATTTAAATTTTAAAATGTTAAATTATATTTAATTAATATTTACGAAACATTCGCAATGCATGACTAGAAAGAATACAGTATAATTATATGAAAACTTAAGAATATTTAGTATCCATCATAATTTACTAGCAATAATAGTAATATTATTACTATAATTCGAATTTAGTTATTAAGTTATTAAAATAATTATTTTTATGAATGCGTTAAATTTAATTTTTAATTAAAAAATCCATTCAGACATGGGACAAATCACGCCGCCTAGAGTACAAAATTGGAGTTGACTGGAGTACAAGATATGAAATTAAAAAAAACTATGACACACAAAAGATTCCTAAGCTAATTTAATTGAAAATTCAACATTTTCTTTAAATTGTGGTTATTGTTATAAGTTAAATTAAAAATATACTCAAATTGAACTCTCAATCAAAATAACTCAATTTAATTTTCTAACAAATATTGCTAATTTAAAAAATGTTGATCTATGACCTCAATTTAATTCTATTTATTTTATACAACAACAGAATAATCCTTTAAATGAAGATGACTATAAAATTTGATTTACTATCAATGCTATCTTAATATATATAGAAGAGAATCCTAAAAAAATGTAGCTTCCCACATAGTCCTTAAAAATAAAGTGAAAAAGATTTTTGTTGTAGACATTTAAGTCTACACAATTTTAGTTGAACATTAAAGTTCAAACACAAAACAAGGACAACGAATTATGATGAACCAGGACAATGACACACAGACTGAAAAGTATATATTATAATTTCAGAATGAAAATACATTTTTCGTCTGCAATTTTAAATATACACACAAAAAAAATTATGATTTTATAAATATACAAATATCCTTATACCTCATAAACAAAAGTACCATATACCAGCCAGCCAGAAAATTATTAAGTACATCATAATACAAAAACAGGATAATAAATAATTGTATAGTTTGAATAAAACTCTTAATATTTTAAGGATAATCACAATTTTATGCATATAATATTTAATTTATATAATTGACAGTAAATCTGAAAAGTACATAGTCTTAAGGATATTTTGACAGGATAATGAAAACAATATACAAAAAAAAATTATTCAAAATATTTTAAATGGAAAATTTAAAAGTTTATATAGAATTTTTTTATGTTTAATAAATAATAATATTTTTTTATAAAATTCGTATTTCATAAAACATTTAAAATTAATGTGTTTTGCAGTTAAAATGTAATTCAGGAAAACAATATAAAATTTAATATTTCACGTTCAATTATCATTTTTTGACCCATTTGTAAATATTATAAGAAAATTTATGACTTTCGTCAACATTTTTATAGCTACATATATTTTATAAATAATAAAAAGTTTACGTATTGACCACAATAAAAAAACCTGCTAATTTTTATATAGTGCTTCATATCGTCTTTGGGATTGTCGAAATATTTTAATTTTGAAAAAATATAAACTTTTGGCAGAACTTTTAGGTAGAATTTTACGAAACGGTTACTTTCATATACAAAAGCATTTTTAATTTAATAAATAGTGGAAAGGAAAGAAATTTGTGATGATTCCGAAAAAGCCCAACATATTATATCTCAGGATGTTTCAGTGTTCCTTATTTTAATTATTAAACCCCAAATTCCCTTGGGAATTAAAAACAGACACCAAAAATTTAATCTCATTTAATCTAATCTTTTAAAATATGACTAAAATCGGAAATGACTTTACTAGCATTTCTAATTGATTGAAAATAGAATTTAAGGTTGGTATGTAATTGAGAACAGACATTGAACTCTGAGCACTAGATGTCACGCTAATTTTTTTTTTGGGTTTGAGTTCTCTAATATTTGAAAAGGAAAGAATAGTCATCGTACCGGGTTTACTTATACAAGCTTAGTTCTCTGTAACGAGGGAATAGTGGGTATATCACGGATATATTTATATAAAGTTCAAATTTATTAAATTTGACAATAATAAATAATGTTAGTAATTGAATTATAATAGGAATTCGTATAATATTTATGAGTTACATTTATTCTATTTCTGTTTGGGGAATATGTATTTATGTATCTCGTTATGATTTAATAATTATAACTCTTACTTTTGAATAAATTGATTGCTTCAAGTAACTGCAAGGCATTTACTGTCAACATTACAATACTTTGTAATAACATTTAAATTATTTTAAGATAATTATAATGAAAACTGTGATTTAATGATTTTCAATTGCAGCTTTTGGTATGAAATTGGTAAAATATTTTTTCGGGATATTTATTATCCATTTTTTAAAAATATATTACATTTATTTTGAACATCAAATTCTTGATTTTTTCGATTACATATAAAACCTCAAAATGCTATTTTCTTCAGATACATTATTTAAATTTAAGGACTATGTAAAATTTATAAAATTATATTTTTTTTATATTTATATATTATATACTATATTGCACCATTTACATTAAATTTTAATATTTTGATTGTATTTGTTGCCATTTGTTTGCTATTTATAGACAACAAAAAAAACTTCTATTCTTAATTTTATTAAATCATCATGTCTACTAGTATAAAATCATTCTCTTTAAATAAAACTACTTTTTAAAGGAAGCTGTTATTAAAATGAAAATATCAAAAGTGTCTATCTTATTGTTAGTCAGTATAAAACTTTCATTGAAAAACAAACGCATTAAAAAGTTTATCTGTAACAAGTTTATTGCTTTATCAATAAGGTTTTTCAAGACAAATATTTCCTTACCTAACGTTAACAAAATGCTAATTTGATTAATTATGTTTCAATAAAATAATTTTTGATTTAATATCATTTGGATAATGTACATAATCATGAGTTACTTTACTATCCTTTACTATTGTGTTGAGATAACACTGTGCTACTGCTCAACACTAGCTACACGAATAGTTTACATTTACATTCTAGGAGAACCGTACTACCCAATGGTCTCCAATTACAGTATGACAAAATTTCTCAAGTTTGCTGCCATTACGAAATCTTATTCTAAGTAAACTTCTAAATCCCGAATTTTAAGATCTATTAATCCTTTTTATATAAATACACACAAAAAGTTTGATTTAATGCATGAATTTAAAGAAAGAAAATTATAAATTTTCTTAATATTATTTTCTTAATAAAATCAAGTTCCTTTGAATATCAATTCTTTACAAATTGCTTTCTGTCAAAATAGAGACTAAAACTTGATATTTCTGATTATGTCAATTCAGCCGAATAATATTTATCTTAGATTACTCATTCTCTGCACAAAATAATTCTTTACTATATATTTTGAGTCCGCAATTAGTTTATCAGAATAAAGATATTATCTTAGTTAGAGTATCATTAATTCAAAGAACTCTATAGTTCATTTTCAAAAATTATTTACAACAACATATAATTTTATAGATATATATGAAATTTTTTTTTCAAAGTTGTCAGATTGTGTGGTTAAGTAAAATATTGCTCTTAAATAAACAAGTCCTAGAATAGTTTGTAAAAGATATAAAAATTCAAAAAGTTGAAAATATATAAATTAAAGGTGTTGTGAAATTATAGAAAGCCGAGATACATCGATTGTTCGATAAAATAAGGTAATAAATCTAGAATTAATTATCAGAATTTTTTTTGCAATTGCTGGCAAAAAGAGAGAGAAAAGTCATAGAGATTACATCAGCAAAAACAAATCAGCTGTTCAAGAATTACATATAAATTTAAAAGATAATTGCTAAGTATCGAATAATAAATCATAAATCTCTCCAACATTACTTTCTTTTCAAAGCACTAATAATAAAAATATAAAACATAAATTAAATTGCATAGTTTTCGGCGTTATATAAAACTGAAAAGCTTAATTATATAAAAAGATAAAAATAAAGAAAACGAAAGCTATAAATTAATTTGCATACCTTTAGGTGTTAAATATAAAATTAGCTACCACAAATATAAAATACACATAAGAGTATTCATCATTTCAAAAATATATACGAGGGCTGATTGATAATTACGTGGACTGACACAGAAGACACAGTTTTTTTTTTTTTATTTTTCAACGTAGTCACCTTTTAGGACGATACACTTAGTTAGACGATGTTCCAGTTTTTTGATGCCTTCCAAAAAATATGATTTCTCCAACCCTTCAAAATAGCCATTTGTTTCGTCGATGACCTCAGCATTTGACCCAAATCTCTTTCCTGCAAGCCATTTTTTCATATTTGGAAACAGGAAAAAGTCAGAAGGGGCCAAATCTGGAGAATATGGTGGATGAGGAACCAATTCATATCTCAAATTCCTGATTTGTGAACTGGTGCATTGTCTTGATGAAAAAGAACTTTTTTCTTTGCTAAATGTGGTCGTTTTATTATAATCTCTTCATTCAAACGATCCAATAATGTTGCATAATATTGTCCTGTGATTGTTTTTCCTTTTTGTAAATAATCGACATGGATTATACCATGAGCATCCCAAAAAACAGTGGCCATAATCTTGCCAGCTGATGGAACTGTTTTTGCCTTCTTTGGAGCCTTTTCACCTGTAGAAATCCACTGTTTTGATTGTTCTTTTGTCTCTGGTGTGTAGTAGTGTATCCATGTTTCATCAACGGTTATGAATCGACGCCACAAATCGACTGGATTACGTTGTAATAACTCCAAAACTTGCTTTGATGTTGTCACACGATTGCGTTTTTGATCAATTGTAAGCAAACGCGGCACCCATCTTGCAGATACCTTTTTCATATCCAAATATAGATGTAAAATATTAAAAACACGTTCCGATGAGATGTTCACGATGTCAACAATTTCCCGCAATTTCACTCTTCGGTCATCTAGTACGATATCATGGATTTTATCGACCATTTCTGGAGTAGTCACTTCATTTGGACGCCCAGAACGTTGTTCATCAATTGTGCTGGTACGGCCACTTTTAAACTCAGCAAACCACTTGCAAACCATTGATTTCGAAGGTGAAGATTCACCATAATATTTATCCAACTTTTCTTTAGTTTCCTTTGCTGTTTTCTGGCTCAAAAAATAATGTTTTATCAACACGCGAAATTCGTTTTTATCCATTTTTAAAAATTTACTGAGATTGACTTACTTAAACGACTGTTACATGGAAAGTATACAAGATATCGACTTTAAATTTTATATATAGCCTAGTAAATGATTTTAGAGGTAAAAAATACTTACTTTATACCTGTGCATTACCTGAATCACAGGTAGTTCACGTAATTATCAATCAGCCCTCGTACCTAATAAATTCAATTAATAAAGTCAATTAATAAATTCAATATACAATCAATATTCACTACTTCGAATACATACGAAAAACATGGATATCCAATTGAAAGAAATGATGGAAGTGTTAAAAAATTTGCAAAGTGAAGTCAAATTAGGAAAAGATGAATTGAAACAGGACATTAGCATTTTGAATAACAACCTAAATTCTAAATTTGATGAAGTCAAAGAAGAAGTAAGAATATTGAAAGATCACATTGACAATCAAGAAAAAAGAATAAAATTTCTAGAAAACTAGAAAACTTTATCATAGAATTAGAAAACTTTATCATTAATCTATTCGAAACCCAATTAAATATACGTGTTACAGTAGAAGAAATAGACATGCTATACCGTTTAGGTAAAAAAGAAGAAAACAAGATAAGACCAATTTTGCTTGGATTTACAACTTATAGGAAAAAATCATTAATTCTTGCTAATAAAACTAAATTAGATAAAAACAACAAAATTAATATAACTGATGATTTTCCTTATATACGAGAAACGAAAAATATTGAAATTAAAAGTAGAAGCTTTAAAAATGCAAGACATCAATGCCCGTCTAAAATATGATAACATCTTAGTTAATAATAAAATACTTTGCGAAAACGATGTTATAAATATAAATACAACCGAGGCTGAAAACAAACGTAAAAGGCTAAGATCAAATGATGAAGAAATGTTTACAAACAAGGCATTAACCAGAAAGTTTGTTAAGAATGATGCAAAAAGATCCAAAACACCTATAAATAATCCTATTTTACAACAAAAAAATTCTATTACACATGATCCACGAAATCAATCAATTGATAAATTTTTTTTTATCAAAAACATTACAAAAAATACAAAAACCAATATAAATTTAAATAACAAACCACAATCTACTCAAAATGGCAACGAACTGGAACGAAATAGGACACCGAGACGACATAACGAAAACATAAATAAAGTAAACATAAACAAAACAGTTAATATAAATAAAATTCTTCCAATCCGGTTGGCCACCGTGGGAGAGACTGGACAAAACCCCCCAACTAATCGTATCACTGATCTTGATCATGATGATAACTCAATAACAAAAACCAGTAACGAACATGAAATAAATATAGCAACATTCAATGTTAGAACATTAAGTACCGATGAGAAAATGGTTGAGCTAGATAATGCTCTTTTAAAAGTTAAGTGGGATATAATAGGTTTATCGGAAGTGAGAAGACTAGGCGAAAATTTTTTAATAAAACCAGACGGTTGTACTTTTGCATATATTGGTGAAACAAAAGGCCTTTATGGTGTAGGATTCTTAATAAATAAGAAGTGGAAAAATAACATTGTAGAAATTAAATCATATGGTGAAAGACTGATTGGTTTAAAAATGAAAATCGGAAATACATTTATGTCCATTATCCAAGTCTATGCTCCAACAGAAAAAGCATCAGATGAAGATATGGAAAATTGGTATAGAAATCTTGATAAAATTGTTCATCATTTTAAATGCGAAATAATACTCACAATCGGCGACTTTAATAGCAAAATTGGTACACAGAGAACAGGCGAAGCACAAATTCTGGGAGCATTCGGGTATGGCAATAGAAACAAAAGAGGCGAAAGGCTGATGCAATGACTCTGGCAGCATAAATTTGTAATAGGAAATACTATTTTCAAAAAAAGTGATAAACGCAAGTGGACATGGCAATCACCCGCAGATATAAATGTTAAAAATCAAATAGACTTCATCATTACAAATAAACCAAAAATTTTAATTGATGTAGATGTAGTTAACAATTTTGAGTATGATTCTGATCATAGAATGGTAAGATGCAAAGTCAGAATAGACCACCAAACTAGATGTCTACGCTCAAGTAAAAAATTTATACCAAAGCTCATATCTGATGAATCAAAATTTAACTATAAACAAGCTATAATTGATAACTTCAATCAAAATACATTTGAAAACTTAACAATACAACAGAAATATGATAAATTAGAAGAAATTATTAAAACAACAGCATCAGTCCACTACTATCTCAACCAAATCAAGAAAATAAATTATCCATAAACACACTAAAACAAATCGAAAGAAGAGAAATATTACGTAAATTAACATCACCAACACAGCCAGAAGTAAACGAACTTAGAGAACTAAGAAAAAATATTAAAAAACGAACTAAAATTGAAATTAAAGAATTTAATAGCAGAAACATTAAAAATATTATAGAATCGACAAAATCAATAAAAAAAGCAAAAACATTTCTATCACCAGATAAACAACTTATCTCATCTATGAAAAAGCATAAACAAATCACGTATAATAGATACGAAATAAACAACATCGCCAGCTCATTTTATGAATCATTATACACTTCAAACATCACGTCTGAACAATTATGCATAATGGAAAATAATACTAATAACACATTAGATGTAACGACACCACCACTTCTTAAAACAGAAATAGAAAAAGCTATAAAAAATCTTAAAAATGAAAAAAGTGCTGGAAGTGATGAAATTTATCCCGAAATGTTAAAATTTGCCAGAGAACCAATAGCAGAAATATTAATGATTTTTTTCAATGAAATAATCGAAAAAGAAGAAATACCTAAACAATGGTCAACATCTAATATTATTCTTTTATATAAAAAAGGAGACAAAAACGACATAAATAATTACCGTCCCATTAGTCTAATTTCTACATGGATTCGCTTAATTCAATTAATTTATGAAAATATGGTAGCCTGCGTAGTAACGGATAAAAAAAGTAAATATTTTCCAATAAAAAAAGGTGTAAGACAAGGCGACCCATTATCGTCAGCTTTATTTTCTGCAGTGCTCGAAGACATATTTAGAAAACTAGACTGGAAAGAACTCGGAATTCAGATAAACGGGACCTACTTAAATAATTTAAGATTTGCGGACGACATAGAAGTTATCAGCGATTCATCCCAAAATCTCCAAAAATGCTAGAAGAACTCAATGAAGAATGCAAAAATGTTGGACTTCAAATGAATAAGCAAAAAACGAAATTAATGACAAATAGCGTTCAAAATCAAATAAAAATAGAAGAACATACAATTGCATATGTTGAAAACTATACGTATCTTGGCCAAATTATCTCTTTTCATAACAAAGAACTAAAAGAAATTGATCAGAGAATAACGAACGCTTGGAAGCAATTTTGGAATATGAAGGAATTATTTAATTCAAATATTTCACCTAGCACCAGAAAATACTTATTTGATTCAACTATTCTACCAGTGCTAACATACGGCGCCCAAACATGGTGTAACTCTGTTAAATCATGCTCGAAACTAAGAATTGCTCAAAGATCTATGGAACGTTCAATTTTGAAGGTAAGACGAATAGATCGCGTTAGAAACACGGCTATTAGAGCCAGAACTGGTATAACTGATGTAGTTCAAAAAGCGAAGCAGTTGAAATGGAACTGGACAGGTCATATAATACGCTTAAATGATGAAAGATGGACGAAAACAATTACCGAATGGACTCCCTTAAAAGAAAAGAGAAAAGTAGGTCGCCAAAATAAAAGATGGAGGGACGATATAGTAGCGTATAACAGAAATTATATATCAGATGCCAGAAACAGACAGAAATGGAAAGAGTTGGGGGAGGCTTATATGCTTACATGATATAAATACAAATTTAGAAATAAATTAAAACATAAGAATTATTAACTGAATTTAATTGAAATCTTTTTATAAAAAATAATAATCTAAATGTTAAAATTTAAACATTAAAATTTGAATTAAAGTTTTTAAAAATTTAATTAAAATAATTTAAAAATATATTTATGTAAATAGAAAACTTATAATTGAAAATATTTTGAATATTGAAATAATTAATGAATTTAATAATATATTATATCTATTAGTAATTAGATTATCATAAATATAATTTATAATTTTTTTATATAAATTGTAATAATTTTATATAAAAAAAAAAAAAAAAAAAAAACTTAAAATATCATGAATTTGGATGAATAAAAGCTTAATAATAATAATAATAATAATATGAAAATTTTAAAGTCCAAGATATTGAAATTTACTTAATTTTAGAAATAAATGAAAATGCTTTTTGAGCTATTATTCAAAAATCTATTTCTAAGTTCCAAGTAAATTTTGTGCAACTAAATTCAATGAAAATGTCTGTTTCAAAATATGAACTGATTTTTAAAAATTAAGTAATTGGTATTAGTTGCAACAGTCTTGTTCTGCCAATACAGCTATACTTTCAGTTATAGCATTTCCCAAGTCAAAATAGTCATTTTACAATTAAACTTAGTCATTTTCCAATTAAAATTAGTCATTTTCCAAATAAAAATAGTCATTTACCAAATAAAAATAGTCTTTTTCCCAGTGTTGCAAAACGTTACGTGAAACGTAACACTATAACGGAATAACAAAATGATTTTGCAAAATAGCGTTACGTAACGTTATAGAATTACCAATATCGTATCATAACGAAAAACATAACGCTAATTCTTTTATATTTCGTTACATTTATATTTAAAAAAAATGTTTTTTTAAAAAAAAAATTATAATTTAATCGCAATTCCTATAAATAATCAAATTGACGAAATTGATGAAACGTTCGAGGAACCGAATTGACGAAACGTTCCTAGAAGATATTTTATTATTAATATGTAATAATAAAAGCTAAATTTAACACTTTTCAATAACAATTTTTCTAAAATGATTTCATAAACAAGTTCCTAAGAAAGAGATTGATTATATATTAATTTTTCTAATTTATTGTATTATTATTATTGTTATGTTAATTATAAACTATTTCACTGAATTAATTTAATCTTTAATATATCAATTAATGTTATAACTTTATAGTAATAATGAATAAAATAATATTTTGCTTTTGTGATGGTAATAATAATAAATGAAAAAAATCAATCTATTTTCGATACTTCTCTGTTTTTATTTTTTTATATATAACATATTTCAGAAATTTTTCAGATACGCATTATAACGTAACGAAATTTGTTTTTTATCGCTATTTTAACGTTACTCAAAATGTTAAAGAGTTTTCAATTCCGTTTCATAACGAAACCTGTAACGTTATGAAAAATAATCCCGTTTTGCAACACTGCTTTTTCCAAATAAAAACAGTCCCCGTTTGTTTCTAATATTATTATTTTTATATATAATTTTTATTTTTATTTTATATTACATTATACATATATGTATTCTTTACCTTTTGCTTATAAACATTTATAAACATTTTATCCATATAACAAATCAAATGACTACATATTTTGATTTGAAAAAAAGACTATTTTTATTTGGAAAATTAATGACTAATTTTAATTTAAAAATGACTATTTTGACCTGGAAATGCTATAACTAAATTGTGCTTTGCAACTTGAGAAACATTTATTTTAAAAAAAAAAACATTTTGAATTGTAAAAAAGCAATTTGGGTTAAGAAAGACTAATTTTACTGGGAAATGCAATAACTTAATTAAATAAAATAATATCAATTTCGTCAGAATATCCCACACTATGATAACGAACAAAATTATTTATTTATCTAAAAATAATTCGAGAGTATAGACTTTTATAGACCTTTACCCTTCCTTTTTATGGTTAATTTAAATGAAGAAGGAAGTCATTATGTCCATCATAGATTACAATAATACCCATATATATACTCTGTACTTATTGCCCTATTGCTCTCTAAAAACTTAAACTTATATATGATTTTATAAAGTATATTATAACTTTAACACAATGGTGGAACCAATAAAGCTTATAATATCAAAAAAAAACTTTGTTGTTGTTGATAATAGAGATTCTTATATGAATTTTACTTTCATTTTAATTTAATTTTTCGGTAAAGTTTCTTTAATCTGGTTCATATCACATCTGGTGTATATTACCCTTATGCCCATTATACAAATATACATTTTGAGGACGTACTTTTATACATATTATCTTGATTTGGAATAACATTATTATTATATACATATTAAAACCGCATGTTAATATTATATACAAATGAAGATCTTAGATAGAACACAGACTATCTCCACTTTATTTATAATATCTCCCGCCTAGATGTAAAATATATAAAATATTCAAGATAAAAAAAATGTTATATTAACATCATTTCTTTATATACAACAATTCATATATATATATTTATTATATGAAAAGGATAAAAAACTATACAAAAAACAGGAATTTCGTCAACTCAATACTTATGTGGCCTATACGCTTGTTAAAATATTCAAATTTTATATATTAAATGTTAATTACTTAAATTAATTTAAACTATAAAAATATATTTAGGAAAAGAAATAATTTTATTGAGCAACAAAATATTCAAATTAACTTTGACAGCCTAACAGAACATAAAACTCTTTTATATCTGTAGTAAAGGTATAAATATTTACTTTGGTAGTGATATTGACATAATAATCATAAGGCGATAAGTCTTTACATTTTAATATATGTACAAATGATTTTAAAAATTTAATTCATATAGTAACTAATTTTCGGCAATACCTTCAATGTGACGATAATATGATTCAACTTATATTCTTAATTCTGAAATAGAATTAGATTTACTCAATAATATTTGTCTGTATGCATTGCTCACTTTATTAAATTAGAACTATTAATAAATCAAACTGACAAAATTAGCAGCGTTTATAAATATTGGTCACAAAATATTTGTAATTAACATTAAATAAATATTCCAGATTTAATTTGAGTAATTATTTTTTTTATAATTGCCCATAAATCTGATCATATAATTTAATATATTGATTAATTTTATTTCTATTTGTTGGATTTCCAAATATCAAACTTGTATTTTCCAGCAGTAATAAATTTCTCTAAAGTAGCAAAATATTTATAATATAATTCCAAAAAAACATTTCATTTTTGGAAGCTCAAAAAAATCAACAAAGCCGATAAATACAACAACAAAAACTCAGATGACTATACATAAAATAAATTATAATGTATTATTATTTAATTAGAGATAATCACAAAGAATTACCGAATAACGAAAACTTTTTGCAAATAAAACAATTTTTATATAAGCATTAATCTTTATGGATGGATTAGAGGCAATCATATTGCAAAAATTAATAATGGAAATCAAGAAAATACCAACAAATAAGTAAAAAAGTTAAAAAAAAAATTAAATATAATTCTTATTATTATATAGAACTTTTTGTAATTAACATTAAACATTTTTCTATTTAGATATTAAGTCACAATAACAAACTGAAAAGGCAAAATGAAGTTAATTATGATTTAATACTTTCTTTTCTGTAGATACATTATATCCAAATCGGGATCTAAGTTATTGTATGTATCAAAAAGTAATATTTACGATTGATTATCATATTTCTAATATTATAATATTCACTTTAATACGGCCACTTTTTATTAACCGTTTAATTTGAAGGAAACCGTTCCCTAGTCGATTCGTATAACGAGGAATTATAATTTAATTCTTTTAAGTATGAGATGTATGAATATATTTACTTTATGTAGTCTACCCAGATTTTGCAATAGAAGTAGCAGTTTGTCATCTGTATAAATATCAGTCGATCAATTTTGTATCTCATAGGAGTCACACAAGTCTTTATTTCATCAAAGATCGGATGGAAAATGGTTTAATTATTCTCAAAACATAATTTTTTAGGAACTTTTGATGAAATATGTACCAAGGATTCTGGTATCAATATCTGGGATGATCAACTAAAGATTTTTATTCGAACTGGTTTGGTTTGAATGTTCTGACCATTCTAGATACGGAGGATACGCCGGACGGATATGCTCGTAGTTTTATAGTAAAAAAAGCAAAAACGTTCATACAAAATGTCCATAAAAAAATTATTTTACTTTAATTTCATTATAATCGATAACTATAATAAATTACTTTATTTTATAATATAAAATAAAATTAACTCTAATTTATATCATATATATGTATTACCAAAATTCAATAAATCCTTGATGAATAAGTATTGCCATAAAATCTCCAGTTAGGTCATCTCTTTCACCTGTTAATAATATGATTCCATCAAATGATTCAGGACGAAATTCCACCCGTAACTATATTTAAAGAAAAAAATTGTTTATAAATTTATATTTTTTATTTATTAATATCATATATAAAAACAATTTATATTTTTATGTGTGTTTAGTGGTTATAAAGTTTTTCTCATTGAAATTCATCTGAAAATTATCCAGAGACCGAAATTAATTTTAAATTATTTTAAGTGATTATCTAAAAAAAAATATGGTCTTCTTGTTTCCTTATGCTCAAATATTTATAGGGTAGTATAAACAAAACTATTAGCATATGGATTTTTAAAAGATAATTAGAATAATATCGAATTTTATTTGATATCTGTCAATGGGAAATAATGTATGACCAAATTACTGAAGTTTCTTTCAATTGGAGTTATTTTCCCTGCTAAATCGAATTTAGTAATTATTGTTATTTTTATAAACGCAATATAAAACATGTTTTTAATTACATGCAAATATAATGGATGCCTCTCAGGATTGCAATTCCAAAACTTAAAAACCTTCACGTTAATACATATCACAGCGTTTGACAGTCACTAGATTCTCTCGATCAAACATAAAAATTGGTTGCTAAACTCCTTTTTTTTAGTATAAAAAGCCAAATAATGAGAAAATTTTCCCACTGTGAACACATGATCTATGAGGAGAAAGGAAGGAATTAGATTAAGGGACTAGGTTTAATTATTTTATGAAATAAAGAATGATCCAAATGTTTTAAATATATTATCATAATTTCGATTCTATTTATTTATGAAATGACTAACAGAACATTACAACGTAAAATCTAATGTCTTCCCAACATTTTATTCAGCGGTTAATTCACGAGTTTTTCATTAAGTAATTTAAATTTTCTTATTTATTTTTTTAAATATTTAAAAACTGGTTCAATTATCGTAGACTACAATTGTTCTAACTACCCTACATTAATATTTTCTCTTCTTAACATTAATATTTCCAAAATTTAAAATATCCTATAAACAAGACTTTTTATTTTTCGTAACTGAGAAGTAATAAAAAGGTCCGTTTTTTTTCACTTTTTTTTTTTTTTGGTTTTATTTTTGTTTGTGTATATTTTATTTGTGGTTCTATACGTAAAATAAAATTTAATTTTTGTTTTACCTGTACGTGTTTGTAGGCTCCACGAAGTGCCGGAAATGCTAACCATGATTTGTGGGTAAATCTTGGTATGTTGACTTTAATATCTGTGTGAAGGAAAACCAAAAAAAAAAAAAAAATTAATTTAAATAAAATTTTCAAAATATTTCTGAAATAGAGATAAGAAAAATAAAATATTTTTTTGAACATATGAAAATATAATACAATAAGAAGAAATAACAACAGAATCTTATATGTATTACGTTTTTTTTTTTTATTCTACTTAACTAGATGAATGTTGTCCTTAGACTTATAAATTGACTAAAAGGACCAACAAAACAAAAATTTTACTTTTGATCTAAAGAATTTATATAACAAATTATTAATTATTAAAACAAAAAAGATGATTTGTCTTCAACGACAAGAACAACGTTGTCAGTTATATAAAATTGGGAAAAATAATCTGTTTAGGATTCTTCCTTTTAATAATTTAAATTTAAATACAGACATTTTTAAAGTTAACTAATATTAATTTAATTTAATTTTTATATTAACTTAATTTAATTTTTAACTAATTATTGAGAAATAATTAAACATTTTATTATTGAGTTGATTATTGAATTATTAATGATTAATGATACAACAAGACGTATAACAGTCGGTAAAATGAGAGAAACCAAAGGAACCAAGATGTAAGACAGAGGCAACCAAGAGGTAGAATCTAGATATGACTGGGATGAGTACTGAAATCATTAATGTTGCGGAAATTATTTTTTTTTCGATATTTTTTAATAACTTGTAATTTTTGTAATATATACAATATCTTTTTTTTTTATTCTTCTGAGAAATAAAATTATTATTATGGAACAAGAATTAGATACGTCATTTATACCAGTTCTTCATATCTATTGGAAATATTTTAATTCGTCTATAACGAATAGAAACTTTACTTCGACATGAAATAGTAAAAAATATATTTTATGGGAAAAATTATAATTACAATCTAAAATTTCCTACTGTTTTGTACGAATCTTAAGTTAATGTTTACTGGAAAAAAATTTTTGTTATAGTTGTGTTATACGGTAGTGTTGATCTTTATCGAGGATCTATTTAATGACAGAACTTTGGAATAGTTCATAGTAGATTAAAAAAACATGTCTAAATATATTTTAACTGGATTTAAAAGCCTCAAAGAAGATATATTTACCTATATGAGGCAAATAATGTCCTAATATTTGATGTCGTTATTTGACAGATGAAAGCGGGAGATATTCCTTATCTAATTAAATAAGATTATAAAACTAAAATTTTTGACTAAATCAAATTTATTATATAAAAATTTAACAAAAAATATTTATAATTTCAACAAAATATTATGAAGTGAATTTAATTAATTATTAAAACTAATTTAGTTAAAATGGTTTTGAATTAATTTAACTAAATAGTGCCTATACGTCCAACACTAACTAAAATATTTAATTAATTTCTATTTATAATAAAAAATCAAAAAAATATGTTACTGACACTTAAATATGAAATACAAAATTTTCTAGTGTCGCAAAATATTTTTAGGTCTTTAAAATAAACCACTAAATTTAATTTAATCATTCTAAAACAATACAATTAATAATAATTATAATGTGTTTCTATAATTATAATCAAATATTGTTAAAACCACATCTCAAAATTTTATTTATACACAATCCCACAACCAAATATAAATCAATTAAATAAAATTTTACTTCTCCTATGATGGCTGGCTACTTGCTACTGATGAATATTTTAATAATTTATTATACAAGTATAAAAAAATAAAATTTGACAAACATATTTTAAATAAAATTATAATTAAATTCTTTTTTAATATAATTAGTTTATTTTGTAAATATAATTAGGTACTATTCATTGTTGAACTAATAACTTTCAACATTTTTATTTTTATTTTTTTGTTAAAATGTTGTTAAATTTATTGAAATTTAATTTTAATGATGGAAATTTATGAATCTATTGATATTCAATTGATGTGGAAAAGTATAATAACCACAAACATAAATAATATGAACTATGATTTATGAAATAAATATTTGAATAGAGGAGATTTAATTTAGTAAAAATATTATATTTGATATAATTTTATTGTTACCACAGAGTTCGTGCTTGTTGAATAATTAGTTAATTTTCAATTTAGTGTACTAAGAACATTGAGACTTTAAATAATTTAGTTAAATACAAAAAAAAAAGATTTAAATTTAGATCGTAGAGGTTACCACAATATTCATCATTAATTAATTAAATCGATAATTTTTATTTATTTAAATAAAGCCAAAAGTGAATGGTTAAGACACCGGAATATTGTATGAATTTTAAACGCTAATACTGGAATATTTCCACTTTCTGTAGAAACTGCAACTGTTTAGAAGGCATATATCGCAGAATTTTGTAAAAGGACGATGTATTTTCATATGAATTAATGTTCCATGAAGTCATAATTATGTAAAGTTTACATTAATAATCTCTAAAAATTACTATCATTTATCAATTTTGCACTGCCTTTTTGTGATAAAAATATTCTACCCACATTTGCAGTACATATTAAGAATATTATACTAATTCACACCTACTAAAACCTCCTTCTATTAAACATTTTTTTTTTCTACATTTTTATGTAACTTTCAATAATTTTATTTTGTTTGAATGGTTCATTGTTTGATATCTTTCTTATTATTATAAGCTTAGTAAATTGTTACTTTTTATATAATACGAAAAAAGGATACCAGAATGCGGTCTGAATAACATTTTTTATTTAACTAGAAGTGTTACATAAATTTATCGTACCGAAAATGTTAAATTAAATAAAAATTTGTTATTTATATTAATTTTGGCAACAACATAAAATAGGTTGTTGAATAATTTTGGTAAGGATTCTTGAAAATTAGATTATGAGGTTTTTCTTCAAAAACTTAGTCGCCTTGACCATACAACAAAAAAAAAAAAACTCAGACAATATAAAAATTCTGAATTATTTTTTGGTTGCTGCTGTCAAGTAAAACAGAATCACAGGTAAAACTTTTATCCTACAGAGTCCAGGTCCAGATAACCTTTCGTATCACATTTCTCATTGAGATTCAAATAACATTGAATGTCAGTAATTTTAAATCGGTCAATTTTTATAGTAGAAATTGTAATAAATTTTTGTTAGCTTTAACTTAAGTATATGTATTGAGTTATTGATGCTTGGATATCAATAAACTCGTGTGCAGAGTTTCAAGTATTTCTATTTCATATATGTATAATTTTTACTAACTCAATGCTATTTTCACTATCTATTATAATTTTAATAAGGTGACATTTTGATCGATAAATGTATGTCCTTATTAAAATAATTCATTTTAAATAAACATATAAATTTTTACATGCAAATAATTCTAAAGTTTCCAAACACAATTTCATATTTTATTCTTCTATACATATGTAATATGTCAAAAATTCTATTTTAAATTTATATCAGTCTGTCAGTCATTTAATATTTTAGAATCCCATCATCATCGTCATAATAAATAATTTTCTATTGATGTCTAAATATTTGTACGTGTGCGTATATAAAAATTTTGTTTTCTTTTTTTGTTAGTTAAACTCACACACACACACACTTACTAATATATTAAATATTCGCACGCCTTTACGATATGTTTCTCAAATTTATTCAAAGCAAAATAGGGTTTTAACAAGTAGGATTTCTATATACAGGGTGAAAATCTGTTTTAGATACGGTGGTGATCGTGATAGTTGTGTGATAGAAAATCCCTCCCCGTTTTGTCGTTTGAGTAGAGCCCCATTTTCAGAATCGACCACTAAAAGCATAGGATAACAAATTTTTTTACTGTGTCCTTACAATTATTTTCCAAAAAATTCGGTTAAACTATGTTAATAAAGTATATTTCTGGATCACTGTGTATATACGTAGTTATTTAACTTTTTCCTCGAGAGGTGCTTGTTACTCCCCGCTCTACATAAATTAATTTTCGAATGTGTTAAAAAAAAACACGTGACATGTCTGTAGCGTTTTTAATATCCTCCAGTGTAATACATATTTATACACACACACATACACAAACATCTAACGTGTGGTTTGCTAAACAGAATAGCTACAGTACAAAAAATACACTCATTTCTAGTAAGAATGTATAGTCAGGACTATTTCTACAATAATTTTGTTGTTTTTTTTTGAAAGGGATACAGAAAAAAAATATATATAGAATTTGTACACGTAAGAATTTGTCTCATCATCATTTTTTAAAAAGGATATGTTAAGAAGAAAAAAAATTAATATAAACAAAAACATGAAAAAACTGAGTGTAGTAGGTTAGTATACAAGGATATTGCTTAGATTGCATGTAAATTTCTATTTTACTTATATTCTTGTATATCGTCCTTTTTCAAAAGTTTTATGTCTTATAAATGTATTCTTGGAATTTTTCATTTTGAACAAGGATATATGTAAATTTTACGCATTGGATAAAATTAAATAAAAGTATAGAAATTTTATGTTTTGTAGAAACTAATGAGATCAACTGAAATGATTCCGATGAGTGATATTTTGGATCAAGAAATTTTATTTGTAAAAATAAAGGTTTCTTTTTCCTGTTTTTTTTTTAATAAATTCATAAAATATGAAATGACAGTAGTAAGACACATTTGAAATTGTTTAAAAAGAAATTTGGATACAAATAATATAATTTATTACAATAATAATTGTGAAAATAATTTTCCTCTTTGAACCTATTAGAGTTTTCTGGTTTCATATTTGAAAAAACCAACCTGACACATTTATTTCCAAAACTAATCAAATATAATTTCCTTTATGTTATTATACTATACATTCGGAAACTAATATTTAATAAAACGTATGCTATTCAAATATTATACGAAAATTAATGTTGATACCCATATAAGAAAAAAAATTTTAAATAATTTTTTTTTCTTAACGATCTGTTGTATGTGAATATATAATTTTTATGAAATTGTTATTGATATTTAAGGGTTTGCTTACAGTACCGCCTATTGTTAGTTACAGAAATTTTAAATTTATTCTGTTACATTTTTATTGCAGAACCAGTAAAACAACTTGAATGTGTTTTGTAACAAATAAAATTTAAGTCTAGAATAAAAGGTCACATTTAGTAGAAAAAAATTCATATCCATAAAATATTTAGAAGCTAAACTAAGACAAATAATAATAGTACCATAATAATTTTAAAAATACTAACTTTTACGCAGCAAAATAAAAACAAATTAGTTTTTTGTTTTTTATTTTATTTTAGTTATGTTGGAATTTTGATCAGAAAATTGAATTCTTTAAATAAAATGAAAATTTAATTCTTTAATATAAAAGAATAAAAGTTACAAATCTTATAATTTTTAATTTTGTAATTTCAATTTTTTAATTATTTTATACTTTATACAATCATAAAATTATTAAAAAATCAATTACCTTTTTATTAAGACAAGTTATTGGAATTTATCTGTTACTATATATTGAGCGATTTGCACTAATTTAAAACTGGAACCAATGCTTGAGCTAAATTAGGTCGCTAAATATACAATATTTTTTGAGATTTATGAATTTTCAACCCCTGAAATTGGTCGCCTAGCAATAAATTCGAATATGCAGAATAAAAATCATATGGAAGAGGAAATTTGGAAAAACAGTTTCGCAAATCCGAAAAACATAAAAGTTTAATAGCCAGAAGTTGTACTAAGTAGAAAGGTTTTATATTGAACCCCTTTGCCCTATGAAAAATGAAAGAAATTAGTAATAGTATTTAAAAGCAAACATCTTAGAGCGATATCGAATACATGGCATACAAATCTCATAATTATGCATACACACGACATTGCTGTTCCGAAAAATTGGTAACTAATTATAATTAGAGGGTGGTTATAAATTATTAGACATTTTGTAATGAAATTATTTATATGTGGTCAATTAGAAAAATTTATGAAAAGCATATTTTCATAAATTTCTAATATAATTTATATGCAGGCGATAACTCTGTTATTTTGTAACTTTTTGGTACATTTTTATATTCTAACATTTTCATAGTTGAAAAATTATGTTGATTTTTTATACAATATATTTTCATAGAAAATTTGTTTCACATATTCAATTAAATTAGTTTTCAAATAGTCTAGTATTATACAAATTTTACAAAATTATACGCACAAAAAAATTTTTTTTTTAGATTGCATGTAAAAAATTATGCTAATTTCGTCAATTTTAACTTCCTTTTTTACAAATTAGTTAAATTTTTATTATATGTTTATGTTCAAATGTTACAATTTACTATTTATAAAAAGTCTTTTTAAATGAAAATAAACTTTGTGTTCTCGAAAAATCAACAAAAATAAAACTTTGAACATAAATATCAGAATTAGAACGTACAATTTACTTTTAATGTTAAAATATTTCGACTGAAACTGCAAACAAAAAATGTCCCATAAAGTTTATTATAAAATAATATTTCGTGTTAAAGTATAAAACTTTTTTGATGTTGTTTATCGCCTAAAATTACAAGCTCAATAACTACACAAATACAAATCCTTTTACTTCAATTAAATAAATACTCATTTATTTTGATAATACAATACTCGTACTCGGTAACCATCTAAATGTATAGTTTTATTAGTACGAACAGCGGCGTCGAATATTGAAATTGTAATATAAAAATAAGGATTTTATTGTCCGGAATTCGATGGTTCAATTAGAAAAAATCTACTATGAATTATCAAAAGTATTTTCATTCCGGATTTTTGAAAATTTGGGTACCAGAAGAAGTGAACAAACATTTCCAAATTCTATAGATTTGCTGCACAAGTTGTCGTAAAACTAATAGTGCTAATTTGATCTCAAGTTATTGAGTTCTCAACCGTTTACTTTACTACCAGCAAATGGAATGGAGTTAAAACATAGTATTACTATAATTTTGAATACATCCAAGAGTATTTTAAAATAAGCAAATAAGTAACAAGATTTGTACAGTGCATAGAGATATAAATTGACCGATTTGGAAAATCAGGTACATATTTCAACAACAACAAAATCTATGTTTATCCAAAACAAAATTAAAATCTTTTATAATACGAAATTTTCCTTTTATATTTCAGTATGCTAATGGCAAGCATTCTGAATATTAATTGGAATATTTTTCTTCATCAAAATTAACTTATTTTAAATGTAAAACCGGTAACGTATTATAACTATGCGATTATAGTTCAAAATTCGTTACAGCAAAATTTGATATCAAGGATGAATTATAAAATTGAAGAAGTATTAAAATTGACAAAAAAAATTTGGTGAGGTAACAAAGGCATTATAATGCCATTAGGCAGTATGGTTTTACATATATACAAGAGTTCATATAATTTACAACAACGTGCAATTGAACATATATTTTTCATTGAGGTGGTTTTACTTGATTTTGAACATTGTTTCACCCAACCAAAAATAATTCTCTTAAAGTGTAAATCTTAATCACATCACCGCTACTGAGGTACAAATATAAATACGTTACAAATTCTAGATTGGAAACTTTTTATTGTATATTTCCCAAAAGTATCGGATATTTTTATTATTTTTTTGTATTGAAAGTTTTTTTTATGTTTCTCAAAAACAAACAACACAAATAAATTTTCTTTAGTTTTTTATGAACGCACGTGCACTGCAACCAGTAAAAACATTATTTCGTTTTGCTATAATTAAGAAAATTCTATTGTTTTCAATAGTACCTATATATGTAAAAATATAATATTTTCCAAAAACAAGAAAAATATTATTTTGTAAAATTTTCCCAACAGATGTGTTGCTATACAAATAGCACACTAACGAATAAATTTTCCAAATCAGGAAAATTTGTTTCCTTTTGGTTTTTTTTTGTATTTTTTTTTTAATAATTTTTTTATAATAAATAAATAATTGTTTGCAAACAAATTTGAACTTTTCTGAGTTATTTATTTTTATTAATTTTTTTTTTTTTAAATATATGTATATGTATATAATTAAATGTTTAAATGTCAAGTAAATGTCAATTTCTACAAATGAAAATTAAATATAATCAATAAATATCTATTTGTGGTCTAACAAAATTTTACATTAATCATACTGCAAAATAGTTCGTAGTTTAAACTAGCCGGTAATAATCAATAGGGAAATACCATCCAACTGATATTTTTGAAATTTACCTTTTAAAATAAATTTCGTAATGGTTAAAAATAAATAAAAAGTAATCGTTTGTTAATATTAAAGAATTAGTTGACTGCCAATAGTTAACATTTCACCCAATCCTATAAAACCACAAAAATGTAATTATAATTACTATACATAGAACTCATTTTAAAGCCTAAATCATTTAGACGGACATATTTGTTTCATCATTGAATCGAAAGCGTCACATAATCGTTCACACCACAATTACGCACGACAACTACACGTCGATTGTACAACCTATATATTTGTTAAGATGTAGTAGTTATAGTTTATTTGATGATTAATATTGATTATTTACGTTAATATTGACTATTTATGATTGCATATTTTTAATGTCATCAGAGAAAAAAAACCATTGTAAATTATTCATATGATCATACTAATAAGATAATTTCAAAAGCAGTAAATGTAATTTTGACAAAACGAAAAGCAATATATCCGATTATTTCAAAAAAACATAATAAAACCACTATAATAAAATAAATCCTTTAATCCTTATAAATAAGATCAATTGCACAAAAACACATATATTTACAAATACAAATCCAATTCATTTTCATGACTTATTTAATCTCAATGGCTATTCATTTCTACATGTGTTTATTTCCTTGCACACAAAAAAATATCCTTTCATCATAATCTCATACAACTAAAAAAAAATGGAATAAAAAGTGTTAAATATTATTCGAAATTCAGATACGACGGTAATGCTTAAGAGTTTGTAATAATACGAAAATGCAAACAGGTTCAAAAATATATATAAAAATAAATAGCAGCCACTTCACATTAAATATACCAATTTTCTGTAGGGAATTTTACATTTTATATATAAAATAAATTCAATTCGATGATCGTTGTTTAGTGTAGTATCCTTTTTGTTCCTTTATGGTTGACATTTTAATATGTTATTTAAGATAAACCGTATTTTTTTTCTCATCACTAATAATATGGTGTGGTTGGAAGGAAATATAAAGGATAAAAGCATACACAAAATTTATGTATTTATCGTCATAGTAATAAAATTAATTTTTGTTAAAGACTTTGTTTTGTAATGATCAATATTTAATTTTAAAAGTATATTATTTATTGAAACGAATGATTTAGAAATTTTAAATAAAACGAATGTCAATTACATTTTGTATATCAATTTTAGGACGTTAACTATAATTTTAAAATACAGCAAAATATTTAATATTCTGCATTTACCGCTAATGTATGGCTGGTTTTATAAACTAAATAATAGTATATTTTTAGTTTGGCAGACAGATGAGAGGATAACGAGTTGTGTTAAATGTTCTCATTGTATCTACACTACCGGTTTCCCATTCCGGTGCAACCATTCATACCAGCAGAACTCTCCATACTGATCCAACGTTATTAAGTAAATAAACTGATTGAACTAGTCAGAAACACGGATCCCAGCAGCAGTACAATTTAATTAAGAAACAGGACAATAACAGATTGTTACAATATTGCAGTGATATTGCAGAATCATTCGGATGTGAGCTGGGTTTACAACCTTTGATAAATGTGAATCCGATATTTCAAAGATTAAGATCTAAATTCTATTATTATCAAAAATATCATCAAGCTTTCAAAGTCAATATTACTCAACTCATTTACTAAATTTAGAATTTTCTTTTGGTAATTATTTACAAAAATGATGTCGTGTTTAAAATCCATAAAAAATGTTTTTCAGTTTTTCCAAGTTTATTTATTTTAAACTTAAAATAAAAATAATAAAAATTTGTTAAATAAAATTAAACTTTTTTTTTAAAAAAAATCTAACCGATTTAAAAGCCAAAATGATGCAAGCAAACTAACCATATTCGTATACGAATCAGTATATTATTTACAAATGGAAAAAAAATCGTCAAAAAGCAATTTTAAATCAAAACTGGAGGGTTCCTTTGGTGCTTGTTCGATTAAAGTATAACGACACATAAAAATAATATACATATAAATATTTTTTTTTGCACATCACTTTTCCCTAGAGAAATTCTCTAAAAACAAAATCTTACAAAAAAATCCCCCACAATTCTTTGTGTACACTCTGGATATCACCCCCGCAAAATATATAATATTAAACCAACTGGGAAAAATCGACAAAAAAAAAATAAATAACTTAAAAATAAAAAAATACCATTGTACCAAAAAGTGCCGCAAGGGTAAATTTTTTTAAACCCAACGAAAATACTAACGATTTCCTGAAATTTCCTACTCTATATAATAATTCTGGATATTTTCCAATTGGGGCGAATATAATCCAAAGTCCTATTTTAAGATGCTCAATTTTTTATATATGTATATGTATATACAATATGAGTACAAATATATTTTGTTACCAAAAAAAAACCAATTAAATAAAAAATATAAAATATAAGAGGACAATGATGACGACACAACAGCAATCAAATCAGTTTGAAATGAATGCTTCGATGGAAACTTTTTGGATTATAAATTTCAAGATTTTTGCCGATTATTAATATTTGGAAATTTTATTAAATGCAATTTTTTTGAGAAAATTTTCCGGTTAAGAAAGAAAATCTGGATTTTAATAATTGTGTAATCAAAGAAAATTGGAAAATATTTAAATGAAAATTTAGTGTTAGACTAAAATTAGTTGAAAACGAGTTCGTTTTGGAAATATTCCAATGAAAAAATAATGATTTGAATTTTGAATGAATCAATTTATGAGAAGAAAAATTAAATTTTCGAAATCGAAAGAAATTTTATTAAAAAATAATTTAAATATTCGTTCGTGTTTTTAATATCTATCTCAAAATATTATCGATTTTGAGAACACTTTTATTTTTTCAAATGTCTTCAAATAGAGATTGCTGAAATTTAAACTTGTACTGCTCATAAAAGTATATCAGAGCCGTTAAATAAATCCTAGATGCATGGATAAACTTAATTTGTAATATTTCGTATTTTAGAAACATTCGTAAAAAAAAGTATCTTTGAAAGCTGGAATAATCTGTCTATTTGTGGAGTTACATAACAAAATCCTAAATTTTTATATATTTAACGATTTGGGAAAATTTTTAATATTCTACAACAAAATAAATATTATCCCATAAATGGGTAAATAGTTTTGACAGAAACTAAATTATCGATCGATTAAATTTTCTTTAAAAACAAGGGTGAAAATTAATTAAATCATTTACACATTGTTAAAAGGATTTTCAATGTAAATGAGTACAATTTTTTTTTGTTGAAAATGTGTTAAAACACGTGTTTAAAATGGATTAATGTTAAAATATTATCTTTATGCAAACGTGATGATGATTATTTATAATTGTAAATATTTGTTTTAGTAAAACAAAACAATACAAAAAACTTATGTAAAAGGAAAAATTTTGAATAACAAAATAAGAAATAATTTAATTTAAATTTATAGAGTCTAAAATAAAAATACTAATTGTCAAGATAAAATATAATTTACTTCTATAAACATTTATTTGGTAATTAAACAAACTCCTTTACATAATAAGTTATTAATATAAAGAGTAAATATTATATTTTTTCTTCACTAGTTGACAAATGATTAGTTGACTGACAATATTAATCCTTATATGTATCATAAATATGAGACCGAATATTAAATTGGTAAAAATTGATTTTTAAATTCTTCACTGTGGAACAACTCAGGCGAGCGTCTTTTTCTAATGATAAGTTATTACTAATAATCTATCGGAATTTAGACTTACTAATTTTATATAGATTCTGGAGGTAGAATCGAGATAATAGCTTTCAATAGAAATAACTTGGTTTACAAACTGCTAAATTATATGCTACATTGACATAACTGGACGATGTACATGTACAAATATTACTCATAAACGTGACATTAAATATATATGATTAAAAACTTGTTTTCCACCGCTCAATGTCTTAAAAAAGGACCAATTTGAGTGAAAAACGATCAACAAAAACTAATTTGATTGGGAAATGATTTAAACAAAAATAATTCAAATATTATAATAAAAATTTATCAGAAAACTTCATTACATTAATTATAAAGAATAAGAAAATTTAAATTAAATATATTTGTAATTATAAATTTAAAACTATGTAAATACAAATTCAGAACTATTTTAGTTAACATCATTGAAATTTAACCTTAATTTGCTTGACTAAAGACTTCTATAAATATTTTAACAAAATATTCAAAATATTCTCAGAAATAAATTACTAGTTAACTAACTAACAATATATAAATAATGTTAAACATAAATTTTTCTTATTGAAATTATCTACCCAACACAATGTTACCACTAATTAGTGAATTTCATATACACATCACCTCAACCTCACCACCTAAGTAATACCAACCAAACTATAGGCACATTTTTACATTTCTGTAATTTCCTGTGTAGGTGATAACTTATTGAAAATTTTAAAGTGATAATTATAAATGATTAAATTTCATTGGTGTTCATTATAATAGACACAATCTCAATAATGAAATTTCCCACATAATTTCAATTATAATCGTAAACTATAATAATATGTACATACACATTTTATTATATATATCAAGGATTTTGAATGTAATAAAGAATTTATGTTTGATGCAACGGAAAGGATAAAACATTTTATGCATAATATGCGTGTAAATCTAAAATTAAATTTTTGATTCATAATTTGTAGGGGAGTGTATGCTTTTTTAAATATAACAGTGTCTATAGTTAAAAATTAAATATCCTTATTATACGATTATATTTCGTAATTTAGCTTTTTTTAGGTGGTTCAGACATCAGAGAATTGTAAAGAAAAAAAATATTTTTCAAACGTTTCAAAATAATCGTATTGAAAGAAAGTATACCATTGGCCAATATTGACAAATGCAGAATGGCAATTTTGGATGAAGTGCAATTTTAAAGCCATTCATACATAAAGGTTGTCCGATAAAGAGTACAAAAATTTCGAGCTGTAACATGGAGCAACAAACTTTTATTAAAGCGGAAAATTTGAAATGGTCATACTACCTACAATATTTTAGTTATAACATCTTAGATATACTTTCGGAATCATCTTAGATGTTTACACCAATCTTTTTTTAAGTACGGTTAGGAGTCGCTTTGTAACCTTTCTGTTAAAATATTCCTAAAGGTTTTGTTGATAATTTATGCCACAATATCACAAAGGAGATATGAAGTTCTCTACCATGATTGACATTGACAGGTTTTTAATTTGTAGTTTATCTAATCTTTAGGTTTCTATGGGAAATAAATTAAAACTATTGTTAATAATATTTAGAAATTAATTTTTATTTTAAGTTTTTACTCCGATAAAATTTATTATTATGATACCTAATCAATTTTAATACCCTTTATACGTCAATGACGAATTACTTTACACATCCAAACTTATTACATAATAATACTTACATATATAAACTTTTAAACTATCACCACCGGGCATTGAAAATTGATACCTGATAATATATAGTTAATAATATATTTCAAAATTGAAAATGATGGTGTACCTATCCTAATTGAAAATGATGGTGAAAAATATGTTTTAGATGTTAAATATATGATATATCAACAAAAATGATATTGTAAAATAATATTGAAATTTGAATACTTTCCGAATGATACAACTTCATTATTTATATAAATATGTATGATTTTTAAATTTTTATTCCATATTTTCTAACAGATGTTCAATTTTATTTTATGTAGAATCAATTTAAAATGTTTCAGGTTGAATGGTTGGTTATGTTCATTTTATTTGTGGAATATTAATGTTCAAAAAAACCCTGTATTATATATTGGTTTTATACAACTATTTTGCGTGTTTATTACTGAGATTTTATCACAACATGCGAAATATCATTTTCGATGTTCGTACAGGGTATTAAGTATTAATATCAAAAATTGTATACATATAAATTTCATTGTTGTAAAAGGATAGAGATCTCGTGCTAAATATATGTAACCTAAGGTAAATCCCAAATGAAACTGAATTAGAATAGAATACTACACAGGCGGTTCCAAAAAGGGCTAAAAGTGGTAGGTTTCGGAATATAAAAACCACAACTCAGTGGCAATATATGTCTTGAATATGTACATACACGCAAACTTATATAGAAAATATGACAATAAATCCATAATCATATTTTCAGAGTCGCCAATCTGTTGTAATGACAAAGTATACAAATTTGAGAAGCAATGAGCTAGTAGCACTTTTTGTAGATCACCGCGTTTTTTGTAGTTTTTCATACTGCTATTTGAGGATGCTGCAAAAGACATGAATTGGAATTAAGTATAGCTTGCGTGAAATACAGAGTCCTTCGCATCTATGCATACGTGGGCCATGAAGCAATAAAATATTGAAAGATAAACTTATTTAAGCATTAATTATAATTATTTTACTGCAACTAAATTAAATGACGAAAATTTTCCAATTATTTTTATTGTTGTATATTTTGGTCCATTTTGTCAGGATACCTTGTAGTGTAGTTGATATTGTAAAAGAAATATATATGTATATTTATGTTAAACAAGTATTTCCTGAATGTAAAAGGATATAAAAACATTTATAAGCTTAATATTGCTATTAGTATAAAAACAGGATGTGGACATATCCCACACCGTATTCGGATGAATAATAAATTGTTAATGCCGCGTTTAGAGCAATACAATATTTTGGGTTTTTTTCTGAGAAGTGTATGGGAAATATTTTGTTTTAGATTTTTTTTTTTATATTTTAGTTTCCAAATTTAAGGATAGTTGACAATTTTAAATTTACAATATATCCGATATATAATATAAAGAATATTAAGATTGTTTATTTATATTATACATATACATATGATATATGTATTTAAATTAATTAATATCTGATGATTTGGAATGAATTTTAATTTCGTATAATTTATTTTGAATATAATTAAATGTGATACATAAAATCTATAAATTCATCCCTGTTCAAACGTTCAATTGTTAAGGTAGTTTTGATTTTTAAAGGGTACGAAGAAGAGGACGTCTTCTATGCAACTGACAGTGAATCATAAAAAACTGCGGCACTTTAAAATAATCCGATGAAAACAGGTTAGAGTAGCCATCTGAATTACATTTATTATGATGGCGAAATGGGACAATGAGCTGTAGAGACAGTAAACAAGCCATTTAATATTGCGCATCGTTAAATTCCCAACCGTACGAACGATCCAGCAAACCAAGGTAGTTTTGTTACATAATTTTGACTTCATTATATTAAATAGTCTATTTCAACAGTAATGATTTAAAAATGAGTTACTTCGGTAACTTACTAAATGCAAATTAAATATTATTAATAAAAGTGAACATGATTATATCAATATTCAAGACATGTTCGTGCATTCATAAGCACCGCTTCTACCTATGATTAGCGTTCTATGACACCGCTTCTACCTATACAATTGTACCATAATATTTAAACATATTCAACTTTTAGCTTTTATTGACTTTGGTTTCATTAATTTGGACTTTATCATTTTCCTTTAATGATATTCAATTTTTTCGTAAACTTTTATATGGACATTTTTAAAGCTTACAGTTTGAAATTAATTTCTACTTAATTGATCTTTTTGGGGATTACAAAGTTTACTCTTTTTTTTTGTATATGTAAAAGAAAATCTGTTTATTATTAATTATTTCCGATGTTATTATTTCTTTTTTTTTGTATTAATATTGATTTCCAGCTACAAATTTACATATATACAAAAAAAAAAAAACAATTGTTTTTTAAAATATTTTTCAGGATATTTCATATTTTTTTTAAAAGAAAAAAACATTATTTATTATGCGTGGCCTGGAAAAAAAACTACCCTATTCTATATAGTATATGTCAGAGAATGATTTATTCTGTATTTTCTTTCAAACGAGTGTCACGGGAATTTTATTATTTTTTGTTGTTGTTGTTGTCAAAATGGAGAATCGAAAAAAATACTAAACCATAAAACAAAGTTTTATTTTCACATCGTATACCATCGAAAATATGAAACAGAACAACAACAAAAATCTTGACATGATGTGAAATTTGTAATGGAATATCAATCAAAATAGTAAAAAAAACATAAAAATATAAAGGATAAACAGAAACAAAAACAATAAATTTTCATAAATAATAATTTTTATAAAGTTTTTTTTTTAAATATGTAGGGCGATTATTTTTTAAGCACAAATGCATCAGTAAAAAAATTAACATAACTCATAATTAAAAAAAAAATATATCCGTCAATAGTAAATATGAATGTATGTATATAGTAAAACCATATCTGTGCAATTTAAATCTGCGGATTCTATTGAATATGGGTTTGGATTGAAATCTCAATTACAAAATAAATGGCCGCATGAATTTAAAAAAATTGTTTCATAATTTTTTTAAATTCAATTTCAATATATTTCATAAGTATACAAGTTTAATAAAATGTTACTAACTTTAATGGATGGTATATTTCCTATTATCTTCAGAAAATATTTTTAAACATAATTAATATTATTAAAACTGCTTATACTGATTATGTAAGTTACAAAAGGAGAAGGTTTTCTCTTTTCCGCAAAAAAAGAATTTCTTTCAATTATAGTTTTCTTATGTCACCTAAATAAACCGATTTTTTGCATTAATTAATTGAGAGTTAAAAGAAAACCATACGGTCACAAAGCTGAATATGAGATAAAGCTTAAGCGAAAAATTCGTCAATACCGCGTATGTCTTTATTTCTACTTCAATTGCGTGACAGCACTAAACCGATTATTTAAGTAAAACGAAATCCTTTGACATAAATGAGATTTTGTAAAGGGAATCTTTGAAAAACGAGATTCAGAAAATCGATATTTTGAAAAACGAGATTTTGATATCGAACAAACGACATCTTTTATTTGATGTACAGGAAGGCAAGACGTAGCTACATAATATACAAACAGTGGGTAGCACGTATAATGAAGGCCTAGGTCCTAGGACAAATGCATCCATTAGAAAGCAACATCATTACAATTTCTTAGAGAATGTATTATTCAACTTACATTATACAACTTTGTTGTAAATCCTTGTAGTTGTAAGATTACTTACATATATATCCTACCACCGGAAAACGCAATATTAATTTGAAATCAAATTTGAATTTATTTACTTATCTAAAATTATATTTTTAAATACAACCTTAAACTTAAAATTTCTAATAATGCAAATCATTGACAACCTACGGTAATGAGAGTCGGAAGTATTAACTGAATCGCTCAAATATTTTATATATTAATAATTTAAATAAATAAAAACAGATAATTTTATTAACATTTTGGTTAAATGTTTTTATTTTATGAGGTTATTTAAATATTTTATAAATTATTTAAATTTATTGATTAATTAAATTTACTAAATGAATTTTAATTACATTTTTTATATTAATTGTCTGAATTCATTGAATTATTTTATTTAAATTTTAATTAAATTTCTGTAATTCAAAATGTCTGTCAAAATATCTGCGTCAAAATATATAAAAAAATATACTGATTATATTACAATATGCGACTTAAAGTGAACTACTAGTTTTATAGTTGTTTGGTTTTGAATGTTTCTTCAAAAGAAAGTTGACAATAAATAATGAATAAAACACTTATTTTTGTGGTTGTCGTACCACTAAATATAATCAACATGTAAATATATTAAAAATATTGTAAACGCACTGTAATTATCTATATTATATAACTAATTATCACTGCAAATACCAATTACGTATAATTTGTGTCCATATGGGTATTTAATGACATGATTTTTTAACTACGAAATACAGACTAAATAACTTATTCTGCACTTCATTCTCAACTCTTCAGACATTTGATAGAAGCCACTCAAAAGCTAGATGTAGTTTTATAGAATATACAATGGCGTAGTGCTGGAAGGTCAGTGCTATAGTGGTAATATGCTATGCTGTGATGCAATAATAACTCAAGACCGAGGCATCAGTGTCACTCTAAATTGATTCAGCTTTAAAATGAGTACCGCAGAAATAACAAATTTGGAATATGTAATTGTGATTCTAAGACTGGGAAAAATAATAATAAACGGTTTTGCTGACAAATGTTTTACTATCAAAAAGCCATTAGTTTGTTGTAATAACAGTTATAGTCAAGTAACTTACAGTTCGGAATTAATAAAATTTTTTAGATCCAAATTGAAATAACATGTCAAAAAACCTCTATATTTTAAGATAAGGCTCGATATGGAAAGTAGCACCATCGAAAGAAGAAGATAAAGAATTTGCGGATTGGTAAAATCATTCAAAATCTAATAAAAGTCAGTCTTTTGTTATACACAGATAGTATAAAAACTAACTAAACTTCAAACCTAACATATTTTATTTAATACATAACGCATTTACCATCAACGTTTTATATTAATTTTTTTAACAAATTGTTTGTAATGATAATAATTTTAATTTATAATAATCTTAATATATAAATACATTTTCAATAAAATTACAAGTGCACTTCAGTCCTTTTCTGTATCTGAAGGTATAAAACATTTAAAGAAGTATACATCTTCATAATTATTATTACAATCTGAAGTGGATATTCTGTATAATATTAAACGAAATATTAAATTTTCTTAAATTTTACATAATATTTATATAGGAAGTGGCATAATAAATTAATTTATTTCCTACTGAATGTTTATCCAAATTCAATTAAATTTAATGAATATTAATTTGTTTATATTAAGATTAATTCAGGATAGTTTTCAGATTTAGTATATATACGAACTTAAAATACTATGTTTAATTACATAATATAAATTTTTGTAGATTAATAGCACCAAAATGAAAAAAAAAAGATAAAGAAAAATTATGTTATTTGGGTTTGGAAAATCCGACGTAAATCTTAAATAATTACTAAATTCTCAATAATACTAACTATTAAAGTTAATTAAAAATGTTTTTATGGTGTTATAACTATAAATTAAAATATTTCGATTTAATTGCTAAAAAAAATTCTGATAAATTTGGTGGTGAAAATTGGAATTAACAATTTATATGGCTGTATAAATATTTTTTAGTAATTGAATAGAAAATCTATAAGGAATTCATGCAGTCATGTAGTAAAATTACTCCCTATTTTCAAGTCTTGGTGTAAAATTGCAATATCAAGAATTCCACTGATTTTCGAATGAATTTTGTTTGACAAACTCAAAACTTAAAACATTTTTCCTTTAAATGGTGCTGTTATCTCCTTTTATTTTTATTTTGTTTTATTTCTGGTATAGAAAATCAAATTATATTTGAAAAATATTGACAAACATAAAATAATCTAGCGTTTTATTACAACACTGAATACAAATTCATTTGCACTTCGTTGCAACAATTTAGAAATTTATTTATTTCAATTGATGTAAGGAAAAAATATACAGAATATGAGAAAATGCAATTTCCATCTAGTAAATTACAATATAGAATTTGTAAAAAATATAAAAATTTAAACTTCCTGGGTAAAAAATTGATATAAACTTTGAAGCGTCAATGTGAGATAAATGAAATGTAAACAGGATATAAATCGTAATGCTAAATTGAATATTCTTATAAATATTTTATTGCACCATTTTTTATTTATTTCCGACATATATTTTGGCATCGCATCAGATTCATTATTACCATGATAATATAATATTTAAGCGAGAAATATTTCATCTAAGTGAAATTGTAAAGTGGAAGTTCAGTATAATTTATTTGATAATATTAAGTTGGGATTTCTGTTCATTAAATCATATTTATCTAAAAATTCTATTTAAGTTGTAGAAAAGGAACAATATTATTTTCAAAACTTCAAATTACACCATTTTTATTTAAAATAAAAATCTTAAAAAAATAAATTTAGTAATAATTGTTCTTTAATTTCACAGGTGAAATTTTATGTAGTGTCGTAGTGTATAATTTGTATTTGTAAAACATTTTACATATTTACATTATAGTCTCGTGTTTTATTTGATGATGCCTGCGAAACAAAATAACAATACTTAATAAACTTAGCGTCTTGAGTGTTAAATATAAACATTAAATTATTAAAGTGAAATATAAATATAAAATTTAATTTTCTTAATTTAGAATAATAAATTAAATATGTAAAATAATTGTTTACTGAAATTTGTCGTGGGTACATTAATTATTTGCTAAATATAATATTATAATTATTAATGAGTAATTTCCAAAATAAGATTTTCCTTGTTAAAATTTCGTCATATGAATACTTAAAGTCGTATACACACATTTTGTGTTTTATAGCATTCTTATTAAAATATTTAAATTGTTATGGGGTCCCTAAACTCTCTAAACTGTGTATTGATGGTTTGATCAATTGAAGGCACCAATATTAGTTCGATATTTTAACAACTGTATTATTGAAGGAATATAATAAGTAAGCTTAGGAATTTTGCGTAAAAATATTGAAAATTAAAGTTAATTCTCTTAAATGAATTAATAAATTAGTTTGTTGCAAAGAAAAATTCCGACTGCTAATAAATAAAAAAATGAACCACAATTTTTAAAGAAAATGTTTAATTTGTAACGTAGTAAGCCTAAATGTTAGCAGATTAATTGGATATATTATAGCAACCTTAATAAAAACAATGATGATTATTCAATACAGTCAAAGACAGTAATCCACATTATGATACTTAAACGACCTTCTTTTGTACAGTAACTACGTTTATTAATATACATCAAATGTAGAACCGTTCACTAACCAAATTTTTGTAATTATCGAGGTTGCACTGATCGATCTTAAGTTATTTAATATATTTCCATGGTTATACTTTGTATCTCTCAATATATCATGCTTTTGATTAATGCTGTTTCATTATTACACTTTGCACAACATACGATAAGGAAAAAATTAAACAAGTACTCTCAGTAGTACAGTATTATTAAATGCAGGTGCAATAGACATATATCATTTTTGAATTATTATATATCAAATTTGATAAATCGATAACGAACCATAAACATTAACCAGAAAACCGATACAGAAAAAAATATCGAAACAATATTTTTGATTTAAAAATTGATCGATTGGATCTAATTTTATTGATTCTCTAGTAGGAATTTAATTGTTTTTTCAGATAATGATGGCTATTAACTTTATTATTTTTATGCACTGAAACTGAAGGCAAATTTAATAAATATAATAAAAACGTGCAAAAACGTGCATTTTTAGTATTTTAATTTAGAAATATAAAAATAATTTATTTTATGGTTTATTTTGATAAAAAAAAAATATAATGCTTACCTTCTGCACAAAATTTTCCAGTTTTACCAAATGTACATAGACATCGCATATTTTTATCATCACCACCAACGTAATCACAAACGCCATCTGATCCACAATCAAGGAGACATGGTTTACTACTATTAATAAAAAAAGAGAAAAAAAATTATGTTAAATATATTTAAATTCTAACAAAAACATAAATAAATATATTTTTTTTAAAAAAACCGACAATATTTACTTAGACACTAAACAGTCCACATCAGAAATTTTTATATAATTTTAACATTTTCGGATTTATAATATTTTCACAGTGTTGAATATTATCTTTGAACTTAGGTAAATGATTTTTGTGAATTATTTTTATATTTGATATCGTAAAATAAATATAATGTGTCCTGAAAATTTTATAGAAAAAAAAAATACATTTTCTTTTTATCATCTTTTAGAAAACGAAATTCTATTGACTTGAAACCAGATCCTTTTTTTTCCAGTTTTCACCTAAGTTCTTATGCAAAAAGAAAAATCTCAGTCTTATTTTTAATTTAAGTAAAATTATTTTCATTTCACGTTATATTTAATATATATACATATATAGTGCCTTAAGGCTCAAATTAAGTTTTGTGCCAATATCTTACGATGGGGAGGACAAGATTGAGACTATTTAAATATTATTTGTGGCTACAATTTACCGAAAACAATTCACGAAATTCTCAAGTATTGAACTAATGTAAATTTACCGAATTGCATTCCCAATTAACAGAATTCACATTTGGCCGGAAGTAAATTAACCAAATAATTAGTCAAGCTCAATTCTTATTTTTTCACAAAATTTATAAAAAAACATGATTTAAATTTCGGTTAATTTCGAATTTAGACAAATTACCGATTTAATTTCGGCAAATTGTGCAATAGATCAATAATCTTCGGACATTTAGGTGAAAACTATATACTATATCAAAAATATCAATTTCTATAGAAATGCTAAAATTTATTTTCTGTTTTAATTTCAATTTAATTTATAGACTTCTACATAGAGGATTGTAACTGTTGGTAACCATAAAATTTTATAAATTTTACTCAATTTTTTAATTATTATATTGTATATTTATTGTTAATGGTATTTTTGAAATTGAAAATTCTAAGTAATAAAATTGAATTATGAAGATATTACATAGCTATAGCTATTAAATAACTGGTATAATAAACATATATAAATTTATATATAATTTTGATTCTGAATATTTATTAGGCAAAGAGAAATAAGCTTACTTATATTTTGGTGAACAGGTCCTTTTAAAATATTAAATTCTTAAAATAATGTACTAGTAAAGTATAGTTTGTAGATTTGTTGATTTAAATTAAAGTATCGTAAATCTACAACATTTTTTAGCAACAATAAAAAAAAATTATATGAAATAATTAATTTTGTACACGATTGTTCAAACTTCACAGAAAATTAGAAAGTGATAGATATAAAAGATGTAATACTTAAGGCAAAAATATACTGCACAAAAATACTATCAAAACATTTTTACAACCGTTCTCTCAAGTCGAAAATTAAAGTTGTAATTCGGAAGCCGATTGGTCTAGTAACCTGGAATTCTTCACATTTATCTTATTAAATTGTACGGAAAATCCAACCCTGTACATTTTGATATTTATCACCCGGAAGCTAATACTGCTCCGAATACAAGGAATTGCCGATGATAATAAAATATGTAATTGTCATTTTTGTATTTTTTGAATATGCGTACAAAAAATATGCTTACGACAGCATATGCTTACGACAGTATTGGGAATAATAATGCAATTTATTGAGGAAATCCTTACAAAACAATAAGGAAAATTAAATTAAATAATATATAACTTTAAAAATCAATTTAGATCATTAAATTTTTAACAAACCCCATAAAATATCTTATCAAATCCTAAAATAAATACAAAATACAAAATAAATGAAAATCCTTTTAACATTTTTCATTTAATAATTATTTCCAAAAAAAAAAAAAAAAATTAATTCACCAATATAAATTTAAGCCATGAAATTAATTTACAATTTCTTAGATTTTATATTTCTTAGCATAATTAAAAATCTTTTCATAAAATTTATAAATTTTATGTATTAAAATATTTCTTCAAAAAGAATTAGCTACGGACATTTTTAAAATTGTATAAATTTAAATTTATTATAAATTTTATGTATTATGTATAATAAATTTATAAGCAAAAAATTTATATTTTATTATTTATGACTGGTGACATAAATTTTAGTTAAAGGTAATTTAATAACTTTTGTAGAATTTTAATTTAATTATAATATTTTGTTAGAAAATTTATTGTTTAATTGAAAATATAAATTTTAAGAAAGCTATTAATAAATATATATAAATATGTATTTATAGAATTAAAGAACTGAACAACTCACACTCAAAATTTCAATTACGTATGAACTGGTTTATGCCTCAACGTTTTTTAAAAAATATTATTTTATGAGAGCTCCAAAAGAAAGTAGAAATTTAATGTAATTAAAAGAATATGTTTTTTTATCAAGTTAAGAAATGAAACACCAAAATTCTCAACATAAATTTTCTAAACATTAAAGATGGTACAAAAATCCTCTTTCAAATATTGATTTCGTCACACAAAGATCATTTTATATACTTAAATTAATTTGTACTTTGTACTTTGATTTGAAATGAAATCATCAATTTGTTAATTTTACAAATAGACCCTAAAAAGTTGAAGAGCAACAAACCTTTTTTTTTTTTGTTCAGAGTCACGACGTGGAGATGTAATATAAATATAAAATACCAGTTATAAATATAACTGATATATACATGTAGCCTGAAATCTTCAATGCTACCTAACCTAACGTCGTGTTTTTATTTCAGTTAATTATAAAGAATACAAATATGCTAACTAATAATAATCCATAATATACAAAATTATTTTGGTGTCCCACAGTTAGCTTGAATGTTTAAAGAACGTCTTTTGTGTGTTTATCTATTAATCTTGCGCTGAACTTATAATAAATTTGATAAATAATTTGTTAGTCCTTCAAATAAATTGCTTTATACAACATTTTTTGTCCATTACAGAAGTATTAAAAAATACTGTAATATTTATATAGCATTTATGTAGCATTTTCCTAATATCTATAATATCATAATAAAAAAAAAGTATTCTAATACTTACAAATAATCAGAAAACTATAATAGATTTTAATATAAGTACACAAACTTGATTTCGGAATTGCTATAAAAATTCTCTTTAAATACAATTGCATTTAAATAAGAATTATATAAAATTCATTTTATGGTATAAATAAAAAGGATTATAGTTCCAACAAATAAAAAAAACCCAATTTCCACTTACTCAAAAAGAAATTACAAAAATTTTAAGAAAAATTATATAAAATCTCAAAGAAAATATGAAAATTGCATATCCTTTAATTTCCATTTTACTATAATACAAATTCTTTACAGCTTTCTATAATATTTTATTGCTCTGTATTGAATTTTATTTTTTGCTAACAATAGAAATCATATATTTTATCATCTATCAATACAATTTTTACTGTCTAACCAACCCCAACCCCAATCAATCTCTACCCCCTCCCCTAAATAATAATTTGTATTACGGTAATATAAGGGGTTTTCAGAAAGAAGGCGAGCTTCTATAAAAGAAAAGGTGGTGATGATCGTCTCAACAATTGTTTATATGAAAAAGGACATATTTATTATATTTTTGCAAAGATATTTCATCAAAATAACAAACAAACAAAAATAATAAAAAAAATTATATTAGTTTTTATAATAAATATTTATTTGGAAATTCGAATCGCGTTCAAATATATATTTATTTTTGTCCTTCTGATATAATAAGGATTACAATAAAGAAATAAAATTATTGTTTATATATATATATATGTATATGGTCGAATGAAATGAAAGTCCAGTGATAAATTCTGTATTATCTCATATATTATATAAGAATACAACGTTAGTTATACAAGGGCTGTGCGGAAAGTCCATAAAAAAATAATCCATTTTATTTTTTACGTAGTGAAACAGATTTTCAAATAATTTGCTTCCTTCTAGAAATATTAAACAATTTTTACGAGTCAGTATTTATTTGAAAAATGTTACCTGCAAGCCATATTTTTCATGCTTGTAAACGGAAATATTTAGAAAAATTCCACTTTGTAGAACTGCTTGATGTAGGAATCCATTCTTTTGATTACTCTTTTCATTTTTCTTGCATAGTGATGGATGCATGGAAGCATACATCTTTTGAAAAGCTTTTTCATAACCAAATATTCATTTGAACATTTGAAAACATCGGCATTAGAAATATTACGAAAATTCGACCTTCTAATACGATATTGTTAATTTGTTTTTAATAATTTTTGCAGTACTCATTATTTGAACGTTTTGTAGCTGAACGAGTAGTAAGAACTATGAAATATTAAGTGGCTCTACATAGAAAATATTGCATGGACTTCCCGAAAAGCCCAAGTACATCATTGGACATATTTATTTATTTTTGGTTAACCAACACGCATACATTTATTAAAATCTTATATTATTTATTTGTGTTATTGTATAAATATATACTTAAAATAGATTCGTTTTTGAATACCACTCACACTATTAAAACTATGTATAGTTAAGTTCGTGACTAAAATTTATATTTCATTAAAGGACATTTTCATGAAATTAATTTGTCTATGAAAGATACATTTTTTTATATAGTTTATCTTAAATAGTTTCTTATCTAATTTAGGAAATAAAGCGAATATTTAATATTTTTTCAGTTTATCAATTATTACTAAATTTACATTTAATTATAAATAATAAAAAAATATGTACTGTGCTATACGTGCAACAGTACGGAACTCATATACGTGTATTAAAGTGGACATTTCTTGGCTACTTATTAGTATTTGAGTTTATAATCCAAAACTAATCCAAAACAGAAGAGATCTTATCAACGAAAACGATTAAATAAGAAAGAGCTTCTGCGTGAACCAATTACCTGTATAGATTAGTGAGAACAAGCAGAAAGATAGATAATATTAAGAGTGTATAACCATTTCTTTAAGTTCTGTGTCTTTAATGTGTTGATTTCTACAACTAAGGTAACTATTATAACTAAGGTAAAAGGTAACTAAAATAAGGTAACTAAATTACTTTAGGTAACTAAGGTAACTAAATTTTCATATTTAGTTGCTCCGTTGGGAATTATATGATTGAAACCGCAGGACCATTATATTAACAGTAGTATGCTAGATTATTAATATTTAATTGAAATGGATATTATATTATAACAAGCCGAAATGCTGCATCTGATATGGGCAAAACCAATAAAAACAAATTAACTTCCCCTAAAAGTGATATTAAATTGTAAAATATTTGAATAAAATAAACCAAAAATTATATTATTGTATTCTGAACAAACTCCATTATTTTGGTATGTTAAAGTTTTCTTATGAATTTAGCACTTTTTTTATTAGTTTTATTTCATTTTCATTACTATTTTTCTTTTACTTAGAAAATTTTTGCTTTCACAAACATCGTTCAACGAATAATGAATGTTAAAACAATTTTTATCTTATGAAAATTGTATGTAATAAGTTATCCTATCCTAAAGAATATTGAATAAAAAAAATTGTATGGTGATGATTAGACTGTAAGAAACTTACAATAACCACAATTAATTTGATCAAGAAAATTTTAAATTTTCTAAAAAAAAATTACTATTAAAGTAAAAATAATTAATATGTATTATGAAAAAATAAATTGGAACAAGGCAGGACAGAGCAATAATAAATCGGAAATTGAAGCACAACAGTTTCCCCTTTTACTAGTTATTAGTTCTTTACTTATAGAGAGCACATTAATTTGGTGAAATAATTAAAATAAATTCAACTATAGAAAAATTTTAAGCAATTATAAATTCATGTGATAACTATGACTATGATGTGAGTGCCTGGGAATCCAGGAATTACCTAAAATGAAATTCTCTATGAACTAGCAAGAATAGGCACCAACAACCACACTTCTGAACACTTGTTTGAATCGACTAGTAGCCATCTAAGGATATCAAGGAGTAGGAAAATGACATGAATCCCTAAATACATTAAAATATTTAATGTATTTTTAAAAAACGAGCGCTAACGAGGTATTCTAAAACTTGAACTATATGATATAATTGTTCTTTTTATAAGCCGTATTGTTTATAACATCTCCACAAAATTGGACAGTACCAAAATTGGTGACTGTCGATTATTCTCGATTACTTAATTAATTATGCAAGTTTTATTTATAAATTTTATGAAATAATTAACGTAATTCTTTTAGAAATATAAATATATTAAAATTCTTTTATTAGTTCCAATATTTTATTGACCCTAAAAAAAATTAACTGATTTATTAAAATGTTAAAATCTCAAAAATTATAGTGACATCTAATATTTTAACATCAATTTTTTATATTATATATTTATAAAAGTAATTTGACCTTTTGAGGTATTTATTTCACATTTTAATAACTTTTAGCTTTTCATTAAAAAAAAAAATTTATATCTATAAATGTCAATTTTTCAAATTAATTTCCAAGAATAAAATTTAAAAAAAAAAAATTATTTTATTGATCGTTTTTATTATTGTTGAAAATAATTTTTCCATTTAGTTGTATTAAAAATAGAATAATATCAACTTACTAGTCAACGATACTATGTCTATTGTATAGAGTAGTAGGTGGGTGCTTCAAGATATTAAGAAATTTTGTAATAATGTTAAATCGTGACGACAGTATGGGGAATTGTTTATTTTCATATTGAAATAGCTTTAATATTAAATTTTTAAGGACTTTACTGAACATTAAATTATTTATATATATGTACATATTTACTAGAAAATATTTTAAAATGTTGCCATATGTTAAGAAGCTGAATAAATTATATTACTTAAAATTTTGATCTTATGTATTACATTTTGTTAATAATTAAATTGAATTCTATGCTCCCTCAAATCAACTCAATTAATAAGATTATTCTATTAAGGTCATTAAAAAATTGATATTAGTATTAGTTAAATGTTGATTAATACATTAAAAATGTAGAAAAATCAATTACGTATATACAGAGAAAATTCGGAACGTCAAGAATTATATAACCCAACCTACATCACAGAGTATACCACAAAACTAATTGCATTATAAGCAATTAAAATCTAACTGACAGTGTTAAGTCTTTATAATTATAGCTAAACCAAAGACAGGTTTTCCATATAATACATAATGTATAGAAGACATTCTCGTTTGCTTCATCAATATCTTATCCTTAACTGATTAAATTGATAAATCAAATTGTTACCAAAAGAAATTTATATTTACGTACAACAAAATAATTTAAATCTTTAATGGATATATAATAATTAATATACATACATATTGTATATATGTATATAAGTATATTTTTATAATATTCGCAATATCTATAATAAAATTATAGTAAATTTTCCATTAATAAAAAATATATTTTTGTTGGGGTGGGTTCAGGTGGAAATTATGTTGTATAAAGCAACTTCAAGAAAAAAAGATTTATTATTGGTCAAAATATAATTTGAAACTATCAATCTTCACAAGAATGTTACCTATATAAATAAATATCGTATATATATAGCATTCCTTACCTGTTTAATATATATTTTATATATTAAATCCTACATAACATCAAGAGGTAAGCTATTATAAATCATTCGAATTCGACTTTTATACTTAAATGAAATAATATTTTATGGGACTGGGAATTGTTTCTGACATTCCAATAACCAGAAATAAAAAATCTACTTAACTTTTTAATATCTTCAAGTAAATTTTTTTTTCTTTTATTTTGTTTGTCAGAGGTGGAAGTATAGTAACAGTAATAATTTATATTTAAGAAGATTTTTCGAGAAATATGAAAAATAAAAATTAATTTCTTTTAGTATTATGTTATTTTAATTAGGCCAATGCCTGAAATTGTAATTTTAAATTGAAAAGTTTCATATTCTATTCCATAATACTTATATAAATGCCTACATAGTTTATGAAACAAGGAAGCATTTATAATAAAAGTTTTCATCCGCCAGCATAAAATTTCATGATAAAAATTAATCTAAAATTTTTCATAATGACAACTACTTGTGATGCGGCATTTTATAAATTACGAGATGTCAGCCTTGTTAGCTTGTCACACCATTAAAAATTCATTTATGTGATATATCGCGAAATTACATGGAATTTTCAATGCCAACCTCTAATTATATGCCATTTTATTTAAATTTAATTTTCTGTAAGAAATTTGTAAATTTAATTTATATAGAAAAATCACTGCACTTTTTAAATATATTATGTACATTTAAATATATTATGTACATGGATTCATGAAGTTTGTCATGTTAATTTTAAAGATCAGAGATAGAGAGTAGACAAAACTTGTATTTGATGATTTAGTTGCTTCGTTTACTATATTTAGAATATTTAGAATAGTTTGTTTAGAATATGACTTTGAAAAAGTTATTTAAAATATATTTCCTCAACGATTTTCTTATGCTTGCATTTTCGCGTATATTCAGTTTATAAGATAAGGCAATTTTCAGATAATGATTTTGATAATAGAACATAATTTAGCATAATTCTCCTTATATTGAGTTTATTTATATTTAAAACCACTTTTAGAACATTAAACCGATATATAATGAACAGAAAAATTAATTAACTCAATTGATTTTAATTAAATATCGTTTAAGCATTGAGATGAAATGAAACTGTCTCGAATATACAGACTATATATAAATTTTGTTAATTTACTTATTGAATCAATCAATTAAGTTGTACGAGATGTCTCATATTATCAATTACAAGTACAAAAAAATTATTTATCACATACAAAAATGGATGTAAAATATTATATTTTTGTGGCTTTTGAATTTGAATGTAAAATTCAAAGATACACTGTTATCAGAGTTACCTAATATATAGGTTAACATAATACTAGGAAATCCGTATATAAACATAAATTTTTCTTTCACTAATTAGATTATAATAATTTTCAGTCCTATAGCAATTTCGTAGGTCGTTGATTATCATACCCAAAAAAAATATGAAATATTCTTAACCATAAAAATTCATATTCGTTGAATAATCTTTAAACAATACATCGAAATTTAGAGCCTTGATCTCATATAACTTACATAATAATCAATATTAAATTGGGCAAAAAAAAAAAACCATTTTCAACACTTAATAAAGAATAGACATAATTTTTTGATTATTTTTGAGCATATTTTAAATAAGTCATTTTTTCGTTAAATATGTGAATATGAATTTAAATTTGTTGGTTCAACCATCCAACCAAATTTTCATACGTGATGAAACTTTTAAAATAAATTAGATTCTATTATGCCAAAAACAAAAACAGGATATTCTCCACAAAAATGTGGAATATTAGATTTACAATTCAATCTAAATTTTGAACTCATTTCCCAAATACTATAAGTATTCAGTGTTCGTTGTTTATAAAAGATCATAGATTTTGAGGAGATCAATTATAGAGACTTTTAGCTTTCAAATCGCATTGCTACTCATTTTAAGCTGTAAAGACGGACAGAAGAAATGTTAAATCTTAGCGCTATAAAATTATCAAAATTTCAAAGTAATGAGATTATAATATTTCGACACTTTTGTATAATCATCAAAAATATGATATCTACTCTATCTGATAATTTGATTTTTCCTCGTTCGTAGGTTCGAATATATTTATCTTTACACACTTTTAATTGATTCCTTTCCTAGTCCAATCTAGTACAATATCAAATACAAATCTTTAAAAATTTGTATAGACATTTTCTGTGAAGACGAGATATAAACATAAATTTTAAACAAATTGATAATGAAATGGTAAATTACTTGCCTAAGTTAACTTTTCTAATTTGCCGTCCATTTTGTAAAACCTGCCATAGCAATTCGATACGAAATTCCGATTAAATTTGTTCGCTGGATATACTTTTAACAAAGCCTCACAACAAAAATTGAGATTATTACAATAAACCCATTTTTTTGGTGTTGTTTATGTTTAATCCTGACGAAAAATCATGAACCATAAAATTGGTTACAAAAATTGTGTGAGAATGTTTCTATGTATACACTAAAAACAAAAAAAGAAATCATAATGTCACATGTGTGTTCTCGTGTCATGGCATATATATACACTTTTTTTTTAATTTTGTCTGTATGTGCAAGTGTCACAAAATTGCCATTTTGTGGTGCAGTGTTTCGGTGGTGTGATTGTTATTGTCCCGTTGAGGATAAAATAGCAATTTTGTCGTTTTTAGATTTTTTTTTTTTTTTACCCCTCCAACATTTATCACGTCACTTACTAGATAAAAATTATTACAGCAACCAAGAGGACATTATTTTATGGGAATAAATTTTTTCTCCTTTTTTGGAAGGTATGTATTAGTAAAAATACCCAAATTATATGAATATATGTAATAAATATTTCAGTGGGTTTACAGAAAAGATAATCTGCTCAGTAATAAATTAGAAAAAAAGAGATAGATGAAAAAAAAACTATGAAATTGAAATGAGATGTTATAGGTTCAAAGTAATATCGTAATATCTAGAACCAGTTGGTGATGACATAATTATATTTTAGTTTTTCTTGTTTTTATAATGAAATAATAATAATAATGAAATTTTGTCAGATTTTTTGAAGAATGTATTAATTTTAATTATGTTATTGTTCTGTTTGTAGAATGTTGTTAAGGAGCCAATCTTTAGGTACTTATTTATATTAATAGATATGGTTATGTTTATTCGTTTGAGTCTTACAAAAACTTAATTTTATATATAAATCGAAATTAAGTCCTTAAATTTATACAATTATTCTTTAAACCAAAAATCCTTAGTCTTTAAATATTATAAATTTCTTTTTGACTCTGTATTTTAATTTGTTACTTGATTCATCACAAAGAATAAATATGAAATTTCACATGAAATTTTACCTGAGAGTTATAAAATAGGAAGTCATCATGTATACTTTCAATAAGAGGTTATCATAAATATAACAGCTGCCGAAAAACTAATTAGATCTAGCAATCAATTAAACTACAAATGCCAATATTCCATAGAAACACAACATTTTATAAGCATAATTATAAGCATAAATATTTTAAAATTCTAATTTTTCTATAAATGAGTCTAATAAAAGACCATCTGTCCAATTACAAATAAATCATAATCGATAAACCCCCACGTCTTTTATTTAATATACAACCACAAATTTATGTGTATATACTCTAAAAATTATTCTTGTATAAAATTATTAATAATTTGAAAATTAAAATTCAGAAAACAATGTCAATTACAATAACCTGGCACATATTCAAACTGAATTTTAAAATAAATATTTTCTAAATATCGATTTAAATTATTATCTGAAATCATTTTCTTGATCTATAGCTAGGCTATTAATTTTAAATTTCATAACAATATTGTGTCATTGCAGAGAGAAAATGGTTTTTTTTTATTAGCATACAATAAAAATTGTGTTATTAAAGAAAATTCATATAAAAAATTTCCAATTTATTCCTCGACTGAATAATATTTTAATATAAATATTGAACAGTTGAATTTTCTTAAATTTAAAAGCTATAGTAAACTATGTTTATGGCCGTATGACAGTGGATTAAAAAAATCCAAAAAATATCTATTTGTGCGACTAAAACAGAAATATAATTTCAATGATAGACAACTATAGTATCGTATTAATTTTGTCAAATATATTTTTTTTTATTATTCTGTCAAAGATATTTTTTATTTTTTTTATTTTGAAATAAATTATGGAATCAAAATTTAAATTTTTATATAATATGGCGGCAAAAAATATTTACAACCATATGAAAAAACAATTTTTTAATTGAAAATATTTAAATAATAAGTAGCCGCAATTAAAACTGTCATTTTTATTTTTATATTTTCACAACAGAGCAACCAAAAAAATAAATAAAATCTAAAAATTGCTCGATTTGTCAAAAAAAATCTAAAAATTTTTGGATTTTTTTGGACAGAAATGGTTTTGTTGCTGCTACACAGCGGCAAATCATTAGCGACACAGAAATTTTTCGGACAGAAATGGTTTTGTTGCTGCTACACAGCGGCAAATCATTAGCGACATAGAAATTTTTCGGTTTTTTTTTGGATTTTTTTTTGACAGAAATGGTTTGTTTACAATATAGCTTGTTACTCGCACTCATATATTTTGTAATATACGAAATTTTACCTCTCGCTCTAAATGGATATTTTCTGAAAAATATCAAATTTACAATACAATGTCATACCGGCAATTGATAATAATTTAAGTAAAAAAAATGAAAATAAATAAAAATAATAAAATGAAGTAGTTTATTTGTCATTAATAAACCAATTACAAAAATTATTGCATTTTAAAGATGTAAAACCATTAAGAATTGTTATGTTATCTGATAACGTTTTATCAATTATTTGTTTTTGGTTGTCATAAATAATTTTAGATATTGACTGAAAATACAAAATTAATAAATAATTTAACTGAAACATTTAACATAAAAATACTGTATATTTTATCGGTACTTTTAGTTTTCTTATAACGTTATGGGATATTGTTACGTTACATTTACAATCCCTCATTTCAAACCAAACCAGCAAAAACAATTTAATAATATTTGTATATAAAATTTGGTTTTGCTTTTTTTATCAATGTACATTTTTCATTATAAATAAAATATAACAGAAATTTTAATTAAAATAATAAATCCTTATAACAAAAATCATAAATTAAACTGAAAAAAATATTTTGAAAATTGGCAGACACTCGTAATAAAAGTCAGCAACAGTCAGAATTTAAATTTCGAAATTATATTTAAATTAGATCGCAGGCAACAATTTAATTGAATATAATAGTTATTTTGATAACTAACCATATTTAAATTGATCAAAATGCTCATGTGAAGTAATCAAACGTGAATTAAAAATATTCATGATTTTATGAAACTAAATTCAACAAATACTATAAAATTGTAAATTTATGATCGTTTTTACGATCATGTATTTACTTTCTTTCAGTTAATTATGGATTCGGTAAATTCTTCATTCGATTAATTAAACCCAAATCATAATTTATTTTATCCTCAAAAACATTTAAATTTCAATCAAATAGCAAAACTGCCTTGTCCTCAAATTTAAATTTTTAAATCAAAATTTTGATGATTATTATTGCGAATAGCAAAATTCTAAGAAAAGAAAATATTTTTTTTCCAATTTTTCATCTTTATAATTATCAATACTTAGATTTAAAAAAAAATGAAATACAAATAAATAAATAAATAAATTGGGAATTTTCATTTAAATATTTTTTTTTCTTTTCCACTTTTATAATTTAATTGGAAAACTTCTTTTATAAAAAAATATATACCTATTTATTTTTTGTATATTTTTGTTATGGAACTTTTTCATTTTCCACGCAAATTCAGTTTAAAAATCGCTTCCAACACAAACCCTCTCCCACTCACCGCTCCCGCTATTTAATTCTCAGAAAAGGCCTTCAACATGAAAAATAATATTAAAAAAATATAATATTTATGATTACTTTATAATATTCCCAGTGAAAAATTAAATGAAAAACTTCAATTTTCAAATTTTAATTTTAAACTGTTTGACGCAAAAACCATAATAATTCTGGAAAAAAAATGTATTCTAAGGAAGGATAGAGAAAGTTATAGTGAATTTTAAACTAAAATTTTATTTTATAGACACTTTTATAAATATGTATTTATGTTAGCAACACCTCCCCCATTTTACTATAAATAGATACAAAATAAATAAAAAAAAAATCTAGTTAAAAAAGATTGAAAAAGTTGAAGAAGAAGAAGAAGTAGAGTTCTTAATCAAGTTTTCTCCTTGGGAAAGTTGATTATTCCCGTAATTTATTTTATTCATTTTTATTTAACTTTGTTGTTGCCAGTTCTAATATTCTGCACTACCTTAAACAAACATAAAAAATGCAAATAAAAAAATAAAATAATTTAAAATTCAACAAAAATATCGAAAAAATATTCAATAAACAAAAAGTTTATGCAATTTTGATTTTTTTGTACTTTTTACGATAAGACAATAAGACAAACAAAAAATGTAAAAATTTATACACTAATTTTATAAATTTAAATACTAATAATAATAATTCTGGTTTTCTATACAAGTTTCAATAATTCATAACCTTACTTAATTTTATATTCTAGAATTTAGCACAATATTGAAACAAGTTAATGACAGTATGGAACTCGAAATATCAGCACACTAAATAAATGTATTGGCTTCCGCTTCATAACATCGCACAGTTGATAGGACTAAGCATTTTAATTAGTGATTGCAAAAACTTAATTAGGAAAACACAATTTAACTCAAATTCAGGAAACCTGAGCTTTTAACTGTTACCCAGGTAAATTGTGTTTAGTAAAAATATAAGTTAAAAATAATATCAAATGTTGCTAAGTAAAAATAATTATTAAAAATCGCATTCTCACGAAATAATAAAATTAATAAAATAAAAATATCATATTGCGTCTGCATTAAACCACGCGCATCCGTTTAATTATTTAATTTAAATTTTCTCACAATCGCAAATTACTTATTTAGCGATTTCAACTTATTTTTGGTATTCAGGAATATTTTTACTTTTAAGGTGACATTCAGTTATAAATTAGTTTAATCAGCAATTCTGTTCAAAAGCTTAAATCATCTTAATTCCTAATTTTGTAAATTAATTTTAGTTGTAATCCAGACTTCAAACAGTAATATTAAAAATAAAATTTGTTAAAAACTTAAAAATTCGAATTTGTGTTTTTTTATAAAACCTAATAAGAAACATTTTAAACTTATACAACCTGGTTGGCAACCAGGCTCTACAATATTGAAAACCAGGTTCTACAATGTATAGGCAACATTGTAGAACCTGGTTGTCAACCAGGTTGTATATTTTCACTAAACACAATTTAACTGGGTTTAGAACCGTCATAAATCTGATATTAACAAAACATTTTCTTTTGTTTTTTTAGTGCCAAGTGCCAAGGGTCAATAAAAATCTCTCATAAAAGTTGGGTGAAAATAATTTATAATTTAATATACAAATTATTTCAATCAACGTCCCACATAAATTAAGATATTTTAATATTTCTTTAACCGATTTGTCAACCGTCAAAGTGGTTGTCAACATATTGTAAACTTGACCACGAATTATTAAAGTTACAGTCACATACTTACGACAAGTTAAGTACCGACAAGTAAAGTAAAGTAGCCTTTCGATTCGTTAAGTAGACTGGTCACATAGCTATCGATCGCAATCGCAAATATCTGTCAAAAATATTTTGGAGGGATATCGAAAATTTGTTTTCTGTGAATATATTGTTTTCAATTCTTTAATTTAAAGTGAATTTTTATTTATTTTTAATAATTTTTAATGAAAATAAGGAGTATATAAATATATATATATAATTGTGTTTAAAAATATAGTTTTTAAAAAGGTATAAAAGTGTATAAAATAAAAAATTATAAGGTATGTTTGAGCTATTTTTAATCTTGTATGGTTTATATTTATCATATATGGCCATGCAAAAATCCAAAAATAAAAGAAGATGGTGGGTTAGACCTTTAAACCAAGATCGCAATACTTCACAAGCCAGTTATTTCAATACGTTTTTAAAAATGAAATCTATTGATCCGGAAGAATTTTTTGGCCAAACCAGAATGACCAGAAATGTTTATGATTTATTACTAACATTGTTAGAAGAAGATCTAACAAAAAAATCTCTCCGTCCGTCAATAGAGCCAGAATGTAGACTAGCCATAACTTATTTTTTAATTCATTGCTTCCTGTGTTATGTTAAAAATTAATTTAATATAAAAAAAAAATTAAATGACTTAAAATCATTTCATATATTCTTAAAACGAAGAAAGGCAGCGCAACTAACTATAGATTATAGTAGTTTTATATTAATGCGGGTTTGTTTTTGGATTGGCAACGAATGAATTCCATATATAATTCACTTGTAATATTGTAAAGTGTTAGAATAGCCTAAAATCTAGAATACATAATTTTAAAAAAACATATTAGATCAAGTATTTTAAATACCAATTTAATTAATTTACCGGAAGAAACAAAAAAAAAAACCATTTGCCCGCTAAATTTGAACGAAAAACATTTTTTTTAATCAGTGTTACTCATAGTTATTTCATAATTATTCGTAATATTTATATAAAAAATAATCTTAAACAAAAATTGTAATTTTAAAAATTTTTAAGCTGTAGCGTAGACCCACAAAGAAGACAACATTTTAAGTAAAATCGCCGCAACTTCACTCGTTATTATTTTACATTTCTAATATGGAGCATAAAAATTTACACCATCAAATAATATTTTCAAGATTATTATAAATATATTTTGGTGATACATTTCCCCTATTATATAGCTGGAAAGCTGGAAATCCACAATTCTGGTCCATATTTACTATTTATTTGTTTTTTACATTGAAAACTATGTATTTAAACAATATGCGAATAGGCGCTTCACAATTCAACGTAGAACTTGCGTCTACATAGATTTTAATTCCTTCAACTCTTCCAACACGCTAACCACCAATAATTTAGTTGGACAACTATGTTAAATATTGTTTTTAAAAAAAACCGACCGACAGACAGACAGCAAGGAGTTAACATGAACGGATTTTTTGTTTACTAAAAAAGCCATAAAAATTTAAGAGTACGAAAAAAAAACTATACTTACACATAATATTTCTGTGAATCTGACGATTTTCCATCCATTCTATAAATTAATTCTGATGATGATGAAATTTCTTTAATACCAGATGTACTATTAAGATTCCTACTACTATAATTGTTTCCAATATTAATATGTTTTTTATTGTCGAGTTTTCTTTCGAAATCATTAAAGTTACTGCTGCTACTACTAGTACTACTACTCCTGCTCCTTCCATTATTTTGAACCATTTTATCATTTTGATTATTCAAAATATTATTATGATTATTTTTACTATTTTTGATAGTTGTTATCGATTGTCCTATATTTGATTTAATTGTTGCAGTAGGAGGTGTTATTAATGTAAATTCTTTATGATAATTTTTTTGAATATTTATTTTTTCTTGTTGCTGGTGATTTCCGTTTTGATATGTATCAGAATTTAATGGTCTTAAATTAAGTTTATTATTATTGACATCATCATATACAGACATATCTTTATTAGCGTAATAAATATCATAATATTCCAAATTATTTAAATCAAGAGCTGAAATTGATGGTATTAATGTTGGTCGTACTATCGTTGGTGATAATGTTGTTGTTCCTGTTGTTAATATATGATTTTTCTCTGTAGCAATTACTAATTCGTCATCATTTTGTTGATTATTATTTGAATTCTTTATATTATTTGTATTTTCAGGTACATTACTAAATGTTAATTGATTCTGATTGTAATTAAAAATTTCTTCAGATGATAGATTTGTATCAAGTATATCATCATCAGCAGCTGCGTTATTATTATTATTATAATCATTATTATTATTTAAATAATTATTATTATCATAAATAAAATTATCTTCATCATCACCATTTATATTATCAGAATTATAGCCACCACTATTACTACTACTATTTGAATCAATATCATTATTATTATCGAAATCATTATTACTACTAATATTATTATTACTATCCAATTTAGCACTAAATGAAACTCCTTTTTGATATAAAATATCCTCTTCGGATCTCATATTGTTGTCTTGTAAATATGTTGAATTTAATTCTGTAAAATAAAAAATATAATTTAATTATTAAATATATCATTTTTAATTTAAATAATAAATAATATTTTAAAGTAATATTTTTTAAGTGGCGTCTGCACAAATGGGATCTGAAGATTGAAGAAGACTTTAAGAATTCAACGTGGAATTCGCAGTACATATTCTCCTGAAGTTGGATAACGGTTCTTATTGGATATGAAGTAAGTAAGAAAGTAAGTGCTTTTGATCTCAAATTATTCAATTGAAATTTAAGGATTGTGGAAGTTGCAGAGCAGGCTTTAAATGACTTTTCGTCAATCGGGAATGGTGAAAAAGGTTGTAAAACACGGTGCTTCATACTTCCATTATAAATTATATTATTAAAAAATTTATATAGACTCACGACCATAAATTAACATTTGAAGGTAAAACTTAAACTGGTTCGAGCAAGGATAAGTTTCTAAAATGTATTTACTAAGACAAATTGGCAAGTTTTCTAATGCGGTCAAACTCTACGTTACCTTAATGTGCTAACAAATAAAACTTTTAACATTTCATTACATTTTACTGCAATTAAGAATTAATGTTAAACTAGATTCTTGAGAGTCTAATGCCGTTTAATTAAAAGCAAATCATGTCAGAAAACATCGAATACTAAATTTAATAAGCACATATCGTCGGCGGAAAACTCATGTGTTCTAACTCCATTTTTTTTCATTTTTTGTTTTATATTGATTCTAATAGTTTTCGATCTCCTCTTTCCGAATTTGAAAACCATTTTGTTCTATCTCTTGTAGTTTAGAAAATATTTTTCTGTAACCTTGTTCTATGTGCCACGAGTTTCAGATTTTTTCTTGCTATAATTATTCTCAAGTAGTCTAAGAGGAAATTTTGTATGCATAGGAACACTTTCCTATACAAAATTTTATATATTACTAATAAAAACTCAAGTGATCTATATCACTTATACAATTACCATTGTGAGATAGAACACATAAGTATTAATTGTAATTCAAATTTGTTAAATATCAAATGGAAAATTCCATTAGAAGTGAAAGTGAAAACTATTTAAGTCGGGTGGTAAATCGTAAACCGAGCTTCACTGTGTGAGTAACGGTATAAGTAAAACTATATAAGGTCGGGTGGTAAACCCCAAAGTTGTAGTGTGTGATTGACTTCAGTGTGTGTTTTGTTTATAACGTGGAGAAGAAGTGTTCTGCAGTCGGAGTTGGTAAAAAATGAATAACGATAAGATGTAAGTTTCAATTAAAATTATTAAAAGTGCTAAAATTTTAATAAATTCATTTTATTTTGATTTTCCAGTAACGAACACGAAAGGCTATCATCGCCTGAGCCTGTATTAGATTCACCACTAAATAGGTATATTTCGATTTGTTTTTACTGTGATAATGATTTGAATTATTAATTTTTTTAATTTAGAATTATGTCAAGTATTTTATCTGAATCTGAATATTCGGTTAATGAATCGTCCTATGAACTATCATCGCCTGAGCCTACATTAGATTCACCATTAAACAGGTAATTTTCGATTTGTTTTTACTGTGATAATAATTTATTATTAACTGTTTTTTTAGAATTATGTCAAGTATTTTGTCTGATTCTGAAAATTCAATTAATGAATCATCCGAACCAAGCAGCTCGAATTCTTTGCTTTTTCCTCGCTGTGTTGCTGGTACAAGTGCTCCACCAAAACGTAAACAGGCAAATCCTTCAATTTGGAAAAAAGTAGTTAAGAAAAGTTTAAGAGAGCAGGGAAAAGAGTATACAAACTCCAAAGGAAAAAAATTTCCAGCTAAAATTATGAGAGATACTACTTGTCAGAATAATTGTCCGTATAATTGTGTCGTTAACTTTTCTATTATTATTAGAAAAAAAATTCATTCTGATTTCTGGGTTTTAAAAGATGAAGATAAAAAGTTTTATTATTCAAAATTTGTACAACTTATTCCAAAAAAAAGACAAAGAACTAAATCTGAAAATTCTAGGCAAGTCGCTGCTGTTTTTTTTATAAATCATTTTCTATTATTTTGTATTTAAAATTATTTTCTATTATAGGCGAACAAACACCTTTAAATATTCATTTGAAAATCATGGATCAATTTACCAAGTTTGTCAAAAAAAATTTTTGTCAACACTAGATATTAGTAAGACACGAATCTACCACTTTTTTAAGAACAATCGAAATGAAATTACAGGATCTCCACTACCTTCGAAAAAAGGAAAACATGCTAGTACTAAAACACCTGAAAGTAAAATATTGGAAATTAAAAAACATATTGAACAATTTCCGTGCATTGATCCACATTACGTTCGTGCCAGTAGTCAAAAGCAATATTTAGAATCTGGACTTAATTTGAAAAAAATGTATGATATGTATAAAAAGGACACAGAAAATCCTCTAAAATTTTGTATGTACAGAAAAGTATTTAATACTGAGTATAATTTATCTTTCTACGTCCCAAAAAAAGATATGTGCGACATTTGTACAAAATTTAATAATATTAAAAGTCCAAGTGATTCTGAAAAAGCTGAATATCATACGCATAAAGAATTTAATGAAAAGGCTAAGGCACGACGGCAGAGCGATCGTGAATTGAAAAATGAAAATATAGCAGTCATATCATATGACTTACAAAGTGTATTTTCATTGCCTCGTTCGAATATTTCAAATTTTTATTATAAAAGAAAATTTAGCATGTATAATTTAACTGGGTTATGTAACATAAATAAAACAACATATTGTTCATTATGGTATGAAACACAAAGTGGTAGAAGTGGTAATGATATAGCCAGTGCTCTTGTTAAAATACTAGAAGCAGTTATTTCTGATAATCCTGGGATCACCAAAATTATATTGTGGTCAGATTCGTGTATACCACAAAATAGAAATCGAATAACATCATTGGCTATACTAAAATTTCTGCAAAATAATTCACAAGTTACAGATATTTATCAGCGCTATTCTTCTGGACACTCTAGAATCCAAGAACTCGACGCTGTTCATAGTGTGATTGATCGCCATTTAAAACATATATCATATTTTAGTCCCGTATCCCTCATGCGACAATTAAACTTGATGCATTATGAAAAGGTTAAGTTAAAGCTCATGCAATTGAATCGAAAGGATTTTTTTAACTATAGTATTGCTAGCGCTGGGCTTACTTTTGTACCATATTCTAAAACAAAAGAAATTGAATATCGCAGTAATAATCTGTTAAGTGTGGGTTATCGTGAAGACTACGGCGACAATGTGCACTTGGAACTTGTTTCATTATTTGGAATTAAAATTAGAAACAAAAACCAAAAGACTTTACCTAATGTACTTAACACTCCTGGATCCAGCAATGTATCACAAGAAAAAAAAAGGATATTGAATCTATGTACAATTGGATGCCAGATGAAGATGTACAATTCTATAAGGCTGTACTAAAATAAATATATTTTATGCCATATTTTTTTGTGATTAATATGAATTTAAAAAAAATCAGTCATATTATTTTTATTATGTAAAGTAACTATATTTAAAACTATTATGTATTTTTATGTTATACTGAATTTGAATTAATAACTATTTTTTTTTTTTTTTTGGTAATATTCATTACCAAATTATTAATATTGATTACCAATATAATTTTTTTTAATTTTGTACCTGTTTATTTATAATTAAATTAAACATCATGTGCGACTGAATTATAATTTCGCATAAATAAAATATATTTTTTCTATTGATGCTATATTTTATTTATTTTTTTATATACAATAATATTTATCATAATAATGGTTACTTTTGTTATATTTATTGTAGCTAATACGTTCTCAAGTGTTCTAAGTGCCGAAATAGTGTTCTAAGTCCACTTTTTTTTTAGCACATGTGCACACTTGTATGGTGAGTGTGCTATATCCATATCTGGCTTTTTTTCTTATTTATTAATTTATATATTTAAGATATTGATTTTATCTATTTATGCGATTAATTTTTAATTCAAAATTGTCCAAAGTTTTTAACAAAATTTACTTAAATGCATATAACTTACTAGAAAGTAACCAAAAAAGACTGCTAACTTTAAAATGCGTGCCGTGTAAAATTTTAATTTTGGTAGTTAGAACACATGAGTTTTCCGCCGACGATATGTGTAACTCCACAATATTAAAATTAACTAAAAAAATGAATAATTAAATAAAAAAAAATTTGTTAACTTTTATAATAACTGAAATATTCCAAAAAAAAAATATTATAATATTTTATGATTTAAAAAGTATTTAAAACATTTTTTTTATTTTGTCATTATTTTGTCGACGATAAATTAAGATTGATGTTGCTGGTGTTGCGAAATATAAAGTGTTGTGAACAGATTAAAGTCCTTAAAATAACACCACAGTAACAAAATTTCAAATTGTTTCAAAAATATTTTTTTTTAATATTTTTTGTTTTTGTATTCTAATTACGTTTTTTAATTTTCCTCTGTTTTGTTGTGATGGAAATATATTTTGACACATCAGAAGTTATTCGAAAAATACCAAAAAAGTAATGCATTCACGATGTTAATTCTTAAAGCATTGCAATTCAATTTCAATTAAGTTTGGTATACAACTTAGTATCATAAACTTCCAAATTACATTTTTAAAAGGCCCTAATTTAATAAAGTCAAAATTTTCCGCTACCCCTAATTTTATAACTTTTTTATGTTCGTTTTGTTTCAAAATCCATTAAAAGGTATGTATATGATTATTTTTATATAAATATTCAAGTCCTGTTTTAATTATATTTTGAAGAGATTTTGTAGTGTTGTGATTTTATTATATTTTTGCTGTTGTTATTTTCAAATTAATTAAATTTTCTAAAACATGTTTTTATGTTGCGTTGTATATTTTTTTTAAGTATTTAGTTATAATATTTTTAAAAAGATATTTTTATGATTGATGCTAATTGGATTTGTTGTGTTTTGTAGAGAATAGAAATTAAATTGTAAATCATTTTAATAAAATGATAATATAATTTATAAGAAAAAAACAATTAAATAAGCCAAAATAAATAAATAAATTTAATAAAAATATCAAGTTAAAAAGAAATTTTGGAATTATTAGATTAAAATATAATTATATTTATTTAAAATTGAAGAATATTCATTTATACATAAAATAATGAATATTCAAATTTATTATAAATAATAATTTTTGCTGTTGTTGCTTAAAATACTTTTAAATTGTGATTGTCCTTTTAATGCTTTCTAGCTCTTTTATAAGCTTTTTTGAATCTAATTAAATTTATTATTTAAAAATATTTTTTTTTTTTTGAGTTGCTTTATTTTTGGCATATATACATATTCGTTTTTTTTTTTTTTTACAATCTTAAAGAGCCAAACAGAATGTGTGGTTGTCGCTGTCGTTGTCGCCCCTTAACTAAACACAATAGAACTTAATATTTTATATCAAGTCTGTCATAATTTCAAAGTGTAGTAGTTTGTAAAATTTTTGATATTTTCAATCATTTAAAAGTTTTTTAAACTTCTTTTCCTAATAGCTTCTATTAATTTGTCTTCCATTTTCTTCAATAAAAAAAAACACCGCGACAAGCGAAAATATCAAATATCAATTGAAATACACCGACAACGACAACGACAGACGACATCATTGTGGTTCAATAATATGATATATGTACATTTGATTTTTTTTTTTTTTTGACATTTCACGACGATAAATGACAGCCACAACCGCACATTCTGTTTGGCTCTTAAAGCTAGATTTGAATTTATTTTTAATATAAATTTTAATTTATATGGCCGTATTTTGTGGCTCGATAATTTTTTTCCTATTTTTTTTTCTTTTGATTTGTTTTTATTTATTTTGTTTTTATTGTTTTATAATGTTTTTCTTTTATTTTGGATAATTGGTAAAATTGCCATTAAAAAACAATTCTTTTTAATTTTTTTTATATATTTAAACTTAATTCTAGATTCAGAATAATCTATGTTTTAAGATTACTATTATTAATTTATTATTTTAGTCATTTAACCACCAAATTGGGTTTTACATTTTTTAATTTTTTTTTTTTATCATATTCTGGTACATTAGTATTAAATCTAAAATTAGAATCGGTCAGAGCATTATAATTGGATCTGCTACATAAGCCAAATTTTTTTTTTTTTTTTTTTATATCCTTATTCACTCCGCTTGGGAGCATAGGGCTTCAGTGCAGATCTTCCACCTTACTCTGTTCTGTGCCGTTACTTTGATTTGTTGCCATGTCTTACCAATTTTTTCTGCTTCTTGTAAGACTGTACGTCGCCATGTGTTTCTAGGGCGCCCAACCTTTCTGCTGCCCAGAGGGTTCCAATCTAGTGCCTGTCTTGCTATGGAGCTTTCTGCTGATCTTCTAAGTGTGTGGCCTATCCAACTCCATCTTCTCTTTCTAATTTGCGTGATGATAGGCTCTTGCTCCGTAATTTCCCATAGTCCGGTATTTGATATAGTATTTGGCCAGAATATCCTGCATATTATTCGTAAGTATTTGTTAGTGAGTACTTGTATCTTGTCGATGTCTTTCTTGTTGCACGCCCAGGTTTCACTGCCGTATAGTAGTATGGATTTCACACAAGCGTTATATATTCTAAGTTTGGTTTTCCTTGATAATTGGGAGGATCTCCACACTTTCTGTAGTCTACTGAATGCTGTCCTGGCTTTACAGATTCTGCTATTTATGTCATCTTTTGTTCCTCCATCAGTTGCTATGATACTACCAAGGTAACAGAATTTATCAACTTCCTCAATATCCGTTTCGTTTATCTTAATCGGATTAGTGCAGCGGCTGTTTATTCTCATGCATTTTGTTTTTCTGATGTTAATTTTGAGGCCAACTTCTAATGCGCACTTTGTGAGGTTGTTGATTTTATTCTGCATGTCGCTGTGTGTGTGGGCCAACATTACTATATCGTCTGCATAGTCTAGATCTTCCAGCCTTGTACTTAGTGTCCATATTATTCCCCTTTGGTTGTTGTTGTTTGCTTTTCTTAGTACATCGTCTAGTACTGTGATGAATAGTAGTGGGGATAAGGCACAGCCCTGTTTTACTCCGTCGCGTAGTTAAAATGGTTCACTGTATTTACCATTATGTTGAACAACGTTCTCAGCATCTTCGTATAGCGCTTGTATAACTCTAATAATTTTGCTGGGTATTCCTTTATTTCGAAGTGCTGCCCATATTGATTTTCTTTTGATTGTGTCGAACGCTCTTTCAAAGTCTATGAATAGTAAGTATAGAGGGGACTTCCATTCATTAGATTGTTCTGTTATAAGTCGAAGCGTATTTGATTGGTCTGTACAGCTTCTCGTTGGTCTGAACCCTGCCTGTTCGTCTCTAAGCTTTTCCTCTATATGGTCTTGTATTCGCGACAGTATTATTAGTGCTAAGATTTTGTTGACTGTGTTAAGTATTGTTATTCCTCGCCAGTTGCTACATTCTGTTAGATCACCTTTCTTTGGAAGTTTCACGATAACGCCTTTCTTAGTTGTGCTGGGTATTTGTTCTTCGTCCCACATTTTCACTAACTCTGGTTGCAGTATTGTTGCCGTTAACTTAGCATCAGCTTTGAATAATTCTGTTGGTATACCATCCGCCCCGGCAGCTTTATTACACTTAAGTTTTTCTATTGCTGCTGTTGTTTCTCTAATAGTGGGCGCATGGCAGCTGATTCTCCTGTTTGTTGTTTCGGTGTTATCCAGGATAATTGTTGTTTCGTCGCCTTCATCTTCATTTCTACATTCACTGAAGTACTCTTTCCAACGTTGTAGTTGCTCTTCTTGTTTTGTAATGAGTTGGCCTCCCTTATTTCTTACTGGTTGGTTATGGTTTCTAAATGTGTTGCTGAGTGTAGAAATCTTTCTATGTAGGCTGCGCATGTCGTTCTTACTTGCGGCTACTTCTGCTTCCGTAGCTATGTTGTTATAGTATTCGCGTTTATCTCTTCTGGCTGCTTTCTTTATTTCTCTTGATATTGTGGCATATTGTCTTCGTAGTATGTTGTTATTGTTGTTATTAATCCTTAGCTTTAACTTTCTGCGTTCTTCAATCTTACTCCAGGTGGCGTCTGTTAACCAAGCTTTTCTCGTATATTTAACTACTCCCAGGACTTCTTCACCCACTGTCCGATATGTCTTCATTATATCATCTATATTGTTGTTATTATTATTTATTGCTGCTTGTATTTTCGATACAAATTCTTCTTTTGTAACATTATTTTGTAGCTTGTGAGTGTTGAGTTTCTTCGTATTGTTATTTCTATTCTGTGTTATTGCTGATATCTTAATTCTTATATCTGCTGTTACTAATTCATGGTCACTTTCCATGTCCGCTCCTCTTCTGGTACGCACGTCTAATAACGATCTGATCCATTTTCTGCTGAAACATATATGGTCAATTTGGTTTCTATATTGTCCACCTGGTGTTGTCCATGTATATTTGTGGATGGCTTTGTGCGGGAAGAGCGTACCGCCTATCATCATGTCGAAAGTCTGACATATGTCTATGAGTCTTTCGCCATTATCGCTACGGTTTGTACCTAAACCATGAATTCCTATTGTCTTTTGTAGATTTGTGTTGTTATTTCCTATTTTAGCGTTAAAATCGCCCATTAATATCTTAATGTCACCCTGGGGGATGCTGTTTATTGTTGCTGTTAACTGAGAGTAGAAGTCATCTTTTATCTGTGTATCTGCAGTGTCTGTGGGGGCATAGCACTGTATTATTGTTATTTTTCGTATCTTACTGTTGAATCTTGCTGTTATTATTCTGTCTGATACAGGTTTCCAATCTAATAGACTTCGCTTTGATTTTGTTGTCATTAGAATCGCCACTCCGCTCAAACCACTGTTGTCTTGCCTACCTGAGTATATTAATGTGTTGTTGTTCGTCGTAATAAATTCGTTGTTATCTTTCCAACGTACTTCGCTAATGCCTAATATATCTATCTTGTAGTTTTTCATTACATTTTCTAATTGCATTAGTCGAGATGTTTCTTTCAAAGTTCGCACATTCCATTGTCCAATTCGTGTCCTAATTCGTAAGCCAAAATTCGTCATTGTTAAATCCAATCCATTTCTTATATCTGTACTTAAAGTTTCGGTAATCATTTTTTAATTCACCATGTAGATGATTAGTCTACAGTGGTATATCCTAGACGATGGGGCTGCCATCTTTACGTTACTAGGAGTAACGTCCTGAGTGAAGAAGTCCAGAACCACAATTGGTATTTTTTTGCCTCAGGAGTATTCGAATTGTGGCTGGAGTCTGTTTCTTTATCATAGTTCTGCGTTTGACTCCTAGGTGGCGTTACTGGTTATTTGTTTGATTTTCAGAACCAACCCTATTTTCTTATGACAGCTTTCTGTTGTTATGACATTGATGTTGATGTCATCAGCTGACAGCGAATTAGTTTAAACCGCGTGTTTGTATGAAAATTACCTGTAGCTATATACACAGGTAATTTTCCCTTGAATAATCGCAGTTTTTTCCGCGGATTTGAACCGAGGACCCCACCGGTGGTACTATACTGCTCAATCCGCTGACGATTGAGCTACCGATGGTTGATTATGACTTTAATTGAACCTAATATTTTTCTCAATCCTTTAATAACATAAATGACATTCATTTAAGTTCAAAAACATTTTTAGTTCATCAGAATTTATTCCTATGCCAACGATTATCTTTATACTTTGAAAACTTCATATGTTGGCCCCGACGACCACTTAGTCCGCTTACCGTATAATCCGCCACTGGCTAATAGTTAGTTACAAATTATTAAATATTTTGTGGACACTTATTTTATTAATTGGAACTATTAAGAATATTTTTATAAAATTTCTAACAATTAGCAGGTTTGTAACTTTTTAATGACTGGTATATATATATATATCTATACTACTAAAATTTATATAACATTATAAAATATAAAAAGTTTTGTAAAAATTTGAAAAATATTTTGTAATACAAATTGTAAAGAATAAAATTTATTTCTTGCCAAATATTTTTAAGTGTTCCCATAATACTTTATAATTTAAACGAGAATAAAGCAAATTTATTATATAAAATTTCATTTTCTTTTTATCTAAATGAATTAATAAAAACTAGAATTGAAGAAACTTAAAGATATCATAGAATTTGTAGATGGAAACATAAAAAATTTCTAAAATTATCTAAAGAAAACATAATAAAAAAAAATAGAAATAAGGGAGAGAACTGAAGTTTAAAGATTGTAAGTTTTTTGATAGTTGTCCTCTGGATAAACTCAACCACAATTCAGAATTTTGAGAAATAAATGAAAATCTTGTCTACCTTCTTAATTTTATAACTGAAAACTTCAATAAAATCAGTATATAAAATGCAACAAGACCAAAGCCACAATCTGCAGCAAGACCAGGAATTATTTCATATATATATATATTTATATGAAATTTTCGGATCCATACATAAAATTTTTTGGAAGCCATTTGCTGGTTAAATTTAGTTTATAACAACAATTAAAAGTCTGATAAGTGTATAACCGCCAATTTGTTATTTTAGAATTGTAGAATTTCTTTAAAAATTATCAAAATGAAATTTTTCATGCAAGTGAGTCACACTTAAATACTTTAGCAAAAACTTTATTTAAAAAATTATATAAAAAAAAAATCAGTAAGGCTGTTAAATTGGTTTTAAATTGAAATCTATCATAGAACTTTTATTTTACTAAACTAAGTACGCAGATTGTGTTCATATGTTGCCAACACTGACAAAATGAAGTATCAGGTGCTGCGAATGGAGTATTTACCAAATAACGCATAAATTAATGATGGATTTAAAAAGCCATATGAATAAGTAAAATTACAAGAAAATTGTACAAAAAAATTGGATGATCTACAGTAAATGATTTGCTACATTAAAACAGATATTATAACTAATTTCGCCTTTAATTAAAATAATTAGAACATTTCTAAATTTATTTTAAGTAAAAAAAATTTAAATCTTACATGTATTCTTATAAACTATACTTAAATTTTTCCACAGTCACAGTCAAATCAAAATAATAATTTAACTTGAACCGTAGACATTTAACCGCAACCGTAACACAATTAATATTATTTACTACATAAAGTGCGAATTCATCCTGCAGAGAATAATTATTCTTCTATAAGAAACGTAAATAACGTAAATTCACTACGAATTGTAACAAAACTGAACTTTAATGACATGGAAGTAAATTTAAAGCAACTGATATTTATTCGTTTTCAAGTTCCTCTCAAACACTCATCATACAAATTAAAGTAATATTATATTAAGCTTGTTTTTTGAGATTATATCACAACTTTTTTGTTTAAATATTACAAATCTCATTCAGAGGAATTTATTTTTCCCAGGAATTCCCATATTATGAAATTATTTAAGTAGGAGCAATAGAAGAATATGAACTCTACCATGCTTAGACGATTGTGGATTCTGATCAAGGTTTGTTTACTATAAATTCAGTTTGCGATCAAGTTCTTTTTTGATTTTGGAAATAATGTACTTGCGATTAAAGTAAATTCTAAACACGATGTTACAGCAACTACTGCTTCTCAGCACTGCGACCCAAAATATATATTCTGAATTTTGATGCATTCTCAACTAAATTGGAGATATTCAGATTATTTTCATATCCTTTACCTAACTATCTAAAAGGCGGTAGCATATTAATATGAAGTAATAAAGATGTTTCATTATTTTGTTTGCTTAAGAAAAATGGTTTCTTTTTAGAAACTAAAAAAAAATCTGTTAAAATTTTGATCTTTTTAAACGCTAACGCAATGGTTATAAAAGGATTCTATGCATGTGTAAATAAATACTATATATACATATAAAAAATGAGAACACATAAATGTATGTGCGTTTAAATTTATTTTATACATGAGAAAATATTTAATAAACATTACAGAATTTGGTTTTGACATTTAATGTGGTATTACTTTCTATTCAAATTATTCATATCTTCATTACTTTCTCTGACATAAATGTGTTTAAAATGAATGTTGAAAAAACAAGCTAAACAAAAATATGTAAAAAATTCAAAAAAATATTAATTTAAGTGTATATAAAAAAGTAGCTTTTCAGATTGTATGACTAAAGTGTTTATAATTCTGCTGAACAGTTTTTAATTCACAAAAGTATATTTTCTTAAAATATTATAATATTTTTTTTTTATTTTTGTAAGAATGTAAAGACGAAGAAATATTATTTCATATTTTCAGCTCACTAACGAAGTGGCAAAAGTTTTTCAAAAACAAATACAAGAAAAAGTTTAAAGTGAGAATTTTAAGAATTTGTAAATTATTTAATACGAATACCGTATATGGAAATATTATTAAGATTATATTTTGGTAAAAATAATTAAATTAAATATTATTTTTCTTATTTAAGGATGAATTTCTTAATTTATTTTGATGATTATATAAAAATTGTGTTGTTGAATAAAAATCAATCTTTTATTTATTATTCGCAAATAAAATATTTTCTACGATATGAAAATAATTTTAATATTTAATTTATTTAACAATTAAACAACATTTAATAATTGACATTTTACTGTCTGATACTGAAAAATATATTATTAGTACTTTTTTGGCGTCAAAACTAACAAATTGTGATAACTAACTTAAGCCCATCAAGCTCCACCAGTTTCTAAAAATCGTTCTTCTGTCTATCGTTCTTATACTAGCTTTCATAACTTCTGCTAGAAAAAAGTCATTACCATTTTTAAAAAAGACTAGAAAAACTGACTCTAATGTCACATAATCAATTGTACAAACTTTTCTATCTGTCAAAACTGATTCCAGAGGAATTTCAAAGGTAATTTTGATATTAGTTTTATAAATGATGATAATGTGGTATGAAAATTCAAAATAAGTGAATCAATAAAAATCATGTAGAGGTTAAATAAATTAAGTTTTTATAATAGAAAATAATTTATGATTGATAAACCAAAGATAATTTCTGTGTCTTATGTTTTATTAATAGTTTTTCGAGATTTAATTTTTAATCAATAGTTTTTTTTTTTAATAAATTGCAATTACATAATAATTAAAATTTAACTTATTTGTAGAATAAATTAAATTATATAAAGAAACTACTTTTTAAGAGATAATTTATATTTGTCTTATCTAGAAAAGTTTTAAAAGTCGGAATTTCTAGACCCATCTATGGCCTTTTCATTGCCTTCAATATCTGTATGGCCTAATAACCAACGGATTTTTAGTTTGCGTTCGTTGCTACTAGTGTCTATTCTTGGATTACAACAATATATTATAAACATTTTTACATTTTGTTAACCTAAATTTGATACTAATTTCCAGCGGAATATTACTATAGAACAAGTGAATAATATCTGCCATTAATCTGAAAATATTATATTATGCTTCAATAATCAATTTTTTTTTCCATAACATACATAAAAACTGATTTAAATCATACATTTATATATACAATTTTATTCTTATATACATGATAAAATATTTATTATTTTATTTCATTTTACAAAATACCACAAAACGTCCTTAAAATTTTATATATACGATATATTTAATTAATAAATGTAACAAAAAAACCTTATAAATAATTCATTTAATTCATTAAAAAAAACACACACACACAAATATGGTCGCGATATCAAAAATATTATAAAGTCATGTCTACACTACACTACATACCCACATTTAAATCCTTCGGAATGGGAAATAAAACCGTAAAGTCAGTTGTCATTTGATAAAGAGAAAATTTAATTGCAAAACCGCACAAAATAGAAAATAATAATAAAAAAAAATACTCATTTCAGTTATTACATGCAAATTTTTAAATTACCATACGGTTAATTGTAATATTCCGAAAATTCACCTTTTTATTATTATAAAATATGGAATATAAATTGTTTCCGCTGAAAAAAAAATATCCATACAAATATTTCTACCATTAGTTTTCAACCAAACTGTAATAATATTTAATAAAACATACGTCCTTACAATATTTCATTCGTGACTGTATAACCGGAAAAAAAATAGAAAATCAAAAAAGAAAATTGTTTGTATAATGCATGATTATTTTGTTCATTTGCAAGGATTTCTTTCAACAAGTATATTTTATATTTGTAAATTTAACTAATTCTACAAAATAATATTTACTTCTTTTTATTTCAGAATATTGAATTATTAAAACATTTACTTTTTGAAAAACTACCAACAGATGCAATTAACAGAGTTGTTAAGTAATGCATTACTTTAGTAATATATTACTACATCATTACTGCAGTACCAGATACTTCAGTTGAATTACTTTTATGCAGTACAGTATTGACAAGTTTTAAGTACAAAAACACCTTGCAATACTGTAGTAATGCATTACTTAATCTGTATTAAAAGTAATGCATTACTTTACTGCATTCCAGTAATTTTAAAAATTCGGTCATTACTTTGAAGTATTTTTTGGATTACTTTTGTACTTCAATTAAGTATTTCGAAGTACTAACACAATATTTAGTAATTCAATGAAGTACTTATAATTACTTTAAAATAATAATAAAATATGTATTAAAAAAAGAATATAATTTAGTTGTAGTGAAAGTATATAATATAAGTTCATACTAATTTTATTTTAAAAATGTTTTTATTCCATAAATTTAAAGTTTACTTTTAATAAAATCATTTTTTCGAAATTCAGAACACCTCGACTTGGTGAATTTACTAATACCGCAAAAGAAAGTAACCTCTCAACTGATCCCGAAGATGTTAGTGCTGTAATATTATATTTTGAAAAAGTTTTTTTTTTTACAGGAGGAGGAGGATATTTATTTAAAATACATAATGTTCTCCTAGTATCTGCTAGGTACATATTATATTGTTCATGTCCATTAAATTGAACATTTGTTGATACGTACTACTTTCTTCTTCATCTGAAATTAATCAGAAAATGTATTAAAGTTTTCGACTGCTGAACAATATGTGCCATCAGTATCGTACTCTTTACAATCACCTATAAATAAAATTATTTTTTTATAATTATTTTTAATTAAATTATATTACAATTACCACCATTCTCCACTTCTGAGCAATAAGTCTCATCAGTATCCGAATCTGTAGGGGCACTCATCATAAAAATTAAAAAAAATATTTAAATTTACCACCAAAACAACTTAAGAAAAAAGGGTTTTACTTTACTACATTATATTTTTTTTTATAGCAGTATATATACTATTTTATTATTATATTAAAGTAATTACAAGTACTTCATTGAATTACCAAATATTGTGTTAGTACTTCGAAATACTTAATTGAAGTACAAAAGTAATGCAAAAAATACTTCAAAGTAATGACCGAATTTTTAAAATAACTGGAATGCAGTAAAGTAATGCATTACTTTTAATACAGATTAAGTAATGCATTACTGCAGTATTGCAAGCTATTTTTGTACTTAAAACTTTTCAGTAAAAATTATTTGTAATTTTTAATGCATTAAATATTTGAATTACTCAGTAATAATACTGCATTATTTTTTGAATGCATTATTTAACAACTCTGGCAATTAATAATGTAAAAAAAAATTGTAGAATTAAAACTCCTAAAAATATGCAATAAAGGTAATTTAGGAAAATTATATAAAATACTGGCTTGTCTTATGGCTTATGCCTTATGCACTGGTTACGCTCAGCAAGTACCAATACATATGGACATCAATTCATTGAATTATAATGTTATTACAAATGTAAATTGAATTTTAAAAACTTTACAACTGTGGTTACAATATGGTAGCATACTGTTACAAATGAAGTTCAAACCACATGTTAAGGATTGTATATGCTAATTTACATTATTGCTTGGGTTTTTTTTTGTTGAGAAAATGGAAAAATAATCGAATTATTAATTAAAAATTAGTTAAACAATTTAATTTTTATACTATCAAATATTGAATTACGCAAGCCTTTAAAATATTATTCACTGGCAGTGAATGGCATTATTATGAACTATTAATTTTTTTAATTTATATCGCATTACTGTCTAAAGTTATATTTTCGCCATTATAGCATGTGCAATCCAATTACGTGTATGCCTAGGCTCTATTTATTTTGTAAGCTTCCAGTGGTCTATGTGATTATTGTTCTGAGCCAGAATATTCTACATATTATAACAACTTTGTGGACAAAAACAAAATATATCTTATACTTTATACATATACAAAATATAAAATGGAGGTGGTTGGAACACATACCTCCAGAAAATAGTTGTAATGGACGCACAAATAAAACATGCCGATGAATTATAAAAAAACAACTTGAATAAAATAACGTAAAAAGCCATGGCACGCAACTGAGTTGCTGAGTAAAATGAAAAAACTGCTTCAGCATTATGCTTCCTAATGTAATGTTATAAGTTTACTTGTTAAATCAAAATTATTTATTATTCTTAAGTAAAATGAAACACGTCTAACTAGTTTAAATTAAGACTCATTTAAAACGTTTGCTTTACTTATGCTTATTACATGTAAATTAAAATATTTCGGCAAATATTCTATCGATTTCTTCATTGCAATGGCACTACAGACTACAACCCAAATTGGTCCTTCCTTGGCCTCCTCAAAGAGATTGCGTGACAATTATTTGCAATTTTATTTGGATAACTTTTCTTTATAACGAAGAAATATTTAATTCCAACAAGCTAATGGTTTTAATAAAGAGACATTTGTTATCAGCAAATGGATCTCAATCGTTAGCATTTTCCCAGTCTTAAAATCACAATTACATATTGCAAATTTGATTACTGGTACTCATTTAAAGCTGAGTCAACTTAGAGCCACATCGTCGTCTCGATTGGGAGTTGAAAAATTTCAATAGCAAGTTGTGGGATAATTTATAAAACAGTGTTGGTTTTTCCCATGCACCGAAATATTTAAATTTAATGTTACAACAGTAGTAAAAAACAATATTAGATATACTTATGCTGTAGTACTGGCTTAACAATCAATTATTTTTAGAATATGAGAGATTGTATTTCATATTAGTTAGTTTGAGGTTTTTTTATTACTACCGAAAGCAAATTAATTTAAAATATGAACAAATTTATGATACGATGAAAATTTTAGTTCCCTTTAATTGAATAAATTTATAATTTTTTTCTTTTTATTATTTTAAGATAAAATAACTAAATATTTTAAAATTTTTATTTTATGAATTTCCTAATTCCAAATTGCTATCAAATAAATTTTGTTCTTAATAATTTTGTCCTAAATAATTTACCAAAAATAATGTCATTATAAATTTACTAACAATAATCAACCGCATTCACAGTTCTACAAATTTAAATTTAATTATGTAATATAGAAAAGTTGTACCTTTTACATAAAAAATACTACTAAATTAAAAATAGTAAAAGGATAACAAAAGACATAAATAAATAATAGAAAACAACAAAAAACTATTGTTCCTATTGTTGTTTATACAAAATGGAAAACAATTTATTCTTTTGGGGGTTTCCTTATTTTCCCTTGTGTTTGGATTAAAAAGAATCCCATAGTCAAATTTTTTATACTATAAATTCTTTTATAAGAATACAAAAGATTTTATTGTTGTTAAGTCATGAAAAACTTGTAAAAAGAATTTCCCCATTGCTCACTTAATGAAACCGTGCCTATATTTAAATGCTGTAGTTAGTAAAACATTTTTTTCTAAATTTTGGGATTATTTGAATTATTATTTAAAAAATATTGACTTTTAAAAAAATTATTAAAGTGCAGAAATTAAATTGAATTATGATACGACTAACAATGATGAAGTACGGTATGTAGTTTTGATAAATAGTTTATCATTTACAAACAATGGTTTTCTGGTTACACAAAATTTTTATACAATGAAACTAAGTGTAAGTACATAATGACGGTATGGTGTAGTATAATCAAAATACACTAAAGAGCAGCTGCTAACATCGCTCATACCGTCACACTATATTTGTATCCTTAAAGTTTAAGAAGATTCAATGTCTCATAAATTTTAAATAGCCTAAATATAAAATTTCAATCATGGCGCTTCACACAATATTTCATCAAGAACCAATATTTTTAACACCAAAAAGTTTCAGAGATATATGAAATTTCAAATTTTTTTAATGCATATTTGGAATCTCTGAAGTTTCTGATAAATTTAGTTTTTTACAAAATACATAAATATCTTTCGACACAACAACACTTAATAGTAACTCATCGCAAAATGTATTTAATTGATTATAATCGACAAATTTCATGTGGTTTAAATTCGAATGTAGTTTGCGAGAAAATATGATTTTCCTTTACTTTTTCCGATTTCACAGCCTTTGCCAGAACTTAAATTTTGATTTAACATTTTCTAGTTTTTCAGTGCTTAGCTTGGAGATTATAGTGATGTTTAACTTAAGCTGCAGATGGGTTCAGCATTTTATTATTAGTTTATACAGACAAATAGGTACTCTAATTCCCATTTCCAATTAATATTTAGGATTCATTTTCATTTTCATACACAATAACATTATTTTCAATTATCATTCATAATAATTCACAATAATTCATAATTATTTAAATATTCAATCGTATCGGACGTGTTTTAATTTCGCTCCGTATTATTTAATTAATTTAATTAATTACAATAAATTACTTGCACAATTGCTTAATACATTTTTTTATTATTATTTTTTTATTACGTTGTCAGCATTTTCGCTGGTTTAAAAATATATTACATTTAAATTATTTCAAAACATTACGCAATAATTAATAAGTGTCATATAGTAATATTCAGTAAAAATATAAAATAAAAATAACTTTAAATAATAATTAATAAACATATATATATTATTGATACAATATTTTTAATTTCGTAATCAATTTTATCTTTATTAATTATTTTAAGTGTGGCAATAGTGAAATTTATTAAATTAGAACAATAAACTTTGAATATAATTTGCTTACATAGTGTGTTATTTTACAAAATAATAATAATAACAATTTGAATAACAATATGAATAACAATATGTGCAATAGTTCAAACTGCTATTATAACGAAGATTCACCCTCAAAGGATTTAATAGCTTGTAGCGGAATTTGCTCCAAATTTTGTTTCACGTACTGCACTTAAATACTGCAATGAATATAATAAATCATTTTCATTTTATTGTAATGAGTGCAAAACAATAAGTCTTTCTCACATCATGCTCGCATTAAAGTCGAATAATGATGTGTTTAAATCATTTTCTGATTCCTTAGAATCAATAAAAAAAACTCTACTTATGAATGATAAGAAGTCAGTTAAGACAACTGAAAAGGTTGAGTTGATTTTGCAGCATGTTGATGATTTGAGTTGCCATTTTGACAAAATTGAAAAAAAGAGCAATTTTCGCGCAGAAAATATTGATTTATTTTCTAATAAATTAGATATGTTGTCCAAAAATGTTGCTTCTATTAAAGAATCTCAAATAAATTTGGATGAATTGAAATCTGGACAAATGAAGATGAATTTTCAATTAGATTCAATTTATTCAACTCTAAAGAAATTTTCTATCATTTCTCAAAATAATTCAACGTTTTTTCAAACTTCTGTTGAATTAATTACTGAAAATTTAGATTCCTTCAAACAAAAGATTGGCACACTAAATAATGTAACTACTGATAACAAATTTGATGAAGTACAATCTTATTTGTCTTTTGTTAGAGATGAAATTAAAACTAATAATCAATCTCTTAAGGACGTTATAGACGAATTGAAATGTCTCAAGATACCAATTAACTTGAATGAATCTATTGAACCTGTGAAAAGTTCGTTGTTTGAAGAGTTACAAATCAATAATACAGATAATTCAAAAACTCGACCTTCAACATCGGCAGTTGGTAATGATTTTGTGAAACGATGCTCAATCTATGTGAAGATATCTCCATTCAACTCGGACGCTGGGTGGTTAAAAAAGTTCATTACTTTGAATTTTGGTATTACAGATATAATCTGTAAAAATGTAACACCAGTCTATCTTAAGAAAGATAAACTAAAATTTTCTAGCTTCAAAGTTGAGGTTCCAGTACATACTATTATTACTCTGCTGGACGCAACATCGATTTGGAATTCAATAAATGCATCACCTTCGATTTAGGTAAATAATAATAAAATTAAAGCAAATGGTTCAATAAATAAAAAGGATACTTCAAGTAACAATAATAAATTGAAAATGAATATTGGACATGTTAATAATGATGGTAAGAATAAGATCAATAAAAAAAAATTAAAAACAATATCACTAGTAATAATAAAATCAAAAATAAAATTAAAATTAATCACAACCAAAATAGTTTAAATAATAATAATAGTAAGTTAAATAGACCAAAAATTTAAAAAAAATAGATTAAACGCTGCTAATAATACAAGTAGTAACATTAGTGGTAACCGTAAAAAGAATCATAATTTAAATAATAATAAAATAAATATTAATGATAAAAATAAAAATTAACATAAAAATAACTTACCAACTAATAAAAAACAGAAAAATATTAATGATGGTAATATTAATATCAATAATATAAGTAATAATTACAATATTAGAAATGATACTAGTAATAATAATAGATTATATGAAGTTAATTTTCGAAATTCTCATAATATTAGTAGCAACAATAGACATAGTAGTAGATCTCCTAGTCTTCCTGTTTATGATTTGTCACTTCCTAATTCGAGTGATATCTCATTTAGAAATGTACTTAGATATCCAAACTTCGTACAAGGTGATATTTTATGGATCTTATTTTTACTTCTGATGGGGAAAATATAATAATTTCACAATTTCAGTCTTCTCTAGTTAATATTGATCAATTTCATCCTCCAATCACGATATCATATTGTTATAATGCGCCTGTGTTAAATACCCACGCTACGTCATATAGATTTAATTTTAACAAGACTGATTTTTATGGTCTAAATACTTATTTAAATTCAATCAACTTTAATACACTACTTAATAACGTTGACTTTAATTTTGTTATAGAAAAATTTTATAACGTAGTGTTATTTGGATTTAATATGTATGTACCCAAAATTATTAATAAAGGGATTAACAATAGTCCGCCTTGGTTTTCTTATGAACTTAGGAAGCTTAAAAATACTAAAAATAAAGCATGGCGTAAATTTCTTAAATCTAAAAATAACGTGGATTACATTAATTTTGTAAACTTATTTAATACTTTTAAACAAAAAGTGGATTTAAATAATAATTATGTTGATGAAATGTCATTTAAGCTCATTGATAATCCAAAATTATTCTGGAATTTTGTTAATTCAAAAAGAAAATCTGATGAATTCCCTACTTTTATGAGTTTCAACGGTCACTTAAGTAATGATGCTTCTGTTATATCAAATTATTTTCGTGATCATTTTTCAGATTCGTATGTGAACTCAGATTTTCAAATTAATGAAGGTTACTTTGACCATATGGACTCTTTTCCAAAGACCACTCTCCAGGATATTAGTTTTGATGACTCTTTAATTAAGTCATACTTGTATAAGCTTGGGGATAATTCGTCAGCTGGACCGGATGGTATACCGGAAATTATTCTAAAAAAATGCTCTGGCTCATTAAAGTTACCATTATCTATTTTATTTAAACGCTCTCTATCAACGGGTATATTTCCTGATTTTTGGAAAAAATCGTATATAAGACCAATCCATAAGAAGGGCTCTAAAATGGAAGTAACTAACTATCGTCCTATAGCTAAATTGTCAAGTATACCGAAATTATTCGAACTAATGGTTTTTGATTCTATTTATGAACACTGCGTAAACTTTTTAGTGCCTAATCAGCATGGATTCATGAAACACAGATCGACGGTAACTAATATGATTGAATCAACTTCGAATATTATTAATAATATGGAAGCAGGGTTTCAAACGGATGTTTTATATAGTGACCTCAGTAAAGCTTTGATCTACTACCTCATAGCATTATTTTATTTAAACTAAAGAAATTAGGATTTCCAGTTTACTTCATTAATTGGATTAAATCTTATTTATCAAATAGAACCTATAGTATTTTATTTAGAACGGCAATATCATCATTTTTTGAAGCTAATTCTGGTGTGCCTCAAGGTAGTCACCTTGGACCATTATTATTTATCATATCGATAAATGATGTAGTCTCCATAATTAAAAATAACGATATAAATATCTACGCTGATGATATGAAAATTTATAAAAAGATTGCCTCTTTGAACGATTCACATTTGCTTCAATATGATTTAGATCGTTTTGCAATATGGTGTAGTTTGAATTTTCTAAAATTAAATGTGGATAAGTGCGCAATTATGACGTTTTCGCGTCAACATTCGCCTAATCACTTTTCATATAAACTTAATGAAGAAACTGTATCAAGAGTAGAAGTTTTTAAAGATTTAGGTGTTTATTTTGATTCAAAATTAAACTTTAAATTGCACTACAATTACATCATTAATAAAGCAAATTCAATGTTAGGTTTTATAAAACGATGGTCAAAAGAATTTTCTGATCCTTATATACTAAAATCGTTATTTACATGTCTTGTTCGTCCTAATTTGGAATATGCTAGCCAAGTATGGAACCCATATTTTGATATTCATGTACGTCGAATAGAGTCAATTCAAAGAAATTTCATTAGGTATGCTTTACGTCAATTTCAGTGGCTGAATCCATTAATATTACCGCCATATTTAGATAGGCTGAATTTAATACATTTGGCTTCATTAGAAAAAAGACGTGAATTGGCTGATGTTATTTTCTTAACTGAAGTTATAAACTTGCAAATTGATTCATCATTCATTTTAAATAAAATAGAATTTACGAACAATTATCGATCTAGATCTCCAAATTTATTCAGAATAGCTTTCCATAGGACTACATATGGTAAATTTGAACCCATTAACCGGATGCAAATATTAGGCAATAAATTTCAAAATCAAATTAGAATATCAACTTCAAAAAATAACTTAAAAAAGCTAATTATAGGTAATTGATTGTTATATAATCTATTAACCATTATTACTAGTATTATTATTCTTTTAATACTATTTAGTATGTATTTAATAGTTAGTATGTAATATTTAAGTAGTCTGCTCAAATGGAGACTGTAGTTAATTGAAGTTAATTAATTAATCCATTTATTATTTGGTAATATTTAATATTATATCTATACTTTTATAGAATTAATAATTTGTATTAAACTAAATTAAAAATTAAATTAAATCTTGACAATATTCTATTTTTATTTGTATAGAATTAATAATATATATTAAGTATTAAATTTTAACTTAAATATTAAGTATTGTATTTATATATATATTTTTTTTTATAATGTTATGTATTTGTATAGTATATTAAAGAAATTGTAAGTTGTTTGAATTAAACAGAAATAAATAAATTTGTGTAGCTAACTTTAGGGCAAATTTTTGATTGGAAAATCAATTGAGCTTAAGCTTCAGTCTCAAGCCACACAATCACTTTAGTTAAGCTTGAGTTTAATCTCGTACTGTGAAATCGGACATTACAAAAATAAAACGAAAATGTATTTATAAATTTCACACTATTTTGCTGCCAATAAAACCAATATTTTTACCTAAATTTTGTAAATTCTTTTATCCTTTCAATAAATTCCCAAATTAAATTTTTCTAATTTGTTTGCTGAATGGAAAACAATTTGTTCTTATACAAATTTGGAACTAATTCTTCTGTTAAAACATTTTTTTTTTCATTATTATTATTACTTCTGTGTTTGAATATACTTACATATAACTAACTATTATGTATGTATAAATGAAATTTCTTTTGAAATTTTATTTTTGTTGTAATGATGAGACTTTTTTGGAGTTAAATAAGTTTTTTTTATTATTATTTGTAAAAAATGAGTTTTGCCTTGAAGGAATCAAGTTTATTAAGAAGAATGAAAAATAAAAAAAAAAAGGGAAAATTACTTATTTAAAAATAAAAACAAAACTAAAAAAAAATCGTTGTTTTATGGTAGAATCTTTAATTTGTTTGCATAATTTTCATTGCTGGGTTTACTCCTTTTTGCTGTACTTTTTTAATTTTTTATTGTTTGCAAAGTGGCTTCTCGATGTTCGAATCATTTTTTTTGGTCTGTTGGAATAATTAGACTTTGATTTTTTTGTAGTTAAAAGAAAAGTTTAAATTTAAAAAAAAAAAAATATCATTGAAATGTTTTTATATAGAATTATGATTTTTAATGAATTATCTCCGAATATCGTTGATTAAAGTACGTGTTACAACAATAATTACCAAAGAAAAGAACAATTTTATTAATTGAAATAAAATAATAGAAAATTGTCGTAAATTAATTTCAAATATAAATAATTTTACTTTAATATTTTTAAACAGTACCGCAACTTGTTGAATGAGAATATTCTCGGTAAGCTATTTGTTTACAGCGCAAAGTACTAACAAGAATCGTACTAACAAGAAGTAAAAATATACATCACTTAACACTTGTGTATCTATAAATAAATATATCTAGAATAATATTTATATTAAGTACTTAGGGCTCAAAAATCATAGTTACACAGGGTTTTCACATTTTAAAGTAGGTTGGTTGCCTACTGATTTGATAAATACCAATCCTTTTCTCAATTAAATATTGAAAACTCTAAACCAATTAAGTTTATAAATTAGTATATTTAAAAAACAAGCAACAGAAAATCTGCATATAGAAATAATAACTATCCAAATAATTTTTTTTAACTTTCCTAAACAATTTACTGCAAAAAAGCAATTTACAATTTACTGCAAATTAATAGATACATTGGTGATTGGTTCAAATTCGTTAAATATGCCATTTAGTTTCTAGACAGAATTACAGAACTATAATAAATTGTAGCTTCTGAAGTAGAAAATAATACAAAAAACGACTAAAATTAGTAGGTCCATGAAAATGCAAAAAAATCAGATGCGGTCCCATCAAACTCTACAAATATTAACATGAGCCTTAAATATTATAAAAGCATTACATTTCGTTACATAAACTGTTCTGCAAAAACCTGTCATATGACATTAAGATTAAATATTGTGATTAAATACACAGCAAGAACTTCAATTGGGATATCCGAAAAGAATTGCACTGGTTTTGCCGATAATTACCGAACTATTTGACGACAGGAATGACCACTGTGGTTAATTTAATATTCAATATCAATTATAATCATACAATTTCCAGAAAAATATCAAATTTTAATCGGAAATGCGTCCAACATGGATCAAGTAGTTAAGATACCTCAATTCATATGATATTATTCTAATTAAAAATGTAACTATTTTATTAACATAATCTCTAAACCGTAAATCTTAAAACATATAAAAATCCTTTACCAAATCCCCTAATAAATTTCAAATAGAATAATTATTATATTTCCAACAAAAACTATATATTCCGGAAATATTGAAGAAATTTGTTATTTTACCGTCACAATAATTAATTCTACATGCTATGCTTAGACTTATTAGAATTTCAGTATTCCATAGTTCAAAAAATAAATTTACGATTAAATTACTATAAAATAGAATAAAAACATATGTTTTTTTATTTTTCATGTCTGTCCTGCCGCCATTAAACTTTCATATATAGTAAATGCCAAGTTTATCCCTTTAGCATAGTATAAATTTATCGACATCCAAAATATAAAAAGTTTATTTTAATATATAATACAACAAAAAAAAACATTACATTGCAGTATAAAGTGGCTGGCAAGGATTATAAATGTTGAGGATCAGAGAATGCATGCAAACAATATTTACCACAAATAACAATACAAAAAAAATTAATACGAAATACTGAAAAATTACTTCCCAATATAATTTCCTATGAATATAATATCCTATTTTTTAAAACATATAACAAATATATATATAGTATATATATATATATACTATAAAAATTCATTTGAATTTTAAAATTATATACCATTAAAAATGAATTATTTTCAAATTCTTGTTGGGGTTTCATGTCAAAATCCCGAGACAACAAAGGTAAATTTTTTTTTTGGGTTTAAATATATTTTAAACTAAAGATCATTAATACGAGCGCGATAACGAATAATTCATTTGAAAGGACATTCTCACTGTTATTTTATTTAAAGCAAATTTATGCAAATGAGAACAATAAAAAAGAAAACAGAAATAATAAACTAAAGAAAATTTCAATTTACATAACGATTATTGTTTTTCCGAACATATTAAAAATTTTATATAGGTTTTTTACTCCCCCCATCTACGCCTACGATTATTAATAACAAAATTTAATTTCATCCGTTTCAGTTGTTAGGCAATGTATAATTTTTTTAATATGGTTCCCCTCTTCAATACAATCCAATTTATTTTTTAATATTCAGTTTTAGCTCATGTATAGTTTGTGTAATAAAAATCAAATTCTATCTATATCTAAAAATTATATATATATATATATATATATATATATATATATATATATATATATATATATATATATATATATATATATACGCAGTTGACGTATGTGCAACATGTACAGCTTAATGCTGAATAGGCTCGCTTCTCGTCGCTGTGCCGTTACCGTTTTGAAATATAAAAAAAAAAAAAAAAAAAAATAGAACAGAAATATTAAAGGATATGAAAAATTATTTGACAGTTCAACTTGAAAGAATTTTTCAGCAGAACAAAACCCTCACAGTCAGGCAACGTTTAACTACTCTTATATTTTTCTATATTTCTATACGTGTCAAATTGAAATTATATTTTTTGCATTGGTTCTAATACCGCGATTACAATTGACGCTTTTTAGAGGCATTCTAGACGTAGCATTTGTCAAAATAAAGTTGAAATGTATGGAGTTGCATGAAAGTAGTTACAATGCACGTAGTCTAAACGTAGGCTCGGTAAAAGTTGGCCAACTTTTAATTTTTTTCGCTTTCATCGCGGTTGGCAGTGTCAAAATATAGAAAAATTTAAAAAATAAAAAAAAAATTTCAATTCAATTCAAAATTTCAAAAGGTATTTTATTAATTTTAAATTCAATTTACAAAATTAAATTTAGAAATAATATTTTTCTGTCAAAAAAAATGTAAACAAACAGTTGTTATTTACACATCTACCTTTTCTGTTGTGTCTACTCTTTTTGTAGACCGCATTCGACAATGTAACTCAAGCATAATGCAATTCACTAATATAATCTTCTTAGTTTGAAAGCTTTTTTTGGAGACTTTTCAGACTCGTTTAGATGTAAGAGCTTTCAGGCCTATACTTTAGGCTTGAAAATTATACTTTAAGGGTTGCTACTTTAAGCCATAACCAATTTTTTACTTAATACATATATAAGATATGATTTGAAATAATAAACAGTTTCAAAATATAATATTTTGTGTAAGTAATACAAGCTTTCAATGATTACAACTAACAACTCACAAATTTGCTAATTTGTGTCAAAATTGAAAATTAACTGAACCAATAAGAAGTAAAAATAAGCACTTAACACATTTTTCTTCACAATGTGTTAAGTGTTTATTTAAAAATTGTTGTACTAATTAACTTAAGTTTAATTTTCTTGTATATTTTAAATATTCTGTGTGTTGCTGAATAAGATATTACCAAAATTAAATTTTATGGACTTATAACAAATTTCCACTTAAACTTACGATTTCTTTATTATATAATAATTTTCTTTAAGTTTAGTAGTGGGATGACATGATGGCAACGTGAATATATTTAATATTATAGCGAGGTAGAGACTTTGATTTAAAATATATATATAAATATAACCAACCATTCAATATGCGAAATAGGTTTAACTTATGGCAACTTTCGTGCATGAAAATGCACTCAATTTCTTATATTTTTTTTAGAACCAAAAAAAAAAATGAAGTACGTTAAAGAATATTTTCTTTTTCGTCTCGACATAGGTTTTTTTTTTTTTTTGTTAGTTTGGTTGTGAAAATGTCTTAAAGCTAATCACGTACATTTTCGTTCCTTCGAGGTACGATCTACAACAAGAAAGAAAATAATTTATAATATTTTTTTTTGTTGTATATTTTCGTTTTCTGGTTTTTGATATGTGTGGTGAAGGAATCTCATTTTTAACATTAATATAATTTTTTTTTAGAATTAGTTCGTTATTATGCATAATATTATTCAACGGTGCGAGGCCATTCGTATATGAACTTCTGAAAGAAAAATATAATTTTTTTAAGAACAAAATTATAGATGCAGAAATGGTTTTTCAAACAAAAATATTTAATTTATTACTGAAGACAATTTTTTTTTTTTTTTTGGTTTCACAGTTAATAAAAGTTCGCCTTTCTCTACTAGAGTATTAGAAAAATTTCCATACCTTGACAACTATATCCATTTTTATTCAATTCATATCCTTCGGTACAGTCACATTCGTACATGCCATCATGTATTTCATAGCACAGCTGTTCACAAGGGCTATTACGACCGCAATGACCTAAAAAAAAATAGAAGATGAACAATTTTAATTTTTATTTTATACTGTGTTATAAAATTATAATGTATTTAATATATCGATATCAATGAATTTCAATTAAATTTTATAAAATAATTTAAAGTTGATTTATTTTGATGTAATAAATGCTTACATAATATTAAAAAATATGGGTAGTATAGTGATTGCCACCTGGTGTGCTACCTGGATTAAAAACTAAATGATCACAGAATAGTCGAACTTTCCAATAAAAAGATAAAGAGATCAAAAGAAAAAACAAAATAAATTAAATGTTCAGCATTAGATAAGAACAAAATAAAATAGTGAAGCTATTTTGGGAAGCTAGAAATAAGCTAATGGATAATCTTTAAACAGATAGTCATTAGAAAACAACAACATATTAAAAAATATTAAAAATTTCTGTAGTTAATTAAATTTTATAATATAGTTTTTATTAACTCTATAATTTCCAGAGGATTGTGAAATATTACCTTACGCATTTTATTGTATCATTACATCAATAGCAGGGATTTAAATGTCGGGTAGCAAGGATTATTATCTAAGCGGATTGGATTAATACAAAAAAAAACATGAAAAATACCAGGAATATTATTATTTTTTATAATTATGCCTTTCATTAATGGTCTGGTATTTTCTGGAATTTCAATGAACATCCTGAAAATAATAGAATATGAACTTATAATAATCGTTAATAGATGAAAGCGATAAAAATTCAACAACTATTAAATTCATACAGTAATATGAAATTAAATGCTAATATCTATGTTGACAATAATGTGGACAGATGAAGAAGTACCAAATGCGTGCAAGAAAGCAATCATAATAAAACTTCTGAAGAAAGGTGATTTAAAAGAGTGTGGAAACTAGCGAGGAATATCATTGCTCAACAAACACAGTAAATAAAATACTAACTTTGGTATTACTAACCCGAATACAAGAAGCAATTGAGGGACAACTAAATAGAAATTGCACTGGCACAGTGAGGTTAATAATAGAACAATCGATCGAGTGGAACTCATCTCTATATATGGTATTCGTGGACTTCGAAAGAGCATTTGACACACTAAGACGAAAAGCAATACGCGAAGCATTATGCAACAAGGTAATCCCAAGTAAGATAATCAGAATAATAAAGGCGTTATACAAAGATGCGGAGAGTGTTGTTGCACATCAAGGACAGACCAGCAAAGCTTTCAAACTTCAGAACGAAGTTAAACAGGGTTGAGCCTTAACAAGTGAAGACATCAATAGTAGACTCGGCAAAGCTAGGTCATTATTCAGCAGACTGTACAAAGTATGGAAGTCATCACAATTCTCCAGAAAAACAAAACATAGGATATTCAACTCATGTATAAAATCCATACTGCTATAAAATCCATATGTTCAACAAAAAGGATATCGACAAATTACAAGTGTTTCTAAACAAATGCTTACGCATCATATGTAAAATATTCTGGCCCAGAAAAATGACAAACAAAGAACTCTGGAGAATTACAGAACAAGAACCTATAATAAAACAAATACCCGAAAGAAGGTGGAGATGGATAGGACATATACTAAGACGAGCATCATGTAGTTCAATCACAAGACAAGCGCTGCAATTTTTTTCAAGACAAGAAAAAAATAAAGTTGAAAATATTGTAAGTAAAATATTGTAGCATAAGGGGTCTTTGGTCCCCTCACAAGACTTCCTGATATAAAAAAATAACGCATTTGCTCAATTACGTAACAATCAAATCCAGTCAACTTATTTCTTTTGCAATTCGGTTTAACAGAAAATAAGAGTTAAATTATGAGAGCAAAGTGACGTAAGAAGCGTATACAGTGGTTTAGTGGTTAAAGCGTAAACGCATGCAAGGTGTTAATATACTGGGAAAATTATTATACCATCAAAATCGCCACCATCATCATCAAAATAAGAATTTAATTTTGTTTGATTGATTATCATACAAAATTATAGATTAATTAAACTGAGAATCTGAAAAATGTCGTATCTCTGAAATTTTGAAATTCAAATATACAATCAATCCTTTTATATATGAATACGAAACTTTGGTTAGTGTTCACTAATACTTTTACTAGCAATCCATATGATAAGAGAAAATGTGGTCCACTAAAAACATCATGGAAAAGTGGTTTTTGAAATAATAATTAAAGGTGAATAAAATTGATAGCAACAAATTATAACCGTAACAGACTCCCTATTCTTCACAAGGAGTCAACTTAGTTGAATACATCATTAATATGTTATTATAATTAAAAATTCAATGAATTACCGTGAATTATTTCATTGACGAGCAAAATGCTTTTTTTCATTCCTCATAAATAATATATGTATAATATATAGAAAAACTAAAAACAGATTTTAATGCAACATAATTAATTTTAATGAGAAATAATTGATTTTATTTGTATTGAAATTTACATACTTTCTGCTAAATTGGCAGCCTGTAATTAATAAACAATCTACAGTAGTGCAAATTTTAATTAATTTAATATTATAGATTACTTTTAGTTACAAAATTTAAATTATTATAATTTTGTACAATGTTCTGTAAAAATATAAATATTCAATCTAAAATTTTGTTGGCATTTAATTAACTATAGAAATCTAATTGAAGTTTTGAAAGGTAAATAAAGTCAATGACTCTTTGTGATATATACCTTTTAAAATAATGAACCTTTGGGGTTTCGTTTAAATTTATCTATTAAATTAAGCAATTCCCCTAACGAAAATATAAAATTCAAGAAAAAAAATTGTTATAAAATTTAGTTAGAATAAGAAACATCTTAATATAAAAAATATGATGAAAAAAGTTTTTCAAGAGTTTTTCTTAAAATAAATAAATAGCAAAAAAAAAAAAATATTTCTTTTGGGAATATGACCGACAAAAATATTTATATATTTTGAAATTATCATTAATAACTTTATAATTTAGAATAGGTATAGCAGCGAGTAATTAATTTATTTAACAATATTTTACAGTCAATCTTTCAACAATAATTTTTATTAGTCACTTTTTCAAAAATATTTCATAAATATTTATTATTCATTTCAACTGTTTAAATTTGGATATTTTATGTCTCCATAAAGTCATTTTTATATTCAGAAAGTCAAAAATTTGTTTAAACAAGTTGAAGCGTTGAAATTTCATTATTTATTTTTTTAAATAAACTGACGTATTAGACGGATTCAACTAGATACTTTTAGCTTTGATTTGATCCGGGTAATAAGTATTAAGTGATACTTAATACTACAAAGTATAAAAAGTGATATTATATAGTTACAAAAGTGTCTATACACCAAATGAAACTGACCTTATTTCTATTTGAATCTAGAATTTTGTTTTTAAATAAATTCTTTTGAAATAAATTTCATTTTTATAGCTTGATAATATTACATAAGTTTTTGACAGTAAATAATTGCATTTAAATTAATTATTTTATACAGAAATTGAAAGTTATAACGAAAAAATAAAACAAAAAATATAGACACTAAAATTTCTTACCAAAATTACAGATCAAAAATGTACAATGTTCAACATAAAAAATTTAATTTTTAATTTAAGGACTTGAATTTTTTTATTTAAAATGAAAATAATCAATAATTTCTATTTTTGGTTAATTTTTCTACGATAAATTTCTTCTCTTCGTATTTGTTCCTTAAAACAATTCATAAAATTTTAATATAATTCTGGACAATATTTATTATATCTATATGAAATTTACAAAATTATGAAAGAATTTTTCTTGTAAAGGATAAAAAACCTAAACTAAAATTTTGTATTTGGTATACGTGGAGTAGATATAGGAATTTTTTAGAGTTGTAAGATGTAAGTAAACGTAAATCTCTTGGAATAAAATTATGCATATAGTAATATATTTATTATAAAACATTTCGGGAAAATAAATAATATCAAAAAATGAAAAAAAGAGTATGACAAAAATCACTAAAACTAAGAAAAAACTTTATTAATATTTCCATAGCAAACAAGAAAATATGAATCACCGAAAACGAGTAAAAAAATTAATGCTGTCAATTTCATTTTGTTATACGATTTCTGTCCTAAAAAAATTGTTATAATAAAAATAAAAAAATTAAATATTTATCCGTCATATATTAAAAATTAATATAAAAACAAATACTTTTCGCCCATCATTACACCCCCTAAACAAAGACCAATTTCATAGATTTTCAGTATTTTTTTAACATTTAATCCATTTTGTTTGAGTCGGTTATGGTTTAAACTAAACCAATCTAAAATTTATATCGAGTATATTAGCTTGTCAGCAGAAACAATATTTTTGTCTTAGTAATTTGTCGACAACTAAAAATTGTGTAGAAAACTTCTCTTGCCAGCAGAAACTTAGAGTCGTGATATCAATGACGAAAATTTTGTCGAATTCATTAAACTTGGTATTCTTGAAGTTGTGAATTTTTTATTTTTCGATTTATCCAAACAAATAAATCCAGCAACACAGAACTACAAAATAATTCCAAAATTGTTTTTTTTTTATCTATATGGCAGCAGAATAATTCCAAATTCTAGAAAACTTTACGATAGCGATTTTAAAAGTGTACAACGTATGGACAGGACGGTAAATATTGAACCTTTAACATAAAGGAATAAAAGGAATTTGTATTAAATAATATAAATGATAAATACAATAATAGTGAAATAGAAAAATAATAACGTTTCCCCTATTCTATAATATTTAAACGAGCTAAAAATGTTTTGAAGAAGTACCACAGATGTACTGAAGCTACTATCAAGCCATATATACTGTTTTACTTTTAATACACTGGTTCACAGTAGGGATGTTAATTTACAGGGCATTAACCACAATAGGCAATCATTATAGACATCAATCTAATCTAAAAGAATATATAAGTTATATGTAGGAGAGTTATAAGGCTCCAATAAAGTTTAGATTTTAGGCCTCCCAATTCTTATATTCACCACTGCCAGCATAACTTTAATCAAAAATATTACAGGAACAAAAAAAATAGTGATATGAATTATTTTGATAAAACTTTTTCAGTGTTGAAAGATTTATAAATAAAATAAATTTATTTTCTCAAGTGAATTTATTTTCTCAATAAAAATATTCTTATTTTAATATTTTTCATTATTTATATAGATTTTATATATTCTACAAATATTAAAGTTTATTGTGAAGAAGTTTCATAATATCAAAAATCAAATAATATTGAAAATAAAAAAAAAAATCTTCAATCTTACTAAAAATATAAAATGTTCGAATGTGAAGATTTCAGAAATATTTCATTTTTTTTTTTAATTCTTTCTAGAAAAATATGATTTTCTATTTAAGAAAAGTGCAAAATATTCTTGAGTATAGTAAAACAGCTAACATTTTTTTGGGATAAAACTTTATACAAAAGTATTTAAAAAAAAAGACTAGACTTTTTAAACCTAAGATTGCAAGTTTCATTTCCATTTCCAAGGCAAATCAACATTTAACAAAAAATATTGAAACTGAAAAAAAAAAAATATTTTAAAATTTATGTCACGTTTTGTCGGCAATGTTTATTCAATCGATTAATTTTATTATACTTTATCGTTATGCAATTTTTGTATTAAGAAATTAAGATATAAAACCCCATAACAAAATAAATTTAGTGGAAATTTTTTTTAATAGGGTAAATTTAAAATGAATAAATATTGGTAAGGATCGAATTTCCTTTTATTTTTTTTTTATTTTTTTTTTTTTTTTTGTATTAAATAATTTAATTTTTGTTGTAAATTATCTATTATTAAGTTATAAACCATTTACAGCAAATTCTGGTGTCCCACAAGGAAGCCATTTAGGACCTCTAATTTTTGTCTTTAGTATAAATGATGTTGTGAATATAATACATCGTAGTAATGTATATATATATGCGGATGACATGAAAATATACAAAAATATTAGATCCAGGAGTGATATATTAGAATTACAAATCGATCTTAATAACTTTTCTACTTGGTGCAAAAAGAATAACCTAGATCTTAACGTAAATAAATGCCAACTCATTACATTTTCAAGGAAAAAGATCCCAAGTACAAATTGTTATTATTTAAATGATATAAGTATTCCTAGAGTAACTGTGGTGAAAAATCTTGGTGTTTACTGTGACGTCCAGCTTAACTTTAAATTTCACATTAATTATATAATTAATAAAGCAAATTCAATGTTAGGATTTATGAAACGTTGGGCTAAGGAATTTGATGACCCTTGTGTTACCAGATCCTTATTCAACAGCCTGGTCCGTCCGGTATTAGAGTATGCTTGTCAAGTTTGGTCACCCCATTATGCTTGTGATGTAGGTAGGCTTGAAATGGTTCAACGCAAATTTGCAAAATTCGCATTAAGAGCTATTCCAGATGAATATTTATCTTACACTAATAATGTTTCTAACTATTGTAATCGTTTGAACATTTTATATTTACAAACATTAGAAAAAAGACGATTGGTAGCAGATGTAGTGTTCATTCACCAGGTACTCCAAGGTGAATATTCCTCGTCCTACATTTTAAATAGATTAAATTTACGAGTAAATATAAGACCTCTGCGAACCATGGGTACATTTTCTACTGAATTCCATCGTACTTCTTATGGTATGAATGAACCCATCGGCAGAATGTTGAGAAATGCTAATGAATTCGGTCTTGATTTTGACTTCAATATTCAAAAACATGTTTTAAAAAAGAGATTATACGCGATTTTACAATAATTCTTGGTGGACATCTATTGTGAATTTTTTGTACATAGTAATTTTCTTTTTTCTTATTTTATTGTTAAATTTTATTAATTTTTTAGTAGTATTTATTTTATTGATAATTTTTATTAATTTTCTAGTAGTTTTTATTGTTATAATAATTTTAAATATTAGTTAAATATGATTTCATACGCTTAAATTCTTTTCTTTTTTGTATATATATTTATTTAATTGTTTTATGATATTTAATAATAATAATTATAATTTATCTATTATGTGCTTGTGCTAAGCAATTAAAGATTTTTTTCAACCATCTGAGCCTAACCCAATGGGTAGGTGAATGTTCCTTGGCATTAGTTGAGGAGTGCGAAACAGTTGTTGTTTAAATTCTATGTATATAATTTCCATTATTTCTGTCTTTTAATTTGTACACCAATCAAGAAGAGAAAAAAGTTACCAACGAAGTTACTGTGAGTTTTCAATTAAAACTCACAGTTTGCTTTGTAAAAAATTACTGAAATGTATACTTCCATCATTTCGGAATCTTTGATATCGATTCACAGAACCGGACACTACTAAAATCATGAAATAACCTGTCAACCGGTCGCAAACATAACGAAAAATCTTAATACATATATATGAGCTATTTCCATTATTAATAAAATATTTGGCGGTTTTAGGATATTTCTAGATTTAGCTATGAATGGATTATCAAGTTTAAAAAAATATTCCATACTTTCAACGTCAGTATTGGTGCTAGTCATAATATTAAAATATGAATATTTTTGACTTTAGTCATCACGAGCCACCATTTAATTTTGAGGGAGGCTCAAAATAAATTTAACAGAAAATTTAATTACAAAAATGCTGACTCTCTTTATATTTATCAGTGTTTCTATCTATTAGTTTCTGAGTTTCTGCATAATTCTAGCTTTCAAATCAATTTAATTTTATAAATTGTCACAAATTTTTGTTTTTGGTTAATATCCATTATTTTTTTTAAATTACCGCTTAAGAACACAATGTAGAAGAATGTATCTGCCTCCTAAAGTGACAACGTAACTTACGGTGATCATAAGGATCTACCTTTAAAAAAATTTTATTACCGCAAGCACATACAAATACCTAATTATTTATTAGAAATATTCCAATTCAAATTGTTTTATAAAATAAGTCAACTATTCCCGTTTAAAAAACGTTTAACCTTTTTACAAATTTGTTTTAATAATTCTTTAAATAATAATAAAAAAAAATCTAATCATATTTAATTCTTATTAAAATTTCATAGTCCATACAAGCAAGACACCATTATTTTTCCTGTCCAAAATTATTCATTCACCATTATATAAATGTCTGAAATATTACATTAAGACCCTCAATCCTAAAGTTCAAAAATATCACATTTAAACAATCATAAAATAGTTAAGCATTGAAACGTTTTATAGAATTTCCTAAAAAAAAAAAAAAAAACTATTACAAACAAAGGTTTATAAATTTCTATCCTGATATTTTTATACTAATATCATCAAGAAAAAAACCACACGGACACTATAAAAAAAACACTCCTTAATAGAATAAATAGGATGTAACAAAAAAGGGTGTGCAATGGGATATAATAGAGGTTAGTTGATATAGAACGATAAAGGTAAGGGTCATCAATTTGATGGATAAAATGTATATATAAAAAGATCGTAAAAATATTTGAATAATAACAAAAAACGAACAAAAAAAAAAAAAAGGTTTTCTTAATAGAAAACACTTTGTCAGTTGTTGTGATCGAAATGATGAAATGATAAAAAAGGATAAAAATTCAGATGTAACTTGAACAAATCTAGTCTGTCAGCATCTGCAATATGTAGCATCATTTAAGCTCAGTAAATAATCAGTTTAACTTAAAATACTAAATAACCAACCCATAAAACAATCGAAATTAAAGATTATTATAAGATCAGTTTTCAATACTAGCCTTACATCGGGACTCGGGACTATACCCTTATAAACCTCTAGAACCCATTTAATATATAAAATCAGAGTCGGAAAACAACTTAAAGTTTATCTACAGAATTAACTCCTGCAAGAAAAGCATTTTATAGAAAAGAGAGCTGGAGAAGTACTCGCATTATTGGATTTAATAAAACTGGATTCGTGTTATAATTAGTTTTTTCACAGCTTCCTATTCATTGATAATATCATCTGAACCAATAATGCTGATTGTCAATTTTTCTCGGATATGGAAAAAACTGGTGCGCGGAGCATATTCTTTATAGTTGGTTCAGTGATTTTAAAAACCTTATCAGATATGGACATATCAATCAGGATTATAGGTTTGCACAGAAACCCAGAGCACTGGTAGACTATAAACTTTATAGAGGCAGTAAGAACTCTTTCACAATTCAAACGACATTGTAATCTAAATCTCAATTCACATAATATTTTAAAGACCTTATTGGTGATTAAAACAAACTCTTCAGCTATTTCGTAATTTACTTAATGAAATCTATTGTTTTTTTTACCTTTAAAAAGGTACAGAAAGAGGAAAATTATTTAAACAGCCTCCAAGACAAATTGTTTATTATATTACATATATTTATTTGTTGTTTGTCATTAAAAAATTAACCTTTTTTGTTTCTTTAATAATCATAAAAAAATGAAACTAACATTAATTTTTGTAATAGCTTTTTACTTTACGTCGAAATTTTAATGTTTAATTTTAGAAAGGTAAAAAATTCTCTACTATTTCATATTCAAAAATGATTGTAAAAAAGATATGATTATAAATAATATACAGTTTTGAATTTAAGAAATAATTTATTAACTAATTTTACATCATTTGAACTAAAATATCAAACGAAATTTGTTATTATCATTAGTGTAATGCCAGCAATTCTGCTAAAAATGCTCATTTAGGAATCCAAATAATAAAAATAAATCATTCAATAACGAAAATGTCATCAATGAAAATAAATTGCTGGAAAAATGATTATTACTTATATATAAAGCCTGATTTTAATGACTAAGTTTTGTAAGTTTCGATAAACATTCACAATATCTTGATAAATATCCCTGACAAATGATAATTTGCTCATGTTTTCGCACTCATTCAATTCTCATAACAAATACAATTATTTTTCTTTTTTTTTCAACCGCGAGTAGCAACCAACGAAACTTACATACAAAACACGCATTAATATCTTATTAGTGTCTATAATATATTCTCGATTGCAATAATTTGTAATTATTCACATTTTAAAAGCAAAATAAAATTTTACCAGATTTTTTTAATGTTCCATTTTTTTTATTATAATGGTTAATGAATTTTCAATATTAAAATTATTTTATTCATTTCATAAATAACTTTTTCACTTAATAATGAAATCAAAAATTCAATTATTATTTTATTTATACAAAATAATAAATTAAAATAATTTTATTTTTTAAAATAATTATCACGTTCAAAACTTTCTCCATTTTATGACAATTAAATCATTTTTATTCATTTGTACAATACATATATATAAAATTTTACGAATCTACTTTGACAAAAGTAAAAAAAAAATATAACAAATAAAAATATTTTTTTAGAACAAAATAAAAAAAAAGCTGTTAAAGTAGGGGTAGCCCAAAATACGAATTTTGTTGATATACAAATTCCATGAACATAATGATTCAGGACATCGGCAATGTATTTTATATAATTCGGCCACCCAATTTTTAAACATCACCAATCATTAAGCTCGTGAGTCCTACCAAAGATAATATAATACAAGAAGATTTCTCATCACTTACAAATTTAACGATCAAAATATTTTGTATGGCGGGTTGTAATATTACAACCCGTCATAAGGCCCAACCATAATATGCATAAGCTGGCTTATGCAAACTCTATGCACGATACGATTATTTGTAATTTGTATCTTCAAACCATAATGTGCATATGGCAACATTCGTTAACTTTTGCTCTCTGTTTCGTTATAATTTTGATTGTCAAATTTCTGTATGCAACTACGATCAGTTTCGTAGTTCCGTACAGAAATTTGACATATCAAATAAAGTCTTTTTTTTTCATTAAATTTGAAAATATTGAAAGTAATGACAGTGCATAAGGAAGAATATCTATGCATTCGTTTAGTTTTGACATTTTGCATAGGCTTGCATATGCCTATTATGGTTGGGCCTATAATATTACGCTCATCAGATTACTACCCGCTCTCAAAATATATTTTCATACTCATATTTATATTCATATTCATAGTCAAAATCAAAAGTCAAGTACATTTTGCGAAACAAAACAAAAGAAAATAAAAAAATTCTCTCTGCGTGTGATATTCTTTCTCTTTGTTTGAGAAAGCGTTTCTTCCCTTTCACGTTGCCGAACGCACCATAGTTGCAATAAATAAAAATAATTCAGATAATACTGCTTGGGTTTATATATTTTTTGGTCCTACATATCACAACTAAATCCAACAATTTTAGGCAAAATCTATTTTTTTCCAACGGTCTTGCGATTACAGCATTTAATAATTATTCCATAACTCTTCGTAAAAATAATACACAGCGTAGCTAAACCATTTCATTTCTACAATGAATTTATCCAATTAACAAAAAAGGTGAAATTATTTTGGTTTTTGTGATTTTTCAAACAAGACATCATACCTAGAGAAAAAGGTCCTTCGAAATTTATTTGCCTCTCTATGTATGTTATATAAAATTATTTTTGTGAACAATTACTAATTTTGGAGGGTGGACATTTTGACAAAAAAAATCTTTCTATGATCGTAAAAACAAAATATTTATGTGCTTTTATCACATAATTGAGAATAAGAGGACATTTATTTCAATTGGCTTCATGCCATATTCTCATAAACGAGAAATTTTATTAGAAAAAAAAAATAGTTGAGTTAAAAATGAATCAAACATTTTAGTTAAATTATTCAATTAATGGGAAAATTGTAGAGTACAGAAATTTATAAAAATGTATTGAGAGGACTATATGATTTCACAGACTTTGTTCAATGCTTGATAATGATAAAAAATATTTGGAAATTGTGTGCCGGAATTTACAGCATACAAATATGTAAGTTCATTTTAATTAAATATCTGTAAAATCATTAATAACAGTGATGGAGAACGTTACGTCTAACGTAACGCTATAACGAAAGAAAATTTAAAAATACCGTTGCAAACGTTATGAAATTTTCGTTTTTGTTATATAACGAAAAACGTAACGAAACCTTTTTTTTTTTCGTTTTTCGTTTTTCGTTATGCACTATTATTTCTTACAAAAAAAAAAATAGATGTCGAATTTTCCATTAATTGTTTACAAGGGAAAATATTTCATGTAAAATTACAATTATCTTGTTAATTTTTAGGTTTGTTTTCTCAAAATGAAAGACTTGAGTATTATTTTTGTTAATGTTTGGGTTTTTCTTGAATGAAATTTAAAAGAAATGCAATAAAAAAGTTACTAGTTAAAATTGTACTTGTTTAATTATTATAATTTTATATTAAATAATAATTTTTTAAGCAAAACGTTATAAAGTAGCATAACGAAAAAAAATTGCGTTATAAAACGAAAATAACGTTTAAATTTTTTTTTTCTGTTATAACGGAACGGCATAACCTTTCGATTTTTTTTTTTTTCGTTTTCCATCACTGATTAATAATCATTAATAACAGTGGTACCTTCATAATTTAATATATACTAGAAAAATCATCTAATTCTAGTGAAAGGATACGGACGGTCGCTAGATACTACAAATCACAGTTGTTCAAATGCGGTTTCTTTTGTCTCGTCACCACAACGAAAGAGATCAGTCATGAAGACTCTCCGGGAAGGACCATTCATATCGATGCAAGTCGGATTCTTACACAATCGTATCCGGTATATTTTAAACTGGACCGCACTGAATAAAATATCCTAAATATAATTAGCTATTTTAATTTAAATCTACAGTTCTTTTTCATATTTTATTAAGCTGCAAATATGCTTCTTATCCACACTGGCTTTTTTTTTGAATGCCAGAGTAGCCGGGGAATTATAAAATATTCACTAACTATGTTTTTGCGTCAATTGATTAAATAATCTATAGTCTTAATTACTGGAACTTCAAAACCGCAATACTTACAAAATTTCAATAATATGTATATGCAATCGAAAGTTTTGAAGAATCTTTAAATGGTCCATATAAAGTTCACAATTACAATTAATAGCAGTTTCTGAAAACCAACAAAGGATATTTTCATTTATACATAAATAGAGAAGTAATGAAATCATAATTTTGATAAATTATTAATAAAATATATTGACAATTATAATTGCCGATTGCTAGACAAAATTTCCGGTTCCAAAAATTAAATTTTACTGAAATTTCGACAAGATAATTTTACCTACCACAAAATAATTTTTATTAAATTCGTTAATCATCTCAAAAATTAAATCAGTTTTGTATAAAAAATATGCTTATTGAATTTTTTTGATTATCCATTTTCTTCCTTTTTAATAAAATTTATTCACTACGACCACCAGCCAGCCACATAAACATTGCACATGGCCACCACACAAATATTGTACAATAATATAATAAAAATATCCACAAACATAAATACAAAAGCTAGTCGACACTATATGGATAGAGTTATCTTCATTATTTACAGGCGTGAAATTTACCAAAAAGGTTCCGACAATAAATTTTCATTTTTGTGAATCATAAAATTTGCCCCACAGTAGAAAACAAAACATTCCCACATATTACATAAAAAAAATATTTCTTTTCACTCAAATGATTTCGATTGCCACAGGAAATGTTCAATACAATAAATTGGTACGAAAATATTAACAAACATTCATTCAGAAAAAGTACCAAAAGTACAGAAAAGTTGCATAATTAATATATATATTTGTATGTGTAAAAAATAAAATATTTATGTAACAGGGTGTTGAGTCTTAAAAACTACCATTATAAATAGCTACCATTATAAATTTTAGTAGAGTACTGCATACATCTTGTGATCCTGCCAGCGGAATGTCGAAATATTTTAGTTTAGTTTAGAACATTTTGTCAGAACTATGTAACGTTTGCATTTACGTGGTGTGCCAAGCACATTTCAATAAATGATTTATATATACATTTATGACGTTTTTTTCGCGCCGTTATTAACTGCATATTTAAGGTTTACAAACCTAGTAGAATAAGCATAATCTATGCTTTCTAAGTTACAAAATCTATATTTCCTAACCCCTACAAATAGAGTATTCTGAAGAAATTAATTTCTAATATGTCCAAATTTAATTTATCGTATAGAAGGATGTAGCTTGTTTTACAAAAGCATCTCATTACACTAAGTATATCAATCAAGTTATAAGATTGTAACTCAAATATTGTCGGTTTTATGGGTATCTCAACTTCTCCATAGTTAAAAATTCAACTTCTTTGTGACCAAAATCTTGAAGACTTCATAAATATTCCTATTATATACTCAAAATATCACATTACTCCATTCAGTAATAAATTCTTAAAAATGCACACCCTATATTTAAAAACATAAGGGGGTGTAATGTGTTAACGGCTCCAAAATATAGCAACAAAAAAAAAAAATAAACTTCATCCTCAATAATTTCTCATATTGCAATCGAGGCTATGCTATATTATAAGCTAAAACAGCTTTCATGCCAACTGTTGCCCTCTCGTATCCCATAACAACTTTAAGTTAAAGTTTTTGTTGTTGTTTTTTATTTGCACATTTTCTTTCATTTTCATGCTGTTCGTAAAATATATTTTGATCATACATATACATACCTAAAAAAACAAATTTAGGATAAATTCCCAAAACTATTTAGTTTTAAATGTGTTGCAGCTGAACATGTCAAGCTAACGTAGCAATGTAGTTATGCATTTTTTTTTTTTTTATTGCAATTCAAATTTTTCTATTTTTGTTAATACTTCTCACTCCACAATACTTTGTTGTTATAATCTTATTGTAATATGTAAAGTAGCAAAATGTTTCTTTGTATTTTGTTCTTTGGTAAAGTTAACTCTTTTTGTATTAGTATTAATTACAATGTAAATTCTACTGTATTCTTGTATAACTACAAAATAAACTTCTCTTCTGTAAAAGGTTTTCATTGAAATCGGACGTATTTTTATTAGTAGTAACAAAAGTTTATCGTAGCAATTTTAGCAATTTATTTAATTGGCAATTAATTTAAAGAAAATTTCAGAATCAGATCTGAGCTTATCACGGTATTTATTGGTCCTTCAAAACGGATTAAATTAATTATTATAGTAAAAAGCTAAAATTGAAATAAAAATTCGGGTTTTTTTATATTGAAAAAAAAAAAACAGTGTTGTACATTTATATTGTGGATTGTGCTTCAAAATAAAATTTGGTTGAATTTATGAAAAAAATAGTATAATCAGTGAATATACTAAAATAAAAATAAAAAAAATATATTAATTTATAAAAAAAAAAAAAAAGCCGCATGCTAAAAAATCATAAAAAAAAAAAAGAAATCAAATTTAACAGTTATTTGTTCTAGAAGCTGTTGGCGTCGGTAATTTTTTATATAAAAAATAATACATTGCACATCTGCATTAGTGTTAGTAACATTTTCGGTTCGAAACAATTTGTTTTAGAAGTTTTTTGGCGTCATACATTTTTGTACAGTCGAACAAAAGTTAAATTTGTTAACAATTACAAATTTTTAAATTTAACGATTTTTGTTCGCTGTTGCAAATTAAAATAATTTTTTCTGAAAAACAAAATAAGATCGATTGGCAAAAGTTCCTGAAAAAATAAATTTGAAAAAGGAAAAATAAAATGTCTCAAGTAGATCCAGCACCGTTAATTCGAGGTCGCGGTAGAGTCAAGGCTTCAATTACAAAATTTACAAAATTTGCAACAGAAATTTCTGATAGTACAAGCTTAACTGAAATTGAAATTAGACTTTCTCGAATTGATGATCTAGTGAAGGAGTTCATTGCTTATGATGATGTGTTAGGTGATCTTGTTGGTTATGAACATGAATACGACGACTTTGAAGACAGAATTTTATTACTAAAAAATATTTTAATCGAGGAAAGAAATAAAAGATCAGCTGCTGTCTTATCAATATCACAATCACCAAGAACAAGTAATCATGACAATGACCCAACGCTAAGCACTGAACTTATTGAAGCATTATCAAAATTAACTGAAAGTCAGCAAATGATGATAACTGAATCAGCAATCGGAAAGTCATCTTTTGAAAAAATATTACCAAAAATACAAATAAAATTATTTTCTGGTGACTATAAAGATTGGCCAACGTTTGATGATCAGTTCAGTAAAATTCATGAAGATACAAAATTATCTGGTGTTCAAAAGTTCACATATTTAAGAAGTTTGTTAGAACCGGAACCATTATTATTAATCGAAAACATTTTATTAACAAATAGCAATTATGAAATTGCGTGGAATAAATTGTCTAGACGGTATAACAACAAAAGAAAAATTGTTACGTCATATATCGAAGCATTTTTTAAGCAAAAAATGGTAAAAGATGGTAATGCTGAAGAAATTAGATCAATTTCTGATAATCTTGAAAATTTGTTGTCTGGAATAGATTCCATTGATCCTACACAGTGCAGAGATGTTTGGCTTATTCATGTGGTGGTGAACAAACTGGATGAAAACACCAGAAAGGCATGGGCAGAGAAATCAACTGAAACTTACGAAAAAGATATTGCAGAAGGAAAATACTTTCCAACAATAAAAGAATTTTTGAAATTCTTAGACGATAGAAGAACAACTTTAGAATCTATTCAAGAACATACAACATCGAATCAAAAACATCGTAATATCGTTAACAATACTAATAAAATAAATAAAGCACGTTGTAATTTTGTAAATAAAAATACATGTCCGAAATGCAAATTGTCGCACCCGTTGTTTAGATGTTATAAATTTAAACAGTTAACTGTTCAGCAAAAGCGAGAGTTTGTTAGTAAGAATTCACTTTGTTTTAAGTGTTTAAATGATGGTCATCGTGCATTGGCTTGTACATATGATAAGGGTTGTCAAGTATGTAACGGTAGTCACCATTCAATGCTCCACCTAGACAAATTAAATAATGCTACGCTGAATCAATCGGGATCGTTAGTAGCTGAACCTGGCAGAGTTCAAAATGCATCAAATCCCTTATCATATCAAGAAACACAACAAGTAAATAAAATATCTGTTCCTGGAAGAGGACAGCAACATGCAAATTCGTATACATTATCAATTGAGAATTCAAGAAATTCATCATTAGGTCAAGTACATGCTGATATGATGAAAAGTTCAGTAAATGCAAATCTATTAAATTGTAATGTACAACCATTTGTTCCACATTATGATCAATGGCAGATTGACAACAACAATGTGGAAAATTCAATAATGTTTATGGAAAATTCTGCGAATTTGGTGGAAAACAATTTAGTCTCATGTAAAGCTTCAAGCTCAATGTTATCATTGCTGCCTACTGCTCAAGTTGGAGTCAGTCATCCGGATGCAGAAAAATCAATGTATAGCAACGTATTATTAGATTCTGGTTCGCAAATTTCGTTTATAACCGAATCTTTGGTAAATAAGTTAAAACTTAAACGTAAAAAATCTCAGATTACAGTAAACGGACTGTCATCATCTGGTAGTGTGAACACAAATGGTGTAGTCACACTTAAATTGTCATCAATATATAATAATGCATCAATTATAATAAAAGCATTTATATTAAAAAATATTTCATCCAATATGCCTGCACAGTTTATTGATACAAGCAACTGGCAACAATTAAAGGCTTTAGAATTAGCTGATAAACGTTTCAATTATCCAAAGAAAATCGACATTTTACTTGGTGCTGATCATTTTTTTAGTATTTTACGACCAGAAAAGGTTGATATTGGGTTTGGGATGCCAACAATACAAAATACTATATTCGGTTGGATTGTTGCAGGAAGTTTTCAAGTGTCAGCTAATTCATTTAATATTGAAATCAGCAGCGGCTCGTCCTAATGGGCTAGGTGGGCTAAGCCCACCCTAAGAAATCTTAATTTAAACTCCACAAAATATCTTCCAAAATAAAAAAAAATAAAAAAAATAAAATTCATATAAAAAAAAATATTTTCATATTATGTACGATATTTGGTCTGCCTACCCTATAAAATATACGTATTTTCATATAGTAATTATGTAATAGAAATAAAAGAAAAGAAAACGAAAACATTCTTGCGGACTTAGTCCGAAAAATACATTAAATTTGCTTTGCAACTTTTTTTATATGTATTGTTTTCTAATATACCACGGTTGGGCTAAAAAATAGTAGCCCACTGCATATATGTTTCCACTATAGAATAAAAATTTGAATATAAACATTTATTAAATGTATTTATGTATACAAACATTTATTTTCCATATGCATGGGCATGCACGACGTTTTTATATATGTTTTTTGTATTGAGAATTTTCTTATATGCATATAGTAGGCGAGAATAATTTATATGGTAAATCAAAAATAAAAAAAAAATCTCTGAAAGAAATGCATGAAGCATGAACGACGATTTTTTTTTTTTTGTATTGAGAATTTTATTCTATAGGCGAGAATAAATTTATATAGTAAAGCAAAATTAAAAAAAAAATATTCTCTGAGAGAAATGATTTATTGGATTTTTTTTTACAGCAAAAATGTTATAAATATGTTTCTATATTGTTTTGCTTCTGTTACTTTAATGTTAGGGGCTATTTAACAGTAGCCCGTAGTACATAATATTTTTCCTGAAAAAAAATTAACAGCATAATGCTTATTTTTTTATACATTGTCTGTTAAAAAAAAATAATGGAAAAAGCATTAGAAGAATATAGTCAAGTGCGTATATCGTGTATGCGAATATTTGTTTTACTATTGCTATACATAAGTATAAAAAAAATATTACGTATGTTTATCGTATAGCATTGTTTTAAAGATTTGAATGCTTTTCATAATTCTAATTTGAATTTAATGGTGCGGTTTTCGGAAAATTAAAAAGCAAATTTTTGATATAGAGTTTAGTACTAAAATTATTTATAAAAATCTTTTATTTTAAGTGTTATTGCTAGTTTGATACGCTGTTTTGCTGTTTTTACGCTGACCAGAAGTTTTCAGGCATTTAGTATTTTTGTAGTTAAATTTTAAAATTACATATATATTATATTATACACGTATATATATGTATTATATTTATTTATAATTATTATTTAAGTAGAAACAAATAATATTATTTTTTTTAATTTTGTTCAAATTAAAATTTTATGAATAAGAAGTATTTAAATTCACCCAAAAATCTTACCGATATTTTTTAATTTTTTTTCCAAAAGATAAATGTTTTGTTCGGCAGCTGTGAAGTGTACCAAGAGACCATAACTTGGTAAATGCAATTGCACAAGGTGTTTCAACATTGACCGATCAGGATTGTCGAAATTATTTTTTAAATATGACGGTAAAAATACCAGAGCTATTGCTGGCGAAGAATTATATTAAATTATATTATCGCTTAATAAAATTTTAATTTGAACAAAATTAAAAAAAAAAAAATTTATTTGTTTGTACTTAAATAATAGGTTTGAAACACATAGAAATTTTATTTTTAAAAGACTAATTTGAAATTTAAAAAGAGTAACTTGAAATTTAAAAAGACTAATTCGAACTGATTTTTTAAAAGACTATATTGATGTGAATTTGATCGGAAAATGCTATATATTGTATATAATTGTCATATTATTTTTTGCTATATATATGAATTTTTAAATATATGCTCTAATGATAAATGAAATAGATTACTTATTGGAGCATCCATTTAAATTAGAGGTTAAGGTTAAAATTAAAGAATTTGGATTACATCAGCCAATCGATTTTGTTTTGTTTTGAGGAACCTGGACACTAAATTCCAGTTAACGCTTTGAGTGTAGTACCTCATGTTAAAGTGGAAACCTGCATAATGTGTTTTCTTAATTTAAAAAAAAAATCAGCCCACCCAGGATTTTACAGCACGAGCCGCCACTGATTGAAATAAAAGATGAGTCAAATTTAGATTATTTATTAAAAAAGTTCTGGGAATTGGAAGAGGTTCCAAATCAAAATTATAATGGTCTATCTACCGATGAAGAAACTTTCTGTGAAGAGCATTTCATCAATAATTATCATAAAAATGAAGTTGGTAAGTTTGTTGTTAAATTACCTATATTGCCTCAATCATCAAACTTAGGAAATTCATTACAATCCGCGGTTAAAAGATTGTTATCATTAGAAAAAAGGTTTCTAGTTGATAAAATGCTACAAAAACAATATCGAGATTTCATGAATGAGTATTTGGAGATGGGTCATATGACAGTCATTTCAGATGATGAAATTAATATCAGTGATAACAAATGTTATTATCTGCCTCATCATCCTGTAATCAAATTGGACAGTCTGACAACTAAATGTAGAGTTGTATTCGATGGGTCTAATAAATCTCATTCAGGTATATCTTTAAACGACAAATTGGCGGTAGGACCTACGGTTCAATTGGATTTACAAGCTATTTTAATTAATTTTCGAGTATTTAAGATAGCTATATGTGGTGACATAGAAAAAATGTATCGTCAAGTTGAAGTCAACACAGAAGATCAAGATTTGCAGCGTATTGTTTGGAGAGATGATCCAAAACAACCTATTCAACATTTTAAATTAGCTACAGTTACATATGGTACTGCTAGTGCACCGTTTCTAGCCACAAGATGTTTGAAACAAATTGGTTTAGATTGTAAAAATACTCATCAAATAGCATCAAATGCTATTATAAATAACTTCTATGTTGATGATTTTATTGCTGGTGCTGACACAGTTGAAGAAGCAATAAATTTACGTAAGCATGTATCATTACTACTTGAAAAAAGAGGTTTTCTATTAAGAAAATGGATTTCGAATTCATTACCAGTTTTACAATCTATTAAAATTAAAGATGCAGCTAATTCACTAGTCAATTTGAATGAAAATGACAATTCAGTAAAAGTTCTTGGTTTGTTTTGGCAACCTGTTGACGATCATTTTACATTTAAAGTTCATCTGAAAACAGACATAACCTGCACTAAAAGAAACATACTATCGGAAGCATCAAAAATATTTGACCCAATGGGATTTTTATCACCGTGTACTGTAGCTGTAAAAATAATATTTCAAGAATTGTGGTTAAAGAAGTACGCGTGGGATGATGTATTACCAAAAGAAATTGCAAATAGATGGTTCAAAATTAGAAACAATTTTATGCATTTTGAAAATCTAAAAATTAATCGATGGTTAGGTACACCGGGTGAGAATTCAGAGTTGATTGGTTTCTCTGATGCATCTGAAGTAGCATATTCTGCTGTAATTTATTTAAAATCAGTTGATAAAAATTCTAAGATAAACATCAATTTATTAATTGCTAAAACAAAGGTAGCACCATTAAAACAAGTTTCGATACCCAGACTTGAGCTCTGTGGTGCACAGTTACTTACCAAGATGTACCAATATATTATTTCATTACCTAATTTTAAAAATTTAAAAATCACAGCTTTCACGGACTCATCAGTAGTTTTATCCTGGTTATCATCACATCCAAGACGCTGGAAAACGTTTGTTGCCAATCGAACGTCACAAATCATTGAAGTTATTACTGCATCAAATTGGAAACATGTCAAATCTAAAGATAATCCGGCTGACTGCTCATCTAGAGGTATTTCTCCAGAAAAATTAATTAATCATGAGTTATGGTGGACAGGTCCACATTGGTTAATACGAAAATCATCAGAATGGCCAACTACTTCAATCAAACCAGAGGGTGATTTAATTGAGAGCGAATCCAGAAAAAATGTTCAAACATTTTTAATTCAAAATCAAAATAATGTATATGATTCACTATTTGGTAGAATTTCATCATTAAATAAAATTCTACGAATCATTTGCTATTGTCAACGGTTTATTAATTCATCGAAACGTAAATTTGATATATTTATAAGCTCAGAAGAAATTAATGATGCGTTAAAACTATGTATCAAATGGGCTCAATATCAAAATTATCAAGATGAAATTAAATTGTTAATTTCGAAGAAACCGATTCAACGAAAAAGCAGCATATACAATGCTGATCCTTTTCTAGACGATTTCGGACTTTTAAGAGTACTGGGTAGGCTTGAGTATTCAACGTGTAATTATGATACTAAGCACCCATTCATTATTCCAAAAAATCATATTTTGGGTAAGTTGATTATTAAACAATTTCATTATAAACATTTACACGCAGGTCCATCCTTGGTATTAAATCTTATTCGTCAAAAGTTTTGGTTGATCGGAGGAAGAAATTTTGTGAAGAAAGAAATTAATAATTGCATTGTATGCACTCGTTACAAGGCAATGACAAATCAACAAATGATGGCACATTTACCGAAAGAACGTGTAGTTCAAAGCAAAGCATTTGTTCAAACTGGTCTTGATTATGCTGGTCCATTTACCATTCGATGGAACAAGGGAAGAAATCCTAAAACAAATAAGGCATACCTAGCTATTTTCGTTTGTTTTAGTACCAAAGCTGTTCATCTAGAACTCGTCAGTGATCTAACATCAGACGCTTTCATTGCAGCATTACGAAGATTCATTGGTCGAAGAGGAATTCCTGCAAATATTTTCAGTGATAATGGAACAAATTTTGTTGGTGCAAAACGACAATTATCATCTTTATATTACTCAGCATTTGAAGATACAAACAAGGTAAATCATTTCTTAACAGACAGTTGTATCAATTGGCACATGATACCACCGGCTGCACCTCACTTTGGTGGTGTTTGGGAGTCCGGGGTGAAATCAGTAAAGTACCACCTAAAACGAGTCATTGGTGAACATATGTTAACTTTCGAAGAACTTTCAACGTTGTTTGTACAAATTGAAGCTCAATTAAACTCCAGGCCATTGACACCAATTTATGAAAATGATTTAGATAATTTAGATGTGCTGACACCTGGTCATTTTCTAATTGGTTCACCACTTGTTTCTTTACCAGAGCCAAGCTTGGTAAATACAAAGTTAACTCCACGAGATCGTTGGCATCTTATTACAAAAATTCAACAAGATTTCTGGCTGCGATGGAATAGAGATTATTTAAACGGGTTACAACAACGCAAAAAATGGCACTCTGAAAAAGAAAATCTAACAGTTGGCGACATTGTCATCATTAAAGAAGAAAATCTTCCACCAGCTTCATGGGCTCTTGGTCGAATCCAGTCAGTGCATCCCGGACCAGATGGTTTAGTAAGAGTAGCTACAATCAAGACAGCAAAAAATACCATAAAACGTCCAATTATAAAACTGATCAAATTGCCAGTATCAGTCGATGAAATGGTTAAGGAGTGAATCCTTCACCGTGGGGAGTATGTTGCAGCTGAACATGTCAAGCTAACGTAGCAATGTAGTTATGCATTATATTTTTTTTTATTGCAATTCAAATTTTTCTATTTTTTTTAATACTTCTCACTCCACAATACTTTGTTGTTATAATCTTATTGTAATATGTAAAGTAGCAAAATGTTTCTTTGTATTTTGTTCTTTGGTAAAGTTAACTCTTTTTGTATTAGTATTAATTACAATGTAAATTCTACTGTATTCTTGTATAACTACAAAATAAACTTCTCTTCTGTAAAAGGTTTTCATTGAAATCGGACGTATTTTTATTAGTAGTAACAAAAGTTTATCGTAGCAATTTTAGCAATTTATTTAATTGGCAATTAATTTAAAGAAAATTTCAGAATCAGATCTGAGCTTATCACGGTATTTAAAATGTATCTACTAGGACTAGGTGTATGTATATTATTAAACACATACATATGTAAATATGGTTAGGATATTAATAAACAAATTGTGTATTTGTTTCGAATTAAGTTTTTCATTTCTTCAGTTTAGAGTAGCATCAGCGGGACTGAGAGGAATACTAGAAAAGAAATATATAAATCATAATTTTTTTATATTATATTTTATTTTTAGATTCGATATTAGATTTTATTCTGACAGACTTTTTAAACAATTTTATTATAATATTTTGGTAAATGTACATAAATACAAGGGTAAAAGGATTCGTGAAATATTATCATTAGATAAATTATGAATAATTATTATATAAAATATTTATTTGAAAAGTTTTGAGACATTGTGTACATTCGTTATTTTGTACATTCGTTAATATAATAATTATTATTACTCTTAATTTAAATACGAAATACCTTAAAATTTAATTTTGTAGATTTGTTCTTCTTTTATTAATTATTCCGCGGATATAGAAGGATTATAACTTCAAACCAATACAATTCGAAATAAAATATTTAATTAATCCGTACAGATATTGGTCTCCGACTCATTAGTACTACTATATAAGCTACTAGCTACGGGGCTCTGAAAAATTGACACCTTAAAAGTTTTTTCATTTTTAACATAAATAATGTTACTAAAACTATTTGAAAAAAGTACATACTAAAATTTCTGTTCAATCACTAAAAATGGATTTGAAAGTAAACTTCAAAATTTCAATTGTTATTTAGTAAAAGTTTGTTTTAAAGAAATTACAAATTTTTATAATCTTCTAATTAAGAAAAATAGTACTTAATATTTTATATTCGATACTTATACAAATTAACTGCTTCAATAGACTCTAATTGTATGTACTCAAGATTTAATTACGTACATAATTCTATATTAAAATTACGCAAAAGTTTAGCCACTGGCACTAATTAAACAAAGGCTCTGATATTTTAACTATTATGTATATTGAAATTCTGAGGATAACTTTGCTGTCGCGTTGGGACACTACTACTATTTTATAGTTTTATTCAGAAATGTCAGTAAAGTTAATAACATAGAAATGTAAGGGTCGTCACAATAATGAATACAGTGGGACGGTGATCTGAACTATTGCAGTATGCATTGTAAATTATTACATTAATTATATAAATTAAAATTCTCTATTTACCATAACTTTTAACCTTTATTAAATTAAAAAAAAAAATAATGAGGAAAATATCAACAATTTTTATTATATTAAAGTAATAAAAAGTTGATTTATTCTGCTTGAGAAATGGTAAATTTTTTTCAAGCATTTTTTTTTTTTTTTTTTGCTGCACGACTGCAATAACGGATGATTTCAAGCAGAATAGAAGTTAGCTTTATTTAAAATAATTATGATACCAATTCAAAACTTTACAGTTTGCAGATAAATTTAAATGTTAGTTAAAATTTTAATTAGATTTTTTCTAGAAAAAATGTGAAAAAATCCATAAATTAAAAATGCTGATTATTTAAATTAAATCTTTTAACTATTTTTTTAAAAAAAGTTGGAATACTTGAATTTTAAATTTCCATGAAATTTTCAAGGAAATTTATTATGAAAATTTTTTTTTAATCAACCACAAAAATTTGTAAAACATTCTATATAAAAAAAACTAATTTACATGTTTTTTTTATATACAATAATTTTTAATAACAAAATTATAAACTTTTTGATAATCTTGTCAATATTTTCGGGTCTGTTATAATACCGTAAAACAAAAAGAGTAAAAAAATAGACAGAAGGACATTATTAAACCCTTTTACTTCCTTGTCATTAATTTGAATTAAAAATTCTTCTTAAGATTTTGTATAAAAAGCAAATTAATGAATATACAATATTTTCACTATATAGGACCATTTTAATAATTACCCATAATTTTTATCGATTCACTAAATTCTCATTTTTAGTTTTGTAGGAGTAATGGGTAAGAAGCTTGATATAATTTAAGTCCTTTAACATTTTTTTTTATCATTTTTTTTTTATTATAATAGAAAAAAATATAATTTGTAAAGCGTATGTAATTAACAGAAGGACTTCCGCTGTTATGGATTTTTTTTTAAAAGAATAATATTAAAAGGATTAAAAGGAATGATAAATTGTATAACAAATAAGAGTGTTTTGAAACAAATATTGGAAAAAAATTAGGTATATATAGAAAAATAACCTTGAAAAAGAATATTCTTGAAGCTTATTCGAAAAATAATTAATTAATTAGAAAAAAATTGTATATTTTTTGAAAGCATTTTTATGTAAAATTTTCATATTACATATTTTTTTTTTTATTGTATGTAGTTCTTTAGGGAATATAATAATTTTAGAATTTTTGTAAGAAGTTACATTTTAATTAGTTTTAAGTATACTTAGAAAATAATTAAAAGTCAAATTAAATTAGTCGAATTATATTATATAATAAATGAATTTTATATTTGTTAGAAGTCATTAAAAATATATTTTTATATTTAAGCATATTTTCTTTATTATAATTGAATATAAGAATAAAGTATGAAATCATAATTAATTTATTTAAATATTAAATAAAAAATACTTTTAATTTGTTAGAATTTATAAATACGAACAAAAATTACAATATCGACATTGAATTTCTTTCTTTCTTAATAGATTGCTTCAAGACTGTTGCAATTTTATGATAATAAAGACAGTTACAAATTTGGATATACACTATACAGTAGTTTAACAGCTTCAATTCTTTCGGTTTTGACCTAATTTCTAATTTTATACGAACTGATAGAAATAACCAAATAACGTATGAAACTTAACAGAGGGTTACTATAACCTAAGAAAGTAACTAAGATAAAAAAAAAACTTAAGTCGCATGTGCAAAAAAGATGAACTAAGGTTTTGGAATTCAATAAATTTTAATTTATTTAGCATTAAGAAATATTCTCATTTCTGCCACATTAAAATCAAAGGTTCTGTTCTAGATTTTAAAATGTTGAAAGAAAATGCACAAAGCCCAACGTTTAAAGATGCTGTTAGTTTTTTTAAACCATTCATAAAATACATTAAAAATAATTATTCAAAATAATTATTTTCGAAATTGAGAATTAATGCCTTAAAAAATAGATCTTAAGAATTTAATGCAATGTTACAATGTAAGCAAGTAAATTTCTATAAATTTTTATAATATTTCATTAAAAAATCCAATTTGATTGAAGATTAAAATTATTTATATTAGATACCATTTAAGTTCGCCCCTAAATTTATGAAATATTAATAATCAAGAAACCAATTATATTTTTAAATGGATTGAAAACTGAATCCTCTCTACTCTAAGAAAAAATTTTTTACAATTATTCAAAATATAAAAATTGTTACATCATAATTATAATCAATTAAAAAAACGAAATTTCAACATTTTCAACAACAAAATGTAATTATTATAATCATTAAATTACATATTATCAAATATTTTTGGTTATGTTATTCATCAAATAAATGTATATAAAATATAAAATTCTTTTTTTCCATAAATTTATTTCCCTACACTTATATTATCAACATACAAATTTCGTTAGGGTAGCATAAAAACCATTTAATTTAAATATATACGAGCTTTCCAACCGGAAAACTGAGTGTTTCTTTTTAAATGAAAAACAATCAAACTTCTTATATTTGTCAATTTTAATTTCAAAACTTAAGTTTACCATGTCCCACACCCTTTGTGATGTGGAAAATATGTTTCCTTTTTTGGATAACATAAAATTTCTGGAGGACGAAGATTTTAAAATAATTAAATATATTTTTCCAACACTGAACGAAGGGAAGTTATTTAAGATCGCATATAAGACAAATTCAAGACATTTAAGAAAATATGATGATGACTTAAGTAAAGATTTAAAGTGTTATAAAGGGAGAGAAGGATGATAAAGATGACATTAATGTTGATGACATATGCGATATGCCTTTTCCATATTTACATTTTCAAAATATAATAACAAATCTAAGATTTTTCTACAAACTTATTATAAGCATACCACCATTACAGATTCAGCATTACAGGAAAATGTTAGGAACAAAAATATTTTTTAGTCATAAGAAGGTATAAAGTCAACATGTTGTAATAAAGAAGAAAAAAAGGATATATGTATTTATATTTTGCTATACATATGTCCTTAACGTATATATTGCGGTGAATAGAATCTTACGACATTTAAAAGACATTTTGTGAAAGATTTTGTTAAATTCAATTGATTACAAAATGTTTCACTATGTCTGGTAATCCTTATCATTTTTATAAGGATTTTATATATATTCAAATATCTATATATGTATTAGTATAATTTATTCGGTTTTTTTTGGTAGAGTATGCAATTTATGTTACATATAGTAAAAATAAAAATTATTGTTTTTTGATTATGTAATATAATATAGTATAAAAAATATTTTGAATATTCGAATAAAATTTGTGTTATGTATAATAATTTATTGTATAATATACATTTTGTTTTACGAATTGAGTAATATTAATATTATTAATTTGTTGTTTGTGAATTAATGATTTAATAGAAATCTGTATTAGTTTAAGAAATCTAATATAATTTAAATTCAACACTTAAAAGTATGGTTATAAGGTACAAATAATATTTTTTTCAGTTGATAAAAAGCATTGGTTATAATACTAAAAAAATACTGTACCTTATGTACTTAAAAAAAATATATGCAACGGGTGAAAAATCTTAAGCAAAATTTCAATAATTCTTTCTACTATAGAAGCTTGTTACAGTAATGCTTCAGAGATGTCATATAGGTGGTTTTTCTTAAATTACAAACATGATTCAAAAATATAATAACCTGTACCAGGTTCTGAAAGTCTCCGCAGGATGAAGAGACTTCGTGAGTAAGCAACATACAATGCAAGACATTGAAGTAGAAAAAGAGTTATCCTTAGTAAACCGGATGGCAAAAAAGGCTTTGTATGGTCGAAGAAACTGTATATAATGCAATACTCATAAACTATCATATTTAAATTATATATGATTAAATTAAATTGGATACGTAAACCACTGTAACTACAATCGGTAAGTTATTATGTTTTAATAAATTAAAACTTCTTCTCAAAGCTGGTGCTATGCAAGTACGACACCTTCGATATAAACTCTGATGTTTATTAGATTTAATAGAGTGACTATTTGAGTCGCTCTTTCTTTAAGTCATGCTTCTTTCTTACTCTTCTCTCTTAATATAGAGGCAAAACTAATTTTAATAATAGTTCAAATTTTAACTCGAATTCTATTATGTTTTGATATAAATCGGAATCATTTACTGTGTTTTGTAATTGATTAAAATAATTTTAACTATACTACTGGCTACAAATTTAAATTATTCCTAAATACTTAATATAAATCTTTCACATATTTTATACACATAAATCAAATGCATAAGTTTAAATTGTATTTCAAAACTTTAAAATTATATTAATCCTCACAAGAAAAATTCAATCTTTTTCAAAACAATATTAATTGAATATAAAATTTTCCAAAAAAAAAAAATAATATCAAGAAATAATTTAATTTTAACTTATTTAACTCTTTTTGCACTCTACATAACTTTATAATATACAATAAAATTATTAAATAAACTTAAAATGAAATATAACTGAATTATAAATAGATTAAAATATATAATAAATAAATCATATTTTGCAAAGTTTTAATTTGAAATTTTATGATGACAATAATATAAATAATTTTTATCTCTATATAATATGTTGGCACAGTTGGCACTGATATGTTTGCCATACTAAATACTGTCATATAGTTATCATTATTAATGTCAAACACAACAAAAAAAAAACATATTCCTAGTTACAATTTCAAAACTTAACTGGTCAAGCTAAATAAATAAATAAATAATAAAAACTTTTGGATTTTGAAAAATATATAATTGGAATGTACGTTTCGATTTTGTTTTTTACCACATTCACTAGATTTTAAAGTAAAAGTAATAAAATGCCATTAATGTGTCAGTTACAATAAAATATTGTTAATAATCTGTAGAAAAGTTTCGTTAAAAATAAATATTTTAAAATATAGTTTTGATAATAGTTATTAGTGATAGTATAATGAATACTCATTTTCACCAAGGAGGAAAATTCATTTTTTAATTGGTTAGTTTTTATATTTATTGACAAATTCTATAGACAGCCATTTTGTTAATAGTAAATATTTGCGACAAATTTTAGAAAAACTTATGTAATAATTTAACAATTATCTTAAAATCTTATCAATAAAGATTATACAAAAGGTTAGAAATATACATTTAATAGTGAAGATATCATCTATAATAACACACACTGAGTCCGTATCCCTATCATTGATTATTACTTCTCCATGAGAAAAATATTTGGTGTTGAGAAAAATTTGTTGAGGGTGACTGATGGCTTTTCTATATTGTACATAAAATCACAAATTCAATCTCAAACTTTATCATTATATAACATAGTAAATGTTCACCTAAATGATTGTCAAATATATCGCGTTGGAAAAGTCGGAAGGTTCGAAAGAAAACACCATAAACCAATATTGCAGAAATTAGAAATTTAAACATAATATTTAAAATGAAAGTTTATTATAAATTTAAAAATTCAACTTGGTTTACCGCAGCAAGTTGCAATTATCACCAATAATTGTTAACCATTAAAAAAAACTAGAAGTTCATGCTCCTGGGAGGTCTTTATTCTGTGCTACATATACAAAGGACTAATGACCTTTTTTGTAAAACCAAAATTATGACGCTTCTACTTTTTACAGAATGATCTCGATCTGATCTTTAACGAAACTTAATCATAAGAAAGAAAGGTCAAATTCACCAATATAAAATATGGTAACAATAATTTTCGTATTATATTGTTTTTTGTATATTGAAGGGAAAAGTTTCTGATAAAAATTAATCGTCTGTGTAGTACAAAAAAAATTGTATGTCACTCATTTATTACGAAGCATGAAGATGAAGACCCAATTTCCGTTTAGTTATTTTTAAATTCATTCTAATCTCATATATCTTTTTCTATCCATTCATTTCATAATTTTTTTATTATATACACTATCACATTTTGGTTATATATTTTGTTATATACGAATATGTACAGTTAAATTATTTTCATCCAAATTTATTCTATATCCCCCACCAAAGGCAAAGCATCACCACTATAATATCATTCATAATTCAATATTCCTTACATTAAACAAGTCATTCTTTTCTATATCCTTATTTCCATATATATATATCTACAATACATATATATATATATATATATATAAATATGTATATATATATATATATATATATATATTAAGTGTATATCCTTTTAACTACGAAAAGAAGAAAAAACGATTTTTGTGGTTTTTTTTTTTTTGTACCATCGCCATTTCCAAAGACCAACAACAACGACGACAATGAACTACCAAATCCACAAAAATGATAATATCAGTTCTTCCCTAGTAAAAGATAAACAATTATACTTTATTCCGCTATCCAAGCCAATTATTTCTACTACAATGACAAATTTATACTATAATTCTTTACATATTTATATATATTTTGTTAATGGTATGAGTGTAGAAAATACGTTAAAATCTAGAAGTCAGGAAATAACTGATTTTATTTTTCAATTGATGTTTTCCTTTTTCCTTTTCTATTTCTAAAGAATTAATAATTTCTTAACTTTATATTATAAATATATATATATAAAAGAAGAATGATTATAGTCGCGACTTGTACTTCTCAATGACTCAACATAACTAAAATATCTTATAGAATATATAATCAAATTACGAGGCTGTTATAAGTAAATTTGGAAGTTTATAAAAAAATTAATTTCAAGTTCAATATATTAATACTTAATTTAGTTCGTCAGATATTTTACTAATACAATTGATTATTTTTTTTTTACTTTGCTGAGCTAGTACCTAGTAGATTTTGCAGTTAAATAATATACAATAGAAGCCAGCAAAATTCTTGATCGGTAGGTCAGCTACTTTAGTTTCATATTATGTTCGAATTTCGTTAAAAAGTTTATAAGATAACATTTTTGAATCTTACTCCTTACTGCTATTCAGTCCGACAAATTAAATTTGATCTTTTATATGGAACAATCTGGAAACTTTTACGAACAAGTTTGTGGTTCTTGTAGAATAATCTCATACGGAAATTCTGGGTTGGAACAAATATAATTTGAATTATAGTTTAGAGGATATACAAGTTACAATTTTGAGCAGTACAAACAGATAATTTACACAAACATTTACTAATATTTGATATCTCAATATTATAACATTTAAAAGTCAGTTTATTAAAATTACTATGCCGTTTTTTAACTATATGATAAAATTTAGTACTTCAAATGTTGTACTCATACATAAATATATCTAACTAAAGCCCAACTAATAAACTATAGAACTCGTATATAATATTTATTAAGAAAATACTTTCTTTCTTGGGGGATAATCAATTCGTTAATTTTTCTTTTTTTAGTATTTATTTTTTTGGTAAACCTAAGTGACACAATTCACTGTTTACGGAAGATAAAATTTCAGATTTGATGGCATAGTGTTATATTAATGTTTAGAAAATCATCGAATATGATACAAAAAAAATTATGGAAGAAATTTTTTTTTATTTATATTTACATTTTTTATTATATTTTTGTAACATTCCTGAATTAGTATTTTTAGTTGAAACATTCCCAAATTTGGAAATATAATTAATGTTGAGCAAATCATAGAAATAGATTAAATAAATAAAAAGAATTCTTCACACAAAATTAATTTTCAAAGTAATTACATAGCTGAAGATGAAGAACAATTCGAGTTTTGTATAAAATTTTATTTACCTTGAATTTAATGTAAACTTTTCATTCTAACAAAAAACTTTGAAGCAAATTTTGATAATATTTTTAAGATAAAATTGTATACTTAGATAAATTATTTCTAATATTATATTTTTTATATACCGTATATATTTAAAATTATACAATATTATTATAATTAATTTTCACTTATATAAATATTTTCAAGTTACCTATATAATATATTTTTGATGTATATAATCAACAAAAGTTTGTTGAAAAATTTTCAAAATTTTGATAACACTTCAAAATTATAAAAATATTTTCTTTTAAAAATTTTGGTGAAAACTTTGGCTTTTTGGAGTATGATTTTAAAGAATTTATGAAAAAAAAAAGCTTTAATTTAAAAAAAGTTTATAAGAAAATTTATTAGTATTAAATATAATTTAATGAAATCTATGAAATTTGTTCAAAATATCTGGAAGATTATTTTGAATTTTTTAACGATAGAGGTTATACAAGTATCACTAATAAAGAGGAAATTAATGAATTTTCATTAATTCATTAATAATTTTGTTAAAACACGGGCAATCTCAAATTTAGAAAATAAAATATAAATACCGTACATATATTTAAATTTCAGAAAAAAATGGTTTTCTTCAGCCCCTCGCAATAACTATCATATAGAGCAGTGATGGCAACCCGACGGCACGCGTGCCAAATTTGGTACGCTACACAATTTTTGCTGGCACACTCGAGTTTTGATTTAATTTTATCTATTAATCTTTTAATTAAAGTTTAATTTCTAACAAAAAATCATATTTGTAAAAACTGCTAATTTTTAAATTAGTAGAAATCCATAATCATAAACTATATAAAACAAATTTTAAGAAAATCAAAAATATCAGTTCCATAATTTTAAATAAATATTATTTAAAATATTTTGCAAGTTTATGAAGCATGCAGGGATCGAAAAATATTAAAAAAGAGCATATACAACAGGGTTTCAGTCTTCTTGGACACAGTTATATGGCATGGATAGTAAATTGTTTTTTGCGTGTTATGTAATGAAAGTGTTGTATGTGTACAGCGACACTTAGAATCTGTTTATAACGCATTACTAATAAAATCTAAGCCACAGCAAAAAGAATTTTTTGCACGAGAACTTCGAAATAGAAGTTTACAATCAAATTCACTTATAAAATATGTTCGTACTGTAATACCATATTACTGCAGCATGTTTTGTATAAGCATACGAAATTGGTAACGATGGCTCAAACTGGTGCATTTATAAAAGATGTTTTTTTTTAAAAAAAGCTGCACAGTTTATATTTGAAGATTTTGCAAATAAGAATAAAATTTTTGAAAAAAATCAAAACTACATACAGTACAATAAAAAATAGATTTTTTTTTATAACTTCAATAAATTGTAGCACATTCAAATATTTATATTTGAAATTTGTATAATTTTGGCACGCGATATATTTTGGATTTGCCATCACTGATATAGAGAATAAAAAACGATCTCACTGAGTGAGCAGAAGGATTTCATATTTCTCAAAAATTTAAAGAAGACAAAAAAATCTGTATATACATAATTTCGATGTACTGAACTGATATTGGTTGAAATTTTTTATAATTTTTAGTAGTTTTAACTTCATTGAAATATCTTATAAATTGTATTGTCTTTGCTTAAACTGAATATACATTTGTAACCAATTCATTGTCCTAATTAATTTGCAAGGAACTAACAACAATTTTCGTTTCAACCACTAATTTCTAAATCCGACAGACAAATACGCAAAAGATAAAATCAAAACTAAAGAATTACTAAAACTATAATTTTAATTTTGAAAATATCTTCTGAAAATAATTGATTTTGAAATTTCTTATGTAATCTTAAATAATATTGTTTATACAAAAATCTTTAAAATAAACTTTTTGCATTATGCATGCACATCCAGACACAGAGAGAAAATATTTGGGATTTCATTAAATAATATAATGTTTAAAACTTCTTAGAATTGCTATCTGAATGCACTTATCTGACTAATATTTCTGGTTTATAAAACTTTTTTGATTACTCTAAGTACCAAAGACAAAAGTATTTACAAATAAAAAACTAAATTTTTTCCAAACCATTCGAGCTTAAAAGCATTGTCCATAATTACAACAGGGTGCTTCAAGGTAATGTTTGGCAGTATCAAAAATATATATAAATAAAACAACGTTTATATGTATTTGTAAATAAAGAAATTCATCAAATTGAATTGAATTAATTATTACTATTACTGTAGTTATTGCGAGAATAACGATAAAACCTAATTTTGAATATACGGTATTATGTATAACAGTATGACGTAACACTAATAAAAAATTTGGTATTTTATTACAATTTCATTATTGCAATAATAATTTATTTTTAACATATAAATAAATTATATATATTTTTTTTTTTTTTTTGATTTTTGGAGGCCCTTATAAATCCAGTTTTATATTTTGCAGAGTTTAAAACCTTTTGGGGCCTAAAAATTCTAATACTGGCAATTGAAAGCGACCTAGTCAAAAAAATCAAATATGACTCTTTAATCGACAATTTTGCAAGAAATAAATCACGAAAAAAAATATATAAAACTTATAAATGAAAAATTATAAAATATACATGTCAAAAATTTTATTTCTTTTGTCCAAATTTCGAAAATAAGTCATGAAAAAAATTTGCAAAAAAAAATCTTAGAGGGGCCACAAAAATTGATTTTTGCCTAGGGCCTCCAACATGTTAAAATCCGCCTTTTGTATAATTAAATTAGTAACATTACAATTTTTATTCCGGTATTCGAAGAATGTTTTAAGGTAATATTAATTTATATAATTTGTCAGTTTTATTATTCTACAAAAAAATAATCAAAATTCCTGGGAGTGTAAAAAAGGATCAATTTCATTTGTTAAGGAAACAAAAAAATTTAATGTCATCATGAAATAAATTATTTATGTTGTGTGGTTTTAAAATAAATGTTTTAAATTTGATTACAATAAAAAATATAAATACAAAATAATATTAATCATTAAAATGTGTTTAAATATTACCAAGGAAATAATAAAATTAATTATAAAATCATAAGGTGAAATTATATTTATTATATCATTTGGGAGTTTTTTTTTAATAAGTTTCTATATATTTTCAATTTTCCATTTCCCTAAAATATGATTTTTCGGAGTAATATTTTTCAACCCTCCGTATTTCAAAAGAAATTATTTGTAAAAAGGATATAAATCATACGCTGTTAAAAAGTTTATAACTTTAGAGTAAAATTTTATATTAAAGCGACGATGTATTAAGATTTTTATATCCATTTTTTTTTGTTTAGTCTTTAAATTAATAAGAAAATCTAATATAAAAATTGTTTATGACGGATTCGTTTAAAAAGTACTTAAGTATAAAATAATTTAAAATGGAAAACATGTTCCATAAAAATGTTCTTAAGGGTTTTTTTTAAAAAATTATTACATATATATTGGAATTTAAAATATAGATTAGTGTTTAATCAAAATTTATGGTTAATTAAGTACTTTAGGAACGAAAATTTTAAAATTCATAGAAAAAAATTGTAAAAGATTGTTTGCCAAACATTTTAAAAACATTAATTTGAGTAGGTTAATTTTTACCATACATTTTTGATATATTCTACTTCAATTTCGATCAAGTATTTTTTATATATGATAATAAAAAAATTTGCAAATGATTTTTGTTATAGTTAGTTTGTTGGAAAGGGAGTGTGATTCGTTTTCAACAGATAACACTGCTAAAATCATAGGTAAATCATATCGCAGTGCCTTTTACTTCGCAAGAACCATCAAGAACCTAAAACAACTTAATATTGTTTTGCATACAAAGTGCCTTCATATTAGCTTTTTCCCAGACATGATTTAAAATATATATTTATTTTAGGGTTGCAACAGCTTCAAATGGCATCCGAACTATACTTTTTTTATAGGAAAACTGAAAACAACTTTAATGAAATAATTATTTAATCAAACTGTCATTTAACTACATTCTATTGAGTTCTATATGGACAATCATTTTTCCACACAATTTATCAAATATTCAACTATTTTCGTATTTATATTCTAGATTTTAAAAAATTCCTATTAAATTATTTAAAATTTCGTCCTTGATTAAAAAACGAAACTATAGAAAGAAATTGCAAATTTATAAATGATTGTAAAATGTGTTATGAAATACACAAACATTTTTTAAATTTTTATTATTTCTATAGTTTTCATCCAAATAAAAATATTTTAAAATGATTATTAAATGATTAAGGTAAAAATGTAAAAATATATATTTAAAAAAAAATATATTGTATACATATAGAAATATTGCAAAAGTATAGAAATAATGTGATTTTTTTTTAAATAATTTTTATGCCGTCGCAGCAGTATAAAAAATTTCTTCAATTTCAATGGTTCACTATGAATACAAGATTGTTTTTTTTTGTATTGTAGGTACTATGAAGAATTTTACAGAAATTAAATTTTATTCTGATGTGTATAAAGATCACATAAAGATATAAAACATTTATATAAAAATTAATATAGTCAATAAAAATAAAGGACTCTTTTGGTCTCTGGTTCATGTCCTTTTAAATTGATTTAGTATTTAGTGTATTAACTGCATTCAATTCAACTTTTACTGTCCTAAATTCGTCCTTTCTATATCATATGTGCATAGGATAACTATACAAAGGATTTTTTAAAACATTTTTCTAATGATAATATTAATAAGTTCGAATAATTTTAATAAGTCTGTCAATTTATGGCTAAATTGAAGAATAATATTGTTGATTTCTTGCTAATTTTGTAAAACAATCCTCTTAGAAGTCCAGGGCTTCTATACTTGACAATATCCATAGCATTCAGTTAATTGCTGCTGCTTTTACATTATTTCATGTGAGATTTACGCTAATTCTAGATATTCGTTATTCGACTCGAACTTAATTTCTTTCCAGTCTAAACTCATAGTCATCCTTATGATGCTGTCGGTATTTTTAGCACTATATTACATATTGAACATTTTATTACGGGTATATACTTATTTTAAAGGTACGTTAACTTAGAGCATCATAGACGCAACTGCCGCTTTTGTTCCATATTCCTTGCTCTTGCTAGTTCCTTTTTTAATTTCTGAATTTAAATTAGAGATTAGGATATAAAATTAGTACTGTTCCACTATCACTAAAACCAGTATTCTAAACTTTCAATAACGTTTCATAAACATACCTTTAAAAAGAATATTTATTTAAAATTTATTATAAATGTTCTAAGTTCTAACCATTTTACAAATATCTGAATAAATAAAATTTTAGACATACGTAAAGAAAAAAAAAATGTACTTATTTTGTTGGTTTAGGATCAGTTTTTATTCAATTTTTTTTTGCAAACCTATGCAAAAAAAAACATACATAATTTGAAAACTAATGCATTTTTCCCTGAAATTGACAATTCACTTGAATTATAATAACAGACAAAATATAGTAGAAGATAAATTTTCTGTGAGATTATTTTTTGGTTTTGTTAGCTATAATCATTTTTTTGCAAAACTTTCTTCGATATTTTAGGATTTTAAAATTTCTAAGATGAATAATCCACAAATTTTTTTTGATGATTAATCATAAAAATATTGAATTATTTAAAAAAGAAATAAATAATAAAATGTAATAAGATTTTTTTGGAAAAACTTTAATATTTTGGACAGACATTATTGGTTGGCTCTTTTCCAGAGTTTTATGCCTACAGCAAATTCTATGATGTATTATCGTTTATAGACCACAAAAAAATATGGTATAAAAATTTCTTTTGAAAATTGTAAATATTAAGTAATCATAAATGCTGAGGATTAGGTTTAATGAACTCCTTCAAAGAGCCGCATCTAATAGAGGAAATCAAGATATCAGAAAACAGATTCAATTCATGAGACTCGAGCAACTCAGCCGATAAACGCTAGAGGACTAGTTTATAGAATTAGGACTGAGAAATATCTATGGTCTTTACTTCTTCTAAGCAAAAGAAGGAAGAAGTAAAGAACTGTCGTCAGGAAGTTTCTGAGTTTTTATAGATGCACGAAAATCGATCGATTCTAAACTAACGGGCTATAAACGATTCACTGTAGAATATTTAAAGCAAATTTAGTCATAATTCATAATAAAGTTTTTGTTTTAAGAATATTAACTCGCTAATTAACGAAAACACTAAAAATTAAAAACCATAATTTTTATTTTATTCAATTCTAATTCAATATTAACGTAATAAAATAAAATAATTCTAAAATTTGTATACATTTTACATATTACTCAGAAAATATTAGACAACAACTAATTGAAAAATATCCTATTTTGCTGTGAAGTCCTGAATTAAATTTTTCCATTCATTAAAATGTAAAATCAAAAATTTTATAATATTTATGTTCACGATGTCGCTAATAAAAATCAATGGAAATTATTATGAAATAAATGGTGAGAACAGACCAATTTTTAGACAATTCTATGGTCTATAAAAAAATTGGTATTTTCATCAGAATTTTATCTAATATCATAAAATATACTTCTCTACAAAAATATCCCAAAGGTTTTATATTAATCCTGCGTATTTTATATATTTTATAATACCGGAAATTTTTTTATTTGATCTAAAATAAAAACAAAAAAATCTTTCAATTTTTAATCAAAATTTCAATTATTATTTTTTTATAGATTATATATTTATGAATATTTTTCAAATCATCGCAAGAACGGCAAGAACTCACACCACTAAAAAACATAAATTGAAATGTTTTTTCAGTAAAAAAAAATGTTAGTATTCAAAATTTTTGAACGAAAAAAATATCCATTTCGTTAACCCTCAGACTTTTAGATAGCCTATAAAAAACATTAATAGTGAAATAAAGTGTTTTTTATTCTGTTTTACATTTAGAGAAAGGTAAACCAAATCCACTAAACATACTTTTTCTCTCTTAGTTACAGTGTCGGATTAACACACAATCTAGATTCTAGTGGCTTTTGTTGGCTGATGGAGAAACTCATGAAATTTCCTATTACATAATAGTGTCATTTCTCTCACGAAACCTATTACATTTACATACTCTATGTCATTGTCATTACTCTCAGTGACCGGGTTATTAATTAATATTCCTGTTACTTATAATAAAGCCTTTATCTTTTCTTCTTGACCATGGTGGCTTAGTATATATTTCATATATGAATCCTTTAATTTTTAATCATAATATTGGAGTGTTGTCATGTCTGATGGCGCATAATCAAATCCACAAAAATCGTACTGAAGTTGTACAATTAAAGATTTATTTTTCTATTCGGCTTCTTCAGAAATTTTAATTCAAGAAGTCGTACGTCGTACATCAACCGATAATCCCAGAAATCAATTTATGTATTTTCCTGTCTAAGATTAAATTCAGAAGTTTGCGTTTTCCAATCATCAACTATTAAAAACGATCTTTTAAACTTGATGCTGAGAAAACAAAAATCATACTATCGATGAATGAATTATGGTGCTACAAGGACATATTGTAAAGTGGCCCTCAATACAAATTATATTAAGAAAACATGAAGAAGTATAATGAGTATATGAATATTTCTTATCAATCATTTCTATTTAAATTTTAAATATTTTTTTTTTTTTTTTTGTCCTGTTTTCGAATTCTATATCTTACAATTAACTTTTGCCTGATAAATAAAACTATAACATTATCTTATTACACAGAGACGCAAATGGTTCTTTAGTAACATTTGTTTTACTAGCGAGTCCGAGAGAACTTCATCATACTTTTTGCCTAACATCTACAATATCTTAATCCAGCATTGTTCAATTATAAAACCAATTTTCACATTTTATGCTAATTTAAAGTGTTTTTTTATTAGGTTTGATATATTTTTATTTATATTTCCAAAAATTTAAGCAACACCTAAAAAAACATATTTTTTTGTAGGGGTTTTTGATAATAAAATCGATTTGGACATAAAATAAATTTTTCGTCTATGATATTTTTTATTTGATTTTATTAGTATTATACGATTTACGTTTTCGTATTAAGTTATGTTTTTTTATAGTGTGATTGAATATTTCTAAAAAAAATAAATAAAAAAAAGGTAAGTAATAATTCGAACATTTATATTTTATAGGTATATTCTTAAGGACTCATGTTCTAAAGATTTCCGTTTTTGTTCTTATTCCCATTTTCGATATGGTTTTGTTTTGTTATAATAAATAAATGGGATCATAAGGATTTTCTTTAACACAAAAAAAAAAGGAATTATATTGTTGTACTTAATAGTTAATACAAATAATAAACAATAGATTTTTTTTTTTTAAATAGCTTTTAAAAGAATTTCTTAAAAAGGATTTTAATGTTCGCAATATTTTTTTAATATAAATGGGTATTATTTGATGTATGAAAGTCTTTTTATAGCTTTAATAAGTACAAAATAGAAATCATATAAGTCTGAAAAGTATTTACAAAATGTAGCCATTATGTAATTAGCAATTATAAATTGTAAATGTACTTATCAATTACCATTACCATTAAATGTGTAATTACACATTTAGGACTGTCTATACATTGAAGAAATTGATTTAATCAGTATATATACTAACTAATTACCACAATTTTTTTGAATAACATACTGACTACTGGGAGACATAGCTCCTAATTATATAATTAATTTATGGTTGCAAATTATAATGGATAAATAACTTTTAATCTCAATTCTATTAATATTTCCAAATATTGTCATTATTTCGTTAGTTGGCTTTAGTGGATAGGGGGATACTTTATCACACGCACTGAAAGTTTATTAAAAGCCACCTTGTCGAATCACACTACTTCTGTAATGAACACAATAAATTTAGCCGAATAATTTCCCAAAATCCTGATGATTATTTGGTTGACCGAGAGATAGCAGCACCAGCACTACTATAGATGCTCAACTAGCTCCTCCTCCGCTTCACATCCTCTGCATGTTGAGACAATGAAGATTGCGTATCCCGTAGCAACTCCAGTGAATAATCTAGATGGCGATTTCTTCATTTTTAAGAAATTCCTTGTCTTTCTAGGATTCGGGATCCCCTATAATACTTTTGTATATTGACAAATCGTCTGTGATACCCATTTTAGAAGGTTACATTGTTTAGCCCAAACGCTTATTGGTTTTTTGATATATATCAGTTAGTTTTTTGATATATATCAGTCCATCAGTAACACTACTAAAATCAGTGTATATTCTCATTAGCAATGTAACAATTTTGAAAAAGAATTAATTCAATTTTCAAAAAATTCGAATACTCAATACCTCTTCAAAATGTGACCTGTTTTTATCTAATTTGTAAAATTCTTCTTTTTTTAAAATTAATATTAAACTCAACAATATTCCCGAACAATAACACAAAAAAAAGAAAAACTTTCCTTATAAAAAAATAAATTCCTCTTTATTATTGTTCATGGGTGTTTAAGTGTAGAAATGTTTATCGATTGTAATTCAAAAATAAAAAATGTTGTTTTTTTTATACAATAAATTTTCATTTCTTTCCACTTTCAATTTTTATTTTTTGAACAATGATGACTGTTCAAAATCGAGAGTTTTCCATTTTCTGAAATAAGGTGATAGAGCTTAAATAAATTGAGTCTTTTATATACGAAACTAAAAAAAAAAACATAATTATGTATAGAAAAATAATTTTATTTTTAAGGATTGGTTTTATTATTTTTACAAGGCACTTGAGGTAAATAAAAAATTTATTCGATAGGATAATTTATTAGATTATGCTAGAATATAAATTATATACTTCAGCATTATTTTAAGGTTTAAATGGGACCTGCGGCAATATTAGTTATTATGAAGAGTTTTATTCATAATAGACTTCCGAAAAATGAATAAACTCAGATTGAAATATCATAAACGTTTCTTTATTGATTATAGACGCTATTCATATAGTACAGCACGTAGCATAAAATAGCCAGTGACATACCATTCATAGGTTTAATTAGTTGGCCGATATAAGTAACACAGCATAACGGATACGCAAATGAACAAAATATTAAATTAAATCGTTAACAACTTGACTCTAATTTCTAATCTTCAGTATTTTCATATATTTTTTTCAATATCATCGAGCTATCTGGTTTTCATTGATGTACTTCAATCGTATCATGTCAGTTTATACAGTTCTTTTAAATTATATAAGTATAAGAGGTGTATTATGGCCTCTTTCATTAGAACTTCAATATGGTAAAGCTTGCTAGAGTAGTCCTTATTATTTTTAATGAATTTCTTATTATTACCAATTATTTTACATATACAATTTTATTAAGTGTAAATTTTTATTTTTTAGAATTCAATAAAACGAACTGTTTTGATTAAGAAGAAGAATAAAACAATAAATAATAATAAAATTTACTACTAAAGCCATCATTGCTACGAATATCACTTTATATATTCTTCATTAATTTTCACTCGAAAAATAAATTATATTAATAAAACTTGTTAAACTGATAACTCACTGAACAAATACTTCTGTATAATTTTATCGAAAATGAACTAAAATATTAATTTGATCACTATTTAGACTATTTGAATAGCACCATCTTTTCCTAACCATTAAAAATCATAACAATCTTCATAAATTAATAAAAACTCTAAAAAAAATTCTTCCTCAATATTAAACGGGTAATAAAAAGATTAAAATATTTTGTAATTTATCCATAACAATTTATATTTTTCTATCTTGATTTACCAATACTAAAATATTAGAAGGATTTTTTTTTTTAAATTTATCGAAAAATAGAAACCGGAAAATTAAAATTAAATATTTTTTTTTCAATTTAAAAGAAAAATAATTATTCTCATTTTATTTCCGTAGGATAGATATTATATAAATATAATTCCTATATATCTATATTAGTTAAAATTAGGAAATTTATTAATTTAAATTGATTTCACAATCATTAATATAATTTGTCCATTTTCATATTTAATGAGTTTAACAAATATTCCGGAAATTGACGGTATAAAACTTATGCCCCGAATATTTTTTTTTCGAAAAATTTGAATAATTTTAATTGTTACAGATATAAATAAAAATAAATTTATACATCTTTATTGAATTGGTTCAGAGCAATAACTCTACACAGGGGAATTTACACCAATTCATGTGGAAAAGAATTCCAATAAATTGATGTGTAGTTTTTCTTCACATATATGGTTAGAATTATTCCCAATTCCCACTTGAATGAGAATTTAATATATTTGTTGAAGTACAATGTAGGAAATAACTTCATACTAGAATTTTCTCCATTCTAGATTATTCAAATTTATTCTGTTTAATCAACCATTTTAAAAATGTAGATATTTACAATAAATATCATATCAGTGAATTATTTAGTTATACTTATGTCATTTAAAGTTGAATAAATTTCCGATTGGAGTTATTTCCCTGCATCGAATATAGTTTGAATGATTTTTTTTTTAATATTTCTAAGAATATACTACTAACTAACTAATAGTAGTATTTTCTAACTGATACTAACTGACTAGTACTAAATGCTACTCAGATACGGATAAACTTCAAATATAAAAGAAATTCTTATATTAAAATCATCGTTCCATTTTCGAATACCAAAATATAATATTTCAAATATACTACCAATTTCATAAAATTAATTAAACTTAAGTAAAATTTATTGTGAAAGAAAAATAATTAAAAAAATAAATAATATAAAAGCACACCACAATAATTGCAATAAGGTATAGAAAAATATACATAAATGATAATAAAACTACCCCTAGCTGACCATAAAAAAAATTGTATATAAAACTTGAAAGACGATGAGTCATTAAAATATAAATACAAAAATCAACAAACCAATACACACACACACACACACAAAAACCAGGGCTAACTTGAAGTTGCTCAAAATCCGGAGTTTGTTAAAACAGAACATTCGCATTGTATGATTTCTAGAATATCATGAATTTTTAATATAATTTAGAACAGGGACCACAAACTAAATAATTAACATCAAATTTTACATGTATAAAATGTACATATTCACATGGGCCTCGAATTAGATCATGAATTTTTGGAATTTCCAACATCGGAAAGATATAACGAAAATTTAATTTAAACAAATCCATTTGCTATACCAGTCTTTCGAAAAACACCTCGTAAAAACACTGCAGAATTTATATCAACCCCCCAATTTGTATTTCAAAAAAAAAAAAATATTGAAAAATAAATAATATTTATATTTGTGTTCGTATTCGTATTATTTGAGTTAATAATACAAAAATAATATTAAAAACGAATACAAAAAAAAAAAAAAATTTGATACCTGTATATAAAATTCCGCCATTCAATTGAAAATTTGATTTGGTTTGAGGGTTCAATAATGTTTTTTTTCTTACCTGATGGTTTACATTTGTATAATTTTACTTAATGTAAATTATCAATATAGAAGAGAAAATGGTAGGATATCTAATATAGAGGACTCTTTAAAGCAAATATAGCAAAAAAAGTATATCAAAGTCGAAAGAAAGAATCGTGACGAGGGGTAAACAGGTTACCTTTAAAATAACGAACTACACAAAGTATGTCTTGTAATCTGTATATTGCTACCAAGGACTGTCAATTTCACTTTAGTAAATATCGGCAAATTTGATTTATTGCTAAGAAAAAAAATATAATTTTATACCCTAAACGGATTGCAATCGAAATTATAATGATTACAGAAAATGCCAGAATGTCCTTCAAATATTTGAAATAGTGATGTTATATATATTTTAATGGTTTTTACTACAAATAGCAAAATATTTTGTTAATTTAATGGATATTTAAAAAATTAGTTCAAGAGATGGTAATATTATCTCTAATAGGAATAATAATTTTATGAATTGAAAATTATCAATCATTAAATATTAATTCATTATGTTATGTAAAATTAGTCACATAAATACATACAGAACTTTTGACAATATGTTGCAATTAGTAAAACAAAATACAAATATAACGTTACACATTTCGTTATATTATAAAAAAAAAAAAAAAATTATTTTAAAAAAAGTAATACAATTTATTGACATAATTATAAGTTTGACATTTACTAGCAAAATTATATAAGTGATCGAAAAATGAATATATTTTAGTTATAAAAATATATTCATTAATATATTTTAATGAATATAGTTTATGGTAAGTTAATCTTTACTGCTTAGGGCTTAGGTGGTTGAGTTAATACTGCGTAATAGCGTAATATTCTTTTCACAGTTAACTAAATAAGACTTCTGGTATTTGTACGTTCATTTTATTTTTGCCACTAGCTCTCTTTCTATAATGACTCTATAATAATTGCTGTACATGCAATATATATTTATTCAACGAAATATGTACATATACATATGTATATAAAAACTTAATAAACATATTTTGTTACAATATTGAAAAGGACGAAAAGAACTTAAATCATTCATCAATGTTAAGTTTATTTGTGTTATTCATGCTATATGAATTGGGTGCGTTGCGTTTTCGTTATATATTTGTAATTCAAAACCAACGAAATAAATGAGTATTTTTGAACTAATTGTGTAAAATAAGAAATAAATGCATACAAACTTTTATTACGTATCATTAATAAACAAAACAACAAAATAACATTAGATATGCTATTTCACCATTTACGTATTTAATGTTTAGTTCTATGTACATTATTTTTATATACGTACAAAATGTATTTCAAATCGAAATTGCTTAATCAATAAACCATATAGAACTTGATAAAATAAATTTATTGCTGCCCACGCATTTAATACACTATAACCAGCTAAAAGTTAAATAATAATCATTTTATTTGAAAATATTCAGAGGATTGAGGACTCATCATCATTAACTTTTGTATACAATTTCCTTATTCATTTTCTTTATTGTAATTATGTATACAGGGTGAGTATCAAAAATTTGATAGAACTTGTAGATTCCAAATTTGTTATATGTAGCTAATTTTAAATGATATTTTGGTAGTCATGACTTATGAAATAGAATTAAAAAAGGTGGATGTGCATCGACCCCTAGCACGCTGAAAAAATGGCAATACAATCAAGGAATAAGCTGGCATAAAAGGGTTTTACGTATATATTTCCCTTGTATAGACGGGAAATGTACCATAAATTTACACTACTAACAAAAATATTAAAGATGATTCCCTTAAAGGAAAATATTTTATTTGTTAGGGTACGTACATAATATAAAAATTTCTTACCTTTAATTATATTACAATTTTATTAATTGTGGAAACTAAAAGGTGTACTTGTATTATATTATAATTCAAAATGGAATGCTTAAAAATTTTAGTAAAATCTTAATTTCTATTTTTTTTTTAATTTCTTATGTATGAATTACAAAAATTATTATGATTTGATCAAAATAGCCCATGGCAATTAGTTGTTAAAATCGGAATAATAATGTTTTAATATAAATTCAATGTTTTAATATAAAAAATCATTATTTATATATGAGTTTCTCACAAGTTAGCTTGTATAGATTGAATAAAAAATATTTGATGTATTTAGAATCTCTGATACGGACCAACTTAATATCCTAACTAAGGTATATATCGTAATGCCAGTCAAAACCAATGCAGTATACAAAATTTCAGTTGTATAGTACATCTAGTATACGTATATAATTAGGAATCTGTGATATGGACCTAATGAACTTATCGAACATAAATCAGATAAAACTTATTATCAGGTATTGATATATATATCATTTTCCTGTAATAAAATTAAGTGGTTGCTGCTATAGGTAAGTTAGTTGATTCAGTTATGTTCTACATAAATGTTGTAAAATTACATTACTTATAATTAAAATTTCCTAAATATTCGGTGAAATACTCAATAGTAAAGTTTTTGTTGAAAGTCTATGCAGCTCTGATCAAAATATTCAGCAGCAAACCAATTATATTATGTTTTAATGCATTCAATTTTATCTTTTTTATTCTTAACCGGAACCTTATGAAATATTTTCCAAGTGTACTAATAAATAATTACCATTCAAATTATTTCATCTCAAAAATGTTTAATTAATTCTTATGTGATGTTATATTTTATATACATAATAAAGAAATTATAAAAATTATGTCACCAGGAAGGAGTTTTTTTAAGAATTTTCGCATGCATTAACACTAAAATTTATATATGTAAATATCGATATAAAATTTGGCACTCTACAAAAGTGCATAATATGCGAAGGAAAAGGAAATTAACGAAAATGTTATAAAAAAAAAATTATTTATAAATATAGTAACAAAAATATTTATATTGCTTGAAGATATTTTTACGAATTTCTAAAATTAACCTATAAAATTAGTTCACGTGTATATGGAAACAACTCTCAATGGTGTAATATTTGTACTATGCAACGTCTGTAAAATTATATAGTGTAATCATAAGTTTAATATGATAACAGGGTTAGTTCAAATTGTTATCGTATCACAAAATTAGGGTTTTAAATTTATGTATAGCAACATTGGCTACCAGTTTGAAATACGGATTTTTTATCAGTTTTACAAAACCAGATATCTGAAAATCTAATTGCAAATCCAGAATTAATCGAATCAGTTGAAACTGGATTGGAGTTAACAGTTATTTCATATTTTTATTGAAACCTAATTTTAGGAAATCTAATTCTTATATGAATTAGAAATTTTGAATTACTCTAGGTTTCATTCCACCAAAATGTCAGTTAATAAAAAATTTTAGTAATAAAATTTTTAACTATTTGTAAAATTATGTTTAAATGTTAAATAACCTTTACAGTTAAAGTCACTCTATACTCAAAACAAAAAAGAAACATTTTAATATAATAAAGATAAGTTTTAAGATGAAAACATATAGCAACAAACCAATTCTTTATTCGCTTATGTTTTATTATATTATATATAAAAATGAAGTATTATTAAAATTGTATACAATGTGGTGTAAAATAAAAGTTTTATTAAATTTAGTATACTAGTATACAGTAAAATCTCGATTAAAAACTTTGTTCAGAAAACGCATAAAAGTATTTTAATTTTAAATTTTTTACTATCGGAATAATAACTGCATTTTCTTTATGTTTCTCGGCTCAGCGAAAGGTATTATAAATGTACTTATCAGTTCAATAGATTAAAAATCATAAGAAACAAAAAACTGACACGAAAACTGAATGAAAGAAATATACTTCCATAACCGTCCCGCCCGAAATACGCCTTGTACATGTTCAATGCACCTGTGCATCGGGAAGACTTTGTTACTATTGTGATTATACTGCTAATAAAACTTAAAACTTCCAAATACCACTTCTGGCAAACCATTTTATCAATTTCATCATTGTGTCCAAATTATTTATGAATATTAAAATAGGTCTGAAGTATACCTACCGCAAGCAATATCATCTTTCAGCGGATAAGAATTATAATAATTTTATTCACAGTTCTACAATAGATGGAGACCTTACTGTTAACTCAAAGCCCAACCAAAAATCACAAAAAAAGAACTTACTCGAACCATCTTATAAGAAACAACCAAAATATCAAATATTTTTTACCCTGCTGTGATCCTGCTAGAAATATATAACATGAAACGAAAAACATACTTCTATATAAATGTTATTTTAGAAATGACTCCCTGTAGGCTTTAGAGATTTATGTTAATATCAAAACGAATTTTACTTCGTTAAATTTTCTACGTCCAACATAACAACAAAAATAATAATAACACAAAAAGTGATACACTTAACATCATACAGCAGCTCAGTGCTACATCATTCTTGCTTCAATGATATTTTCAACAAAAAAAAGAAAAAATTGTGTACTAAAACTTTATCCGGATGAATGATTTAAGGGGTGGTAACTTAACTACAAAAAAAAAAAAACAGAAAAAAAGGATTCTAACATAATGAGTAAAAATGGGTGTGATGTTTGATTTGGGAAATTATTTTGTTTGTTTGTTTGTTTCTATCTCTGTTTTGATGCTGATCGTTGTGGATGGGTGAATGGGTGTTAAACTTAATTAAAAAGGTTCTGATGAGAATTTAAGGGACATTCATTTTAAATGAACTTAGAGAAAAGTTAATACAATCTTAATTTCTTAAAATACTATATATTACATTTATTTTTTATTTTTAAGTATTTTTCGTAAAACATTTTTATGGGTAATTTTGTTATTTTCTGTTTTGATGGTTTTTTGTCTGATAAATGTCACGCTTCGAAATTAAAGTATCATGCTGAATGCAAATTAAATTTAATTTTGATGATACATCCTTGCAAAAAACAAAAAAAAAAAAATTTTTTTTGTTAAGTTGATGTTTGAATTTAATTTCCGATGTAATAGAAGATTAATTGAATTAAATTAAAATTGTATATTTGAGGAGAAAGCCATTAAAACAAACGTAAATGAAAAAATAAAGTATATTTCGTAAAAATATTGTTATTTTTGAACAATCAAAAGTATATTACAAAATTTCAATATTCTACAATATTTTGTTACTTTGTTAAGAAAGGTTAGGTACTTTAAGGGCCAACTGTAAATATTGACCATGCTTTTGTAATATACTATTCGTCTTTTTTTGATACAAAATTACTATAAATTTGGCGCAAAAACCAACCCTGACAATTTTATACTAATTTATTCAGGGGGTTTCGGATCCCCATTTTTACTAATCAACCATTCAGTAAATTTATTCAATTGCCAAAAAATACACATCGTAATGTATTTCAAATACAATTATTCGGTTGACAGCTGTTGAGAGCAGTTAATCTCAATCAATATCAATAATCTTGGAGTTATAAAACAATGACTCACATATGAATAGAAATTTCTTGGTAAAAAAATCTTTTTTGAAAAAGCATTATAGCTATCTATGTACAATTTTCTCAAATACAAGATTTTTGACCGAGCGTAAAATAATATAAAATTTACACATTTTCCCAAATAAATGGTCATTATTACGAGTATTTTTTTTATTCATTACTCTTTGCTCAATTTCCTTTTTTTTATGTGTTTGTTGTGTCAATGTTAATGACTATTCCGGAGGATAATTAAAGCTAAATCACTTAAGTCATCATGAAACAAAAAAAAAGGAAAGGAATATTTAAAAAATTCCAAAAATACATTATTATAACAAATTATGCAATTTAATTTTTTTTTAATGTATTTATTTTCATAAGAATATCCTTTTTTGTGAAGCTCATTCAAAGCTTTATTAAATTGAATAAACTTATAAAAAAAGAGAAAATTTCAATTATATAAGCTTACAATTTAGTTTAAAACTGTTAGCAAATAGTAATTTTCTTAAGTACTTATAGTAAAATAAAAATGTAATAATATAAAATTTTCATTTATATTTCAATTCAAGTCGATGGAACAGGAAAATAAAAATGCAAAATATTTACTGAATTAATGTATAATATTTGAAGTATAGTTTTTATATAATTATATAAAATTGAATTGCAATAAATAATAATAATAATATTAATTCTGGAAATATGTAATATATATTTTATTATCATTACTTAATTGTAAATAAAAGGCCCTACACTACACTTTTTTTATCAAAAACATTATGCAAAATACTATTTTGCATTTTGCATAATACTAAAGTCGTCAGTTAATGCAGAAAAACAGGATTTTGAAAATGTGATTCTATTACCGCCGCAGTTCATATAATTTTGACATTTTCACGGTTTTACATATCGCACTCTAGGATCTAAAAATATGTTTTAAATTATAGTATAACAAAGTTAGTTAAAATGTCATTCACCGTCAATTATATTGGCTCGTGTAGGAGTAACATTGGGTTTGCAATAACCCATTATACAAATTGTAGAGGCCTCTCCAAATGAGTATTTTTTCACACGGAAATCCGTGTGACAAAAGTGAACTACACTACCACTAATATGATTTGTGTATAATATATTCTATCATATATAAAATAAAAAAAAGTAAAAGTAATATTCCTTGTTTACAATTGTGCAATACATCTATCTCATGTATAATTATTTAAGAACATTGATAAAAGAAGGTAAAATATTTTATATTTACATATATTGATTTTATTTTAATTTTAGATTATTTAAAAATATATATAATGTAGATTAAATAAATTTGTATAATCAGTGTATTATATTCAAAATGACGTACTGAAAAATAAATAAAAAAATTGAAATCACAATAGATTTTTTAATGTAATTTATTCATTTATTTCAGATGCTGCTTTACAAAAATTTAAAGGCGCTAAAATACAACAGGTTTTACCCATAATTAAAAAAAGGATTAAATCCTTTTATTATAATGTCAAATGTATTTATAAGCTGTAAATAAAATATTTATATTATTTTTTAAAACATGTTTTTATTTGAAAAGTACATCCCATACTAAAAATTAGAAGTCTATTTTGTCACACCGAATTCATACTGCTTTCCGTGTGCATGTACATGGAAAAGTGTTCTACTTTCATACGGAATTCATACTGCTTTCCGTGTGTTTTCGCACTCACCAATACATTGAAAGGTGTCGACATTCCAGGCCCATTTTCTTTGGCCAAGCACACGGAATTCCGTGTACCAGGAGAACTCTTTTCCGTGTGAATCGTTATATTTTAGAGCTGGAAAGCGCACTGCTTTCCGTGTGAAATGTATGTTGGGAAATCTCTATTAAAAATATAAACTAATATAGATTTTTAATAATGAGACAGATGTTGTCATTCAACAAATGATCGCACTGTTAATATTAGTTTATGTGACAATTGTAAATAAAACCAATTATTCATTCAAACCTGATTAATCTTAGAACGAGAATAATGATTGTAATAGAATTCATGACACATAATCACATCAGCCTCACTACTCTACTGCACATCTCAAATATACTATAAAAAATTTAATATATAAAATTAATGTATAAATTTTTTATTTTAGTTTTGTTTAAATATTTCATTTTATTTTCTACCAACCCATGAAAGTATGGAAATGAAAATATATTATATTTTTAATATATGTATAATGTCAATAAATATTTTATTTAACGATAAAAAATATATGGTTGTTTAACTTAAAGATAAAATATTAAATTTCAAAAATCTAAATCTAGAATATTATTTAAATGAAATGAATGAAATTTCACATATAACGAGCAATTTTTTAATAAATTTTTATCATTTCTTCTTTCAAGAACAACTGATTTATAAAAAAATAATTTCAGTCATAATTGAAGAATTTAATCTAATAGGTCGCAAAATGAAGAAAATTCAATTCGATTTACTAATTTGACCTTTTCAAATGCGGACTGTAAATATAGTGTAAATAAAATTTAATAAAAATTAGTGATTGTAAATTTATTATTTCATATTTGTAAAAATTACATCAAAGAAAATTTTTATATGTCATATGTTATATTAATACAAAATTATTTCATAATGATTATTGTAAATGTTTCAATGATTCATAATAATATATATATTATAAATTTTACGATGATCTATGAAATGGAAAGATCGATTGAAAAAATCAAACTTGTTAAATCAATTTTTGTTTATCTTTCCTAGAATTCCAAAACAAAAACAGTTCCTCGCTCCAACATATGCGCTGCAATATTCATAGTATTTGTTGAACGAAATGAATTTGGAAAACGGGAGATTAATATGATGTCCGCAAAATATAAGATCGATCATTTCTGTCATCATTTCCGAATTACATACATATATTAAATATATTTTTAATGTCTTAAAGCAGTATTCTTAAGATTCTGTTTCATGGAATCCTTGGGTAGGGTTCCATAAAAAGGTTAAAATTTTGTATTTAATTAAGAAAAATTTTATTAAACCTACTGTCAGAATTTTCGAAATATGTATAAAATATAAATTTCTCAAAATGAGATTCGTTTTAAAATAACCCACGGTCGCGAAACAGTAACAATATATTGGAATTGACCCTCTATGATACCATTTGTGTGACTTATATGTGTGAAGGTTCTCTATCCATATTCCCATAAAATTATAATTTTGTGGAAATAGTGAGATTAGTTGCAGAATATAACACGTGGTTGTAAATTTGTAATTAAATATAGTCTCATATATTAAACTTAAAATAACATGATGTAGAAAGAATTGTTTTGTTCCTCCTGGAAATTTTTCCAAAAATAGGATTCGCGGCTTTTCGTATTGAATAATACCACTATTTAAGGGATTTGAAATTTTGTGTACATTTCGGCTGTTTTAACATACTATGAGTTTTAGTTTACCCTAGGTTAGCAGCTTTTTTATAATATGTTTATTTTTATTTATGTTCACATGTAATTGAATGTGTATAATATATGTATGTATATTTTTTTTTACAGAATCATGAAAATACTTTTCATCTGGAAATATATTAAAAATTAAGGTTATTATTTTTATAAATTACAATTTTCTTTATATAAAAGTATTAATTAATTTTTTTTTTCTGATTTTATATTAATAAATTGCAAATAATTAATATGGGTTTGTAGTAGGTTATTCAGAAAATTAAATATAGAAATTCCCATATGAATTTAAATATAATTTTTTCTGAAACTTTTAAATATTATGGATTTTCAGAAAACTTTTAAGTGCAGAATAATATTTTAACAGAAATGCGAATTAACTTATAATTATTAAAATATAATTAATTTGGTTTTGTGGAAAAACTATATCAATTTTTCAAAAATCACAAAAGTGCCTGACAATTTTGAGTTCTATTACAGCTGGAGAAATCGTACAGGCCTATATATTTGATATATCTGTAGTCTACAAACATTTGGATGCAGTTGTATATAAATGCATCATTATAAATTATAGCCCCATATCAATGAGTAGTCTCAAAATTCAGTCTACTTTTGTGAGCATTAAATTCATCAGGATAAAATGAGACCAAAATTCGACCACTCTCCAAGAAAAATCCATATGTTTCCATATTTCTTGAATTTCTGGAAATATTTTTTATATTATTTAATATTTCAATAGCATACGAGTATTAAAAAACCAGAAAATATTGAAATATCGATACATGATTTTTTAAATCACCAAAAAAAATTTAAATTTATACTTTGAATTATGTCAAATTATTACTCGGAAGTTACCACTAAAAAATGGTATTGTGTTACAGAAATTACTATATTGAAATAAATTGCATACCTTTAAGTGGATTATTATCTGCTATGTAGTATTATGCATTTTAAAATTTTGTGTACATATATATTTATTTATACATTTATTCCCAGTTTTCGCATTTTGAAGATTTCTTTACTTGTAATTTAAAGGACAATTTTTAAGTTAAAAAAAAAAAAAATTATTTCAATTTTCCACGCATTTAAAACTTCTTATGTATAATAATTTGGATTCACGCAGCATATATCGACGTGTCATAAGCCAAACCAGTTAACTCCAGTAAATAAAAATTTGAGAAAATTGATCATACCTTAAAAAGGGAATAAAAAAAATCTCTTGTAGTGTTATAAAAAGAAAAGTGTATTTAATATGACTCTTATTAATAAATCTAAGTTAAAGGATTATAAAATTGAAGAAAAAAGAATTTTGAAAGTTTTTTTTATTCATTTATTACAATTGTAATAGAGTTAATTGCATTGGCAACTTCTTGTAGATTTAAAGTCTTTATGGCCTTATTTCAACGACATTAAATGGGGTTTTCTTTTTGCAGGTTTTGATAATTTCGTACCAATCATTTGGACAAAATATGTTTTAATGTTTCTTTGCACTTGATTCTATAATTGCAAAATCTGAATCATTTGGCAAGTAACTATGGCCGCTTTGTAAGAATTTGTGTTCAATTGATTCTGCTCTTATCTCGTCACTTTGAACCAACTTAAATAAGCTTAGAATTACTTTTATGTTTCTGTTCTGTCCGGTGCATGTATCTGAATACATTATTATCTGTTTATGAAGGTTTGCATATGTTTTAATGTGTTTAATTAGACATGAAGATATTTCCTGCGAACCGCGTGATCACTCAGTTTCTGACCACACATACATGTTGGCTACATCATTTGGCTACAAGCTTTTTCTAAGTCAAAAGTGAATACATAAATTCCATCTGAAACATTTGTTCGATCTACACCCATATTTATACGAGCTATCTCCGCATTGTGCAAATGTATATCCTTTTCAATTTCGGCAGCCTGTTTTTCTGCATTTTGTGCACTTTGAATTTTTATTTGCAGCGAATCACACAATTGGCATGTATCTTTAGCAGGTTGCTTAAAATGTAGGTTAAATTTTGTTGAAAATATATTGTAATTAGTATTTTTCTTTAACTGGTGTTATTGTCTCTACATTACAATATGCTATACAGAGTTCGTACATTTTTTTAATAGTCAGATCTGGATTGAAATATTGGCGCCTAGGATTGTATGTTCTTGTATAATGGCTCGATTCTCGAGTACGCAGGCAATGATTTTATGTGTTCGATGACATTTGAATCATCTATTTTGTTCCCTGTAATATGCTTACCCCGACGATCTTTAAGGGAAGAAACACAACCAGTCGCGGAACATCTCAGTAATCGATAGTTGCCTATCTGATAGGTATCCTTAAAATAAACTTTACATACGCGAATATCTTCTATACAATTTTTGATGTAAAACGTCTTCGAACATGATCTGGAATTTCTTGAGTTGTCTATGCCACGACGTCTATTAACGGCAGAATTTTTTATTAAACCGCATGTATTAAATATTTTGCTTTTCTTAATCACCCAATTTATAAAATATTTCCATGTTTTTTCGTCTTACAGCAAAACTTATATTTTCATTGCATTTACGCCTACAATTACATGGTATATCAAGAAAAGTTTTAGCAGCAATTACACGTCATCCTCTGTTTTTGTATTACTTACCTTGTAACCTTTTATAATTTTCTTCATTTCTTTTCCATTTCTTAGGATTGCGAGTTCTTTTCCGTCCAATTGTTGGAGAATTGTTTACAGAGTTTTCCTTGTCCGAATTAGATGATGAATCCGAATAGATACGAAAATTTCTGTTTAACCTGCTCCTATGGTTACTATTAATTATATAATCACTATCTTCTTCATTATTATCCATTTTTTGCTATAATGGATAAACAAAAAGTAACAACTTATTGATATTGAAGGCAAAGCGTACTAACTTTTCTTGATAATTAACGTTATAACAACAGTAAAAATAAACAAATTGTTTTAATATTGTTTTTAAAAAAAAGCAGACCAGTGTTCATTCTTTTATTTTTGATATTATATTAATAATATTTTTTGTAATTAATTTTGCACTAATAAAAATACTTTTTGAAATTGAATTATTTTAAATACTGTTTCATTTCTCTCACAATCACAACAAAACTTTATTGCAAAATAAATGAACTTTATTTTAAAAAGGCTTGTTATATTTATTTGGTTCTTTTTATTTAAGTTTATATATAAAAAAAAATTAAAAAAAAACTAACACATTCTTGTTTTTAAAAAAATATTCAAAATTAATTTTATTTATACTGTTTTATATTTATTCATTTACAGTTTATTTTTACTTAAATTTATTTTTAATCAAACAAAAAAAAAATTCAAATGTTCATGATATTTACATAAAAACAAAATTACCAAGTAATTATTAAAAAGAATAAAAAAAAAATATGTTAACGGCCGGATATAACTTGTCCATAAAACGGCCAAGATAAAATCGTGCAATTAAAATATTTCTGTTTTTCCTTTTAAAGATCAAATTCTTAAGAGCCACAAAAGACCAACAAGTTGTTCATTGAGTGTCTACAAAAGAACTGATCCTTTCAAAAATCAAAAATAATAATTAAATTCTGTAATATATAATTGTTTCCATTTCGAAATAAAAACATAATTCTTTCCATTTTAGTTCTGGAAATATAATTCCATTCCGAACTGGACAACATCATACTTGGAAATTCTTATAAAAATTATAAAATATAAATTTGGAAAACATTATATAATACATAATTGTCAAAATATTAAATTAGGTTAAGTTGAATTGTTATTATTTAATTGTTCGCGTGCTTCATTCTCCCCCTCTGGCGCAGACATCGCCCCGATGATGCGACAGGAACTTCTGGTGTTGCATTTTTCGGTCTTCCTCTTTTCTTGATTTCTTGTATAGGTTTTGGAGAATTGATTTGCGATCCAAGGTAAGGCGTAAGTGATGAAGCATGGTATGTACCTAATGGTGTGTCTAAATCATCTTTATTTGCTATCTCATAACTAGATGAACCTTTTTCTTTATTATTACATAAGGACCATCTCTTTTGGGAACAAATTTTGATGTTATACCTTTTGATGCTTTACTCAGAACATGAGTTGTGACTAATACTTGACTCCCTATTGTATAATCTGGCTGTTCTCGTCTATGTTTATCAGCATATGTTTTGTTGCGATCTTGTGTTGCTTCAGTCGTTTCTTTAGCTTTTTCGAGCGTATTTACAAGCTTCTGAAGATGCGGTGTAATTTGTGCGATGAAGTTTTCAGATTGAACTATAGCTTTCAGGTCATGATTGATATCATCAGGTGTTCTTAAATCTCTTCCAAACGTTAAATAAGCTGCTTAGTAACATGTACTTTGACATTTCGCGGAATTCATTGCAAACCTTATTGACGGTAGATGATTACACCAATTTCTATGCTCGTTTCCAACTAATATTGCTAATTGAGTTTTTAAATCTCTATTTTTCCGTTCAACGGGGTTGGCTTCAGGATGATATACCGGAGTAAAACTTTGTTGTATTCCAAGGCAATAAGTTAGACATTGCATAATGGCAGATATAAACTGCGTTCCATTATCACTAATTAAACGACGTGGTAAACTAAATCTCAAAAATATTTCGTTAAGCAGTGTAACTGCACAGTTTTCTGCTGTTGCCTCTTTAAGTGGAAAAATTTCTGTCCACCGGCTTGCTAAATCTTCGACTATAAGAATCCATTGGAACCCATTTTCTGTCAAAGGTAGTGGTCCAAATAGATCCACGGCGACAACCTCAAAGCGTTGCTTACTAATTATTGATTGTTGTAGTCCAGCTGGTTTCATATTACTTGCTTTATACCTCTGGCATTCGATACACTTCTTCACATAGTTACTTATTTCTATCCTCATTCCAGGCCAAAAATATCGATTTACTATCCTAGCGATTGTGCGATCTGTTCCATAATGTCCTGAAATTGGATCATCATGGTAATGTTTGATAATTGCTTGTCTTTCATTTTCTGGTATTACTAGTTGACCTTCTTCAGTATCAGCATCTGGTGAGTAGCGAAATAATACACCATCGTTCAATAAGTATCCTCTTGAAGTCCAACGTAATATATTTTCATCATCATTTTCAAATGATTGTATGATATTTTTTAATTCAGGATCTCCTAGCTGCTCTTCTCGAATTTGTCGAGCCCCTTTTGAAGGAAAATCGACTTGAGTATTGCAGATCTGGCATGAAGTTTCACAATTTAGTTTCTCTGGACATGGAGGTCTAGACAGTGTATCTGCAACTGCATTTGTTCCCCCTGGAGTATATCCAATTTTAATATTGAAAGGCTGTAGTAATAATGCCCATCTGGCAAGTCTACCAGTTGGAGATTTTACGTAACTTCCGATCCTTCAATGTAGCCACGAAATTTGTTAACAGCCCATACAATAGCCAATGCTTCTCGTTCAGTGGTAGAATAATTTTTCTCTGCTTCACTTAATAACCGGCTGGCATATTCTAGTGGGTGTTCTTGTTCTCCCTCCCCCTGGAGGAGAACTGCGCCAACAGCGTAATTGCTAGCATCCGTCTTGATAATAAAAGGTTCATTTTCTTTAACTTGCTGTAAGATAGGAGCTGTTGTTAAACGTCTTTTTAATTCTATAAACGAATTCTGCTGTTCATCAGTCCATTTCCAAACTGCATTTTTCTTAGTTAGATTGCTAAGTGGCTTAGATATTTTCGCAAAATCCGGTATAAATCTCCTATACCAAGAACAGGTTTGCAGAAAAGAAAGAACTTGCTTCACAGTTTTCGGTGCAGATCTCTCCTGAATTGCTGCTGTCTTTTCGGGGTCTACCTGGATACCATCAGTGCTAATAATATGTCCAAGATATTTAACACTGTTGCAACAGAATTTACATTTTTGCCTCTGAGCACGCAGAACATATTTTAAAAGTTGTTGGAACACTCTACGTAAATCATCTAGATGTTTATCAAAAGTCTCTGAACAAATGATGATGTCATCAAGATAAGCTAATATGAAAATATCAGGCAGAGTATTTCTAAAGCGATCTATCAACCGTTGAAACGTTGCTGGAGCATTTCGGAGACCAAACGGCATCCTCTTGAATTTATACATCCCAAATGGAGTAATGAAACCAGTTTTGTCTTGATCATTTTTATCCACTTCAATTTGCCAATATCCTGTTCGTAAGTCAAGAGTTGACATAAATCGTGTACTTTTGGCAGCGTGAATGAGGTCATCTATCCTAGGTAACGGATACCTGTCCGGGATGGTAATTGCGTTCAAACGTCTATAATCTATACAGATTCTTATAGTGCCATCTTTTTTAGGCACCATTACCACTGGAGCAGCCTATCCAGAATCACATTCTGTTATAATGCCATCACTTAACATTTTCTGTAGCTCATTTTTAAGTTGTTATTTTTTAATTGGAGACAACCTATATGATGTAGTGGCAATTGCTTCTTCTGTTGTGGTTTTAATTTTATGAATGGCGTATGGTGATGGATTTTCATTTTTTTCAAACACAAGTTTCTCTTCTAACAACAGATCATTTAGTTGCTGTCGTTCTGTGGCATTAATTACAGTAGCTTCATCTTCTCTTATAAATACTTCAGCAGCAAGAATTTCAAAATAATCATCATCATACCAATCCATATTTTCAGGAACCGAATCACCAAAAATAGCTTGAATTGCATTTGGTGAATAGTCATTTTCTATTCGGTCTGGAGTACTATGAATTGGAGTAATGTTGCCTTTACAATCAACCCATTTTACAAAAGACGACACTTCTGTTAAAACTTCCTCACCTGGAGATATAATCGATTGACTACTTTTTATTATTTTATTTGCTGGAGTAATATTTCCCATATTTTCTTTATTATCATTAGGAACTATGTCATCTTCATCAGATATTATTTTAGTAGCGTTTATACGATCTGCTTGTGAAAGTTTGAAATCAAATATTTTTGATGGCTGGTCAGCAAAATTCCACGTCCTTTGTCCCAAATTCATAACAATTGCAGCTTGTTCCAGAAAATCTACTCCGATTAGAGTTCGGTTATTTGTTGCTTCCGGAAAAGAAATAAATCGAATTGGTTTTAAACGATTACCAATAATTATATCCACAATTGTAGTATAAACCTTTGATTTTTTACAAATACCATCTGCAAGGGTGACATCAGCATTTACTTCTTGGAACTTATAACCTTTTGATTTCAAATTTTTAAACAAACTTGAACTGGCTACGCTAGTTCGAGCAGCAGTATCCATATATGCTTCACCAATAAATCCACAAATTTGTACTTGAACGGTTGGAACATCTCTCCCAATATTTAAAGTGTTCAATACATTAAAATCTAAAACTGTTGGAGAACTAGCTTTATTATTATTACATTGTGGACAATTTGATTTGGTAAATCCTGGTTTCTTGCATCCCCAACAATGAAGTGTTTCGCGTACTATAGGTATTGAAACTGGTACTGAATTTTGTTTAGCATCTTTATTTATTTTTTTGTAACATGTTTCAATACTATGCCCTTGTTTTCGACAAAAGTTACAACGTTTATCATTTTTTTGTTGATTTGTTGGAATTACTTTCTTCTCTTCATTTTCAGATATTAATAGCTCAATTCTTCGTGCTTCTTCTAACAACTTTTGAAAAGTACCGACATCATCTCTGCTAACTTTTTCACGAATATTTATACTTAAAAGTCCATACACTAAATCAATTTGTATTTTTTCATCAATTTTATCAGGTATTTGTGATAGTAGATTCCGTTTTTTTTGAAATAAAAATATCAGTCGGTTCATTTTTCAATTGTTTTTCACTAAAAATTTCTGAATATATACGCCATGCTGGTTTGGCAGGTGAAAAAGCACTACGCAATAGTTGAAGGGCTTGTGCAAATGTTGTTGCTTCCGCTTTGACTCCTTGCCACCATGAAGCTGCAAAATCTTCAAGCAATAGTGGTAATCCTCTAATTGCATCTGCATCAGATATTTTCTCAATATCTTTAAACACATAATAGCAGTTATAAACTCTTCTAATTTTATACGGTCACGTTTACCATTGTATCGTACTGTACAATTAGCGAACGTCGACTTTTCAGCATTATTGCTATTAGCAATTGTTTCTATTAATGTTGCAAACTGTTCTGCACTAAATGTCGCCATTTTGCTTTTATGATTTGCCAAAATTGATCTATTCCGAAGAATATGTAATGGTTGAATATTTTCACTAATGATTGCTATTTTTTCTTTAACAAATCCTTATATTTTAAAATGTTTATTGTTTTTTTTTTATTTCTCTAAATGTTTTTTCTATATAAATATATTCACTTATAAAGCCACTAAGTTGGGCGCCAATGAAAAGGCTTGTTATATTTATTTGGTTCTTTTTATTTAAGTTTATATATAAAAAAAAACTAACATTCTTGTTTTTTAAAAAAATATTCAAAATTAATTTTATTTATACTGTTTTATATTTATTCATTTACAGTTTATTTTTACTTAAATTTATTTTTAATCAAACAAAAAAAAAATTCAAATGTTCATGATATTTACATAAAAACAAAATTACCAAGTAATTATTAAAAAGAATAAAAAAAAAATATGTTAACGGCCGGATATAACTTGTCCATAAAACGGCCAAGATAAAATCGTCCAATTAAAATATTTCTGTTTTTCCTTTTAAAGATCAAATTCTTAAGAGCCACAAAAGACCTACAAGTTGTTCATTGAGTGTCTACAAAAGAACTGATCCTTTCAAAAATCAAAAATAATAATTAAATTCTGTAATATATAATTGTTTCCACTTCGAAATAAAAACATAATTCTTTCCATTTTAGTTCTGGAAATATAATTCCATTCCGAACTGGACAACATCATACTTGGAAATTCTTATAAAAATTATAAAATATAAATTTGGAAAACATTATATAATACATAATTGTCAAAATATTAAATTAGGTTAAGTTGAATTGTTATTATTTAATTGTTCGCGTGCTTCAATTTAATTTATTATGAATATTGTTTTGAAATGAGCCGTTATCTCACTAAGAGAAGTTAATTGGAATGGCGTCTGAAATAATTTAAATAAAATTCTCAAGCCATATCAAAACTGTTGCTTTTTTAGTGTAAAATACTAAAAATATAATAAAAAATATATTTTATAACAGAGCCCATAACTGCTGATTCAGTAATAAATCGAAACTAAAAAAATTTCAAAAAGGGGAATTAAATGGTTTGGCTTCTGACACGTCCTATATACATCGGCGATCGGACTGTAATCTGTAGTTCTACCACCCCCAATCAGGCTTTCGCTATGCGTACTTCAAGGTTGATTAGTAAAAAATTATATGAAAAATGAATTTGCAACTCAATAAGAATAAATGTGAAAATATTCCTTTCTATGATCAATTTCCTTTTTAATTTATTTTATTAGTTTCGCTTTCAAATATAAATTACACAAATATTCAAACAGCAACGCCATATTTTATATTTAACATTAAACTCAATAAAATCAACCAATAACCATAAACCAAAAAAAAAGAATACATAAATACAATTATTATTATTTTTTTACTATGGCATCGTTTACTAAATATAGATTAAATGTCAAACCAATAAAAAGCATAAATCTTTTACATCATTGAACATATAAAAAAGGTATTAGTTATTTAACATTTTGCATCATATAATATTGGTAAGACTATTTAAGGATATTTTATTCTACAGGTAAAATTATTGATGACACACACACGAATATTGATACTTTCTCTAAAACATAAAATTGAACCAATAAAGTATATAGAATGAACAGAAAAAAAACGATATTACATAAAAAAAAAATTTTGTCAAGTAAGCATTAATAGACCTGACAGACAACGCAACGCCGTTATATTTTATTATATATTAAAACGACAATGAAAATTTTTATTTAATAAGAAGACAGGCTGAAAGAAGAGTTTTATATAAAAGCGAGAAAAGTACTTTTTTATTGCTTTTCTGATTTTATTCAAAAAGGAGTTTCTTCCTTAAGTATAAGTATAGTTATCATAAAATTGGTTTGATATAAATTATAATTGCCAATAAATTCATTCAATATGGTAATTATGCAAATCTAATAAATTATCAAAAGTCACAGATATTGGAAATTTATTATAATATCTATAGAAAACATGAATAAAAAAAACATATTATTATTAATAGCACAATTAAAATAAATTAAAAGAAATCATATTTTAATAAGAAATTTTTCCGTCTATCAATAATTTTTCGTCTTTCGCAATTCATACTTTGATATAAATTTAATTATCATTTAGAACTATAAATTTGGTATTACCTCAATTACTCAATTAACCAAAAAAAATGGTATCGCTTTCTCCAGCAGTGGACCAAATAGAAACAGACCACCAATATTTAGAACTCATTTAGTACTAATAAATCAGATTTAAATGGTTAGAATTAGAATTTCGCAAAAACGTCTTCTAAGCGGTGCCACAGCAATAAACTTCCATTTTTTAATAAATAAGATTTACATGAAAAATAAGTACTACCGGTGTGAGCTATGATGTGCTTGTGATATACCTAGCCAAAAAAGTAAAAATCCAAATGAGTGCGAGCAATGATTACATCACTTAGCGAAAATGTATGACGAAGCTTCAGAAACAGCGGTTTTAGATACCAACCCAGAGACAAAGCGTAAAAGAAGCTAACTAACTCGAAACGAACGTAAGAATACTGAATATCAATATGGGAGTTGCTGACAAGCTTATAGGGATTTCTTCGCCAAATTTGTAGCGCCGATAAAGTAATCTTACAAATATATTTCAACTAAAAAACTATGAATAAATTTTAATTTCTAAATGAAGTATTTTTTCTGCGATGTATATAGAATTAAACTCGTCCAAGGATACAAAACATACTAATTTAACGCTATTATATTAAATAGCTTGCAAATAATAGCATTCTAAATCATGGATAAAAATTACACTTCACATAACGATTAATCTGCCCTTAATATTATAATTATGAGATTATCACTTCTCGCACGCTATGTACTAACTAAAGCACATATGTCATAAAACTACAATTTTTAAACTACAATTTTATAATTTACATAAATGTATTATAAAACAACTATAAGAATTGTTTCTGTTTCTTAAACTTGAATTTAGTGGACTCAATATAAAGTAAATATAAAACCTTAACTCTTTCTTAAAAGTTTTAAAAATATTATTAAATTTCTATAAATAAAAATTGTAATCTTTATCACTCAATAGGTTAAACATTTTTTTTTATACTTCAACCAATTTTGGGGTTATTTTTAATATTTAACATAATGACGACATATTAATACTATATAAAAAGAATTTTTTTTAAAAAAATTTAAATATATAATTAAGAAACCCTAAAACTCATCGTTATAAAATTTAACTTTATTTATATTCAGAAACTTTTATTATGAGGGTAGATTCTAAATTTAAAATTTAATCATGTATAAAATCGATTCGATATAAGTACAATATATGTATGTAATTAACACTAATGAGTAAACATTATAAATGTAATCCTTATACAAAAACATTTCAGGTCTAAAATGTAATTAAAATATAAGTTTTGTCTAGAACACATTTTATTATAAATTTTTATATGACAATTTTATTAAATTAAAAAAATAATATATAATGTCAAAAAATTCGTAAATAACCTGAAGGTAAAGAACTTTGTAAATTTCTTTTATAGATTTTGTTACAAATTTCATAGCGTAGCGGATTAGTGCTTACACTATTAGTATGATAATTAACTTAATATATTAGCTATTTTTAAAATGAGCAGGCATAATTGACAACCAAACGATTCATTATTAAAACTTGCTAATGAATGCTAATTCATGTTTCTGAATTGAATGGAATCCTATAAATTTAAAGAAAAAAGACTAATTTAGAGTCGGTAGATGTTCATAAAGGTTCTGTAGAAGCCTATATTCTTCCTGACAGCTGGATCCTTAACTTATTTAGGAGTTAAAAATACTTACAAAAGTATCTTAATCTTGCGAATAATAGGTTCACATTTGCAGAGACATTTTTTCCCAATTTCTTACTCAACCGAGCAGAATCGACACTGATCACAATCCAACTTTCCAATTTTGTTCAAATGATATTACAATGAGCAGTTGGCGTTGAAGAATTAAAACATATAGAATAGATAAGTGCAAGAGTGCCTGCTTAGCTATCTGGTTTGAAAATTCTCGAAAAAGATTTTTGCTAGGTTATTGGTAACCCGATAAATCTCTTCATATACTGCAAACCACCTCAGAGTGACTCTGCTGTTTTTAGCCAATTGCTTTGTGTTTATCCTCAACATTACCAGATCGTGTTATGTTTGAGATTGTTAATGCATTAGCATTCCTTAACTTAGTACAGAGTTATATGGTATATGTGGTTCTCTATGTAGATGAGTAGTGTATTATCAGACTTAATGAATAAGTAATGGAAGTAAGTGGAATATCAGACTTACAGAATAATGTTTCGAAATTTCTATAATTGGAAATTGGTATCCTAAAAAATTAAAATAGGATCCTGAAAACTAGGAAAATCGGATTTTGTGAAAGACTGAAATATAAAAATTAAATTTAATATGTACATTTATTTCAATAATAAATTTAAATATACTATTGATAAAGTATATAATAAATTTTTACAAATATTTTTTATAAAACTACAACTTTTCTATCTCTTAAATGTCATTTTATTCAGACTATACATAAAATCTATATGATGATAAAATGTGGCATTAAAAACTTTTTTATAAAAATTAAAAATAACGTTAAAATTCGTAACCAACCCAAAAATATAATTTTATATAAAATTTCAGTAGACATCATAATACCGAATATCAAGCAAAAAAAAGTGATAATAAAGTAAACCAACGACCATCAAGTATAATGAGCTAGATCAAATGTTTACTAATGTTGCTTGCAGATATTTGAATATGATTTTTCATCTCTTCATTTTTATATATACTATGTACATAATAACTCGATTATGGTTTTTATCTAAATACACATCATACGCACAGTTTTTTACGCATCACCGCCAGCAATATACAAAGAATCTTAATCGTTTAAGATTTTTTTTTGTTATTCAAGGGTTAAAACTTTTTTATTTTGCACATAAAACGCGGTTAACTTCCTTCAAAATGCCTCATTTTGGGTCACCGAAAAAAAAACTACACTATATAGAGACATAATATTTTTGTTCCATTTAATCTATTTTATTTTTATTTTGTGTCAGTTTTTAAAAAATAAACATTTTTTTTAGTGGAACAATGAAAATTATGATCTGTGGGAGCCAGCCAGTATAAATAATAAAATTAGTGTAATGAAAAATGTTGGAGGTGATCAATTAGAAAACTAATAAAATAACGTAAGTAATAAAGTAGTTAAAGGACAAAGTTTTGGTATATGTGTATGTGTTTTGAAAAAAAAGTATAATTTGGCAGATTTAATCCGGCCAATATTAAGTACAGTTCTGTGAAACCTCAAAAAGTTGTCATTTGTAGTATTCTGTTAATTGTAAAAAACACGCAGTTTTTAGATTGAGCCGTATAAGAATTATTGAGAATCTATTCCTGGATATTATCATCATAACTCTAAGTATCAAGAATGTAAATGAAATTATATTATTAAGCTAATGCAGCTGAAAAATATCATTACACGTTTTGTAAGTTAACATTAAACTTTGATTTAACGTGTTCGTTTCAAATCTATCTTACCAATACATTGATATAAATATTTCGTTGGCTAAATAAAATTAAAGAATCAAATTAAAAAAACAAAGAAAGAAATATTTTGTATCAATTATAATTATCTCCGACTTTGTAATAGCTTTTTTCACTTAGCTAATAGATTCTCTAACATAGTCCTCAATGTTAAAGGTTGTGATTCGTTTGTAATATATTTGTAAAAAAAAGTCGGTAGTGAATATAACACAATTTAGGTAATGCTGTGCTGTCACATTAACTAAACTGATTGTATATGGTTTAATCTTTAATCCTACAACTTAAGCTCATTTAGTTCTTCTATTATGAATTATTGGAACTACTAACAGGTTTATTCAAAATAATGTTATTGTTAAAAATTGTTTTTATGAATTTATGTTTTAATTTAATAAACTTTAAGCCCTACTCATCTACCGCTTCAATTTAAGCTCATTTTCAGCTTATTTTTAATCCGGAACTATAAATCTAGAAAATAGTTTAAACCGAAGTTTACTGGCTTAGTTAACACTGCAGAACTGGGTATATTTTAACAAAAGTATGAAAATTTGCTCAATGAAATTGTAATATGTATATATTATTTCTCCCTTTTTGAATTTCTTTGACAGTTTGCCTGTCTTGTATTAATTCCATAACGCTAACCCTGGAGATCCAAAAATAGTTGAAACGTATAGAACTATTTGGGACAAGTTAAAACGGTGCCGCTTTGTTCTGTGAAAAAGTTCTTTCGATTTCAACGCAGTTTCATGTTACAAGCGCGAGAATATATCCATGGTTATACTGCTGTCAATGACAATTATTAGCTAATTGTATTAATATGAATGTTTTATTTTCAAATTTTTCAAATAACATTTTGGAAACATTAACACTACTTGTATTTTAAAGATTTGTTACTCAAAATTGATATTTCTTTATTATTGAAACCAAAATAATTTGCCAAACATCAAATATAAATAACCTTTCGAACTATATTTATTCAATTATTTTAAGGTTATAGAAGATTAGAATACAAAAGGATTAAATAATGGTCTTCTTCTCTATTTTCTATTTGATATATTATATTGAATTTATTTATCCATTTTATATATTTAAGTGTTATATACAAAAAAGGGATTAAGTTTAACTGTAATTTTCTAACGTAGAACTTTTGATATACGGTATTATGTTGAATATTCTCGAAAATACATTTTTTTTTTATTATAATATATGTATTATAATCTCTTAAATATGATTTAAGGTAAACTTAAAACAAAACAAAAATATCTACAATAAAAAAAAAATATAAAATTAAATAAACTTTCACCGAAAATAATCAAAATTTCCAACAACAACAGCAAAAAAAAGGTAGAGGAAAAATTCACAGCAACAGGATTTTAAAAGAGTTTGAAATGTGTAAAGTTTCTGAAAACTTTAATTATAGAAAATTTTTCTGAAAACTTTAAATGCTGGATTATTATATATATTTTCTTAGTATGTGTGTTTATGTTAAACGAATTACTTAAGGAGGAAAAATCTGTGAATTAAATGTTTGGTAAAAAAATATATAAATCTTCCCTAATATTTAAATCTAAGATTTTCATAGAGATAAGAAGAATTCTTTATGTAAAATAAGATAAAAAGATATGTACATACATATATGTTTAAAGAAATATCTAACTAAAATGGTAAAATTGTTTCCTAACGAATGAACATGAAAATTTATATTTATATAATTATATTTATATCACTTAATAGTTTATATATATACTTAATACTAACAAAATTTGTTTGTGAATATATTTAATGAATTGAGGAGACATGAACTTTTAAGGATTCATTTAGAAAATATTTATGGATGCAGTTTAAACACTATTTTTTATCACACACACCCAGCATTTAATCAACAAACTTTTGATATTTGCAATTTTCAAAAACTTGGCACAGTAATAAACTATATTTCTGCTTAAATTATTATCTTACTTTTCCACCTGTTAGTTTTCAATTTGAAATTTACGAAATTTGAAAACATATTTAGAATTAGATAATTCTAATAGTTAATTTTTTCACTCATTAAAAATGACTTTTATGACTGTGTTTTGTGAATTTACAATAATTTTTTGGGTCACATCAATATTGAATATTTATTTCTATACTAAAACAAATAAATAATGAATTGAATCGGAATTGAACTACTAATAGCACAAATTCAATTAGTTATGAGACAATAAGTGGGTCCATCAAAAACTTAACACACAAATTATTTTGATAAATTTAGACTTAGAAAAAACTGTAATTTAGTGTAGACAAAAACCATGATATTGCGTTCATAGTTTCAAGCTGTAGCCGCTCGAATTTTAGTTTGAATGTTGGCCTTGAGCTCGGAGATTATCTCGGACTTGTTAACATACATACACTCTTTGATATCATCCCAAATAATAAAATCAGGTTAACAAAGGCATTTGACTGGAAACGGCATTTGACTGAAAATGAGCTTCTTCGCTCATAATACGATTTTGAATAAAGTCATTTTCAGTTCTGGCCAACCTTTGAATTGTTTAGAATTGGAGTTATTTTTTAAACTTTTAGATAAACAAATTTTCATATTTTTTAAATGAAAAAGTCATTACATTTTTAAATCCCACCATGTACTAATTAGGCTACTTATGTTCAGTTTCACAGTGGTACCTTAACCTTAGCCAGACTTTAAGCTTCGGTTCGTAATCCCTTTAGTTCAAATGTTCGGTTAGAAAATAAATATTTTAATATTAAAAACAGTGTAACACATAAATAAAAAATGTATTTTAGCGAATTCATTTTCATACATAATTTTTCACAATTATTTACATTTTGGTTTAGCTTAAATTATAGACCAAATAAGCTTAAAGTTGTGCTGGTTTAAATCACATAATTACTTTGAATATTGGTGATAAATTTATATCATTAAATTAAATTAATCATATATAACTAAATCACATGAAGAAAATTCCCAAACCTTTATAATTTTTCAATAAAATTTAATACTTACTTACTTATACGGCAGTACAACCCTACTGGGTCAAGGCCGAGAAGAGTCTTGGCCAGTCGCCAATTATAATTATAATTTAATGAAAATTTATATTCATGAAAATTATATTATGAAAAATTGTTGAAACAATATACAAAGAACTAATAGTACGACGAGTATATTATAATAGTTACAAAGTTAATTCTTTTATAACAAATTACTAGTTAAATAAACTTCTCTATATTATAATTCTTTATTGATATCCTATTCAAATTATCCCAACTCAATATTAAATTCTTTGTAAGAGAAATTCAATTTTGTTTATTTGAAAAATATATACTAAATAATTTAAAAATAAACCAAAAACCAAGTAAAATTATGATATCAAAAGAATCCAATAGAAATTCTAATAATGCAAAAAACAAGAGAAAACCATTAAAATATTTAGATATTTATATTTATATATTACTAAGTTCCACAAACATTTCTATTCTATATATATACCTAGTTACAAAAATTAAAATAATATTAAATCTAGATTGTAAAATAACTTTGAAAATTTATTTACATACACGGAGAGAAATTTCCATTCATAATTTATGAATAACAGATGCATAATTTATGAATTTGCATTATTTTTCATGTTATGAACAATAACTATGAATCTTGAGTTATATACATAAGTTATTATTATTCTTCATTGATTATGAATAAAAATTTATGAATACTTATGCATATTTTATGAAGAACTTTCACACTTTTTATAAATTTAAAAGAAATAAAGTAGATTTTCGCAATCTACATTTCATGATTAAAAAGGAATAGCTTATGGATAGTTAAATAATAGCAAATAGAGATTATTTTATGCAAATAAATTTCGATTTGAACGGAAATATAACCCTTAAAAAATACAATAGTTATTACAGCAGCATTTCTACTCCACGAGCAATAAGAATCTCTTTAATTATACATCACACCTCTCATTTATTACCACCAAAGATATTTTCACTTTTAGGGCCATATCCTCCAGAGGGACGGAGAGACCCAACAATAAGATGTCACATTTATTTTGAAATCTAATTGCTGTCCAAATTTTAATTTTATAACCAAATTTATTAAAAAAAATTCCCTAAAATGGTGCTTTAAATTTCTTATAATTTTGTTTAGAAAAATATAAATAATATTGTTAACATTATTATGATTATTTTAAATATTTGAAACACCTTTAGCTATGAACTTGAATCTTGTACAGTAAATAGATATTTAAAAATGAACATTACAGTAAATAGTTTTTTAAAAATGAATGTTGCATTCATTTTAGACATTTTAGATATCAGCGGCATCCCGCGGAGATATGACCCATTAAACTTAAAAATATATTAATTTCAATGGTCCAATGCTACTAACTAAGTGAACAATGGTTACCTTCTTGATATTTGGAGATGTTATAGATTTGGAAAAATAATTAAAAATAAAATGTCTGGTGCAACCACGTGCGCATTGAACATGCTAGAAAATTTATTGAGCTTTATGGTTTACTTAGTATTCATAAATTATGATTTATCCTCAGAAATTTTTAATTTTATGATCAATTTCCTGTTTAGGTATACATAACTTATTACTATTACGCACAAAAACTCAAATTTGTAATTAGCTGTTCATAAATTATGATTTAATTTATGGAATTTTTGATATTATGAACAATTGTTCAAATTATCAAAAAATTTTGCGAAGAAATCATAAGTTATGAATAGTAAATCATACATTGAAATTATCGTGCATTATAGTAATGAGTTATGAAATCAGTGATTTGAGAAGAACTAATCATTAGTTGTGAATAGTTAATCATAACTTGTGAATATGTTAATTATAATTTATAATAGTACTCATAATTTGTGAATAATCGTCATAAGCATCATTGCGCTTACTTCAGAATAGCATGTATTTCTTTACATAACTTAGTTTGTGAAAGAATTTGGTGCTCCCCAGACCTGTTATTTATTGTGAATAAAAAAAGTGAAAAAAATTAGTGTTTACATAATTTAATGAACAAAATATTATGCAGTGATACATATAATTATATATTTTGTGAAATATAAAAAAAAAAATTGTTCGAAAATTAAAATTTTAATAGACATAAAATCAAAAAAAAAAAAAAAATTAAGTGACTAAAATAAAAAAAATCAAATTAATATTCTTTGGAAAAATTAATTGATTTACTTCAAAAAGTTCAGCTTAAAGGTAAACCTATAATATGGGTATACTATTATATAAATAATATGGGTATCGCAGTACCTTGTGGAAAAAATTTAGCGTTACAGAACAACCGTTGTAGAAAATATTTTAATTGTTAGTGATTTACCAAAAATAGAAAATGCATAATTTTAAAATGGCTGTCATTCTGGAATGGTACACTTCCCAACATGTCTGTAGTGGAATGTTTTTTTATAAATAAACTCACGGATATCTTATATAATTTTTTACACAAGGTACTACGACACCCTGTATATTGTGTTGTGTGAAAAAATCGTTAAAGCACCTTCTTATATCAAACGGTTGTACATATTTTCAAAATAAATTAAATATTTTATTCACACTGTTAACAAATCATTTATGAAAAATTGTAATTCAAGTTAAATTATTTTGAATATATTCAGAAGTTGTACAACAGATTGATATTATGTGAATGATCCTTAGAAGTTATTTAAAAAAAAAAATTATTTATGTATTTTGAAATAAGCTTTGGGTAGTGCAGGGTTTTATAATTCTCTATGCCTGTTTTAAATTATAATTATATTTATTATTTCTTTTTTCATTTTCATTTTCAATATCTATTTTTGTTTTACACGAATACATCATACATTATTTAAATTTTTGTAAGATGACTGATGATACAATTGAGATTGTTAATCAAGTGTTTAATCAGACATCAACTAATGTTATCGCATCTAATGGTAAATGTTATTGTCATTAAATGTTTCATATAGCTGCATGTTATTAAAATACATTTTTCATTTGTTTACATGTTATTGAACATTTTTAATATACCGGGTGGTCCATTTAAGTTGAGACATCAGAATATGTAATAAAAAGTGGTGGTGCCCATTTGAAATTCCAAAGTAGCCCCGCCACAGCTCCAGTGGGTGGTGGGGCGGTATAAAATTTACGGGGTTCTATTTCCCCTAAAAAATATGATGACTTTATGTATACTTTTTTTTTATATGATACGTATTTCGCAAGGTATTGCGATGTCTCAACTTAAATGCACCACCCAATATAACTTAAATTTTGTTTTGGTTGCACTTAGACAACTTTTATTATGTTTTTAATATTAATTATAATTACATTTAATTAATATTTTCTCAGATAAGTAAGTTATTTAATCTAAAATAAAAAAAATTAAAATTAGGTGGGATACATGAAGAAAATCAATTTGACGAACTAGATATCGGTGAACTTTCTGGAGATGATTTAGAGTTTATGACATTACTCATAAACTATAACATGGAAGCTTATTTCAGTTATTTAAAAGGTTGTCTCTGCCTTACAGTTTTTTATATTATTTTTATTAATGAATGTGCTTTTAGATAATTATATAACATTGGATTCTTTGAAGTATTTGCAAGAGTCAGATATCAGAGAAATATTTGGAAAAGAATTAGGTATAAGAGCCAAATTCCGGGCTTTAATAAATGAGTGGAGATTGTCTAATGTAAGTACAAAGTATCAATTGAATTATATTCCAAAACATTAAATATCTTCTTAAATCAGAATATACCACCGATATCATGCTGTGCCTATCATCCACATAATGTTCCAACGACATCAAATTCAGAGTCACCTAGTACAAGTACAAGTACAACTATAAATACCATACCAGTCGCATCGGAGGAAAATAATTATATCTTTGTAATTTACATAAAAACAATTAATTTAAATTTTTGTAATAAGTACTTCTTTGCAGAATATGGAAAAATATTTGGAAAGTAAGATCGGGATAATGTTGTCAAAAAACTATAACGAATTTAAAAAATTTAACACCAAAGAAAAAGATCTATTAGCCACCACCATAGTACGTGAGCATATCGAAAATAATATTTCCATGCAAACAAATATGTATGAAAAAATCGCTGATGAGATTGTGAAAAGGTTTCCAAACGAAACAAAGGTTTGTTTAATATATTTTTTAAGGAATATTTTATAACCCTTTTTCTTTACAAATTTAGGAATACCACTTTTCCCGTTATCCAAAACCGACAGGAAAGCTTTACAATAAATACCGGGCAATGTCAACTACATTTAGGAAATCAGGATTTTTCACGGCTCGTGTGAGAAATATAAGAAGAACTAGTACAACGCCATCTTTATCAGGTAAGGCATTATTTTACATGAAGATATTTATAAAAGCGGCACAAATTATTAACCATATTTATTTTATAGGAGAAACTAGTTCGACCACTGATCTACCTCAGCAGGAATGCGAGGAAAAAGAATGGCTTAATACTAGAAGCCAACCCTGGAATACGGTAGAAATAAAATGGAAAGACTCATTTAAAATTAGAAAGTCAGAAATTAAAATAAATTCTACAAATCAAACTTATATTGATTGGCCACTATTTACATGTTCTAATGGAGGGCGATTGGTAAATATTTCAAATTAAAAATAATAAGTAAATACATAAATTAATTAGCATTTTAACATTTCAGGTTGAAATTGATTTTGATCTACTATATCCTGGAAAATCAAATAATTTTTTTTCGAAGTGGACTTTGGTAGAAGGAAAGATTGTCGATATTTTGAAAGGAGTTGTAAAATTTCCTGCTGCGACAATTATGCTGGCGAACCTATCGGATGATTTAGGTAAGCTAACTTTATAACACACATTTTGAAAATAATTTTATTAGTTAAAATACATAGAAAAATAATATTAATAGTTTAAATAATTAGATAATTGCAAAATTGCAAATTTGTGATTATTATAGCATTTTGCTGTCAAATTCGTCTTTTTACTTTTCAAATTCGTATTTTTTTTTTCAAATTCGTCTTTTTTTAAATTTCATTAATATAAAATGCAGTGCTCGAAACCGCCGAATGCTATTCGAATTTGAAAGGTAAATAGACGAATTTGACAGCAAAATATTATAAATTTTATATTATTTAGTTAAAGGCCAAAGTTTACTTCAAACAGTAAAGATTTTTGCTTAAAGACCAAAGTAAAGATTTATATTCAAAACAAATTTTGCAAAAAAAAATAGTTTTTATAATAATTTTAAAAAATTGGTTTAATATTTTTAATTTACAAGATTTGTACGATATCATTTCAGATCTACGATGTTATAATATATTTCGAATCATCCAAGCTGTAATAAAACCTATCGCTCGGAAAAAAATTGATAAAAAAACCTGGAAAGTGAGCATAGGTGATGGATGGAACAGTTTTTCTATGGAAGCAAATGGAGCAGCTGACATCACTACATTGATTAATAAAAGGAAGCAATTTTGCATTGAAAAAAAAATCAATTTTCAACCCATATTAATATTAGTAGGTAATGATGAAAATCGTCAATTTGCCATTGTAAGTGAAAAATTATTATATATCTATAAGAATTTTTTACAAGCTTTTGACACATATTTCAAATTATTTTATGTGTTAAATTTCGAATATCCATTCGAAAATAGCCAATTTTGGATATTTATACAAAATTATTTTTATGGAATTGATTCTAAAATTGTATCAACACATATATCAGATTTCATTAACACATTAGAAGAAAAATTTAAAAATTAAAAAAATGTATTATTGCTTTGCGTGTACTATGAAATGTTTCATAATTCGAATATTATAATAAATTAAATTTTTTAAATTAATAAATAATGTTTTATTTAATTATAAAATTGCAGGTTTTAACGAAATCACCCTATAATTAATTGATTAATAATCATATCTTATGATTTTTAATCATAACCTGTAAATATTTGAATACAATAAATAATTTCTTTTTAATCATTATTTATGTTTTCTTATGCAGAAATTATGATTTCTTATGTAGACTTTCTAATTATTGATTTATACAAATTATGGATTAGTAATCAAGTTTTATGATTTTTTATCATAATTCATGAATATTTCAGTGCATTAAATCATTTAATTTACTCATAATTTATGTTTTCTTATGCAGAAATTATGATTTCTTATGTAGAATTTATAATTATTGATTTATACAAATTATGGATTAGTAATCACGTTTTATGATTTTTTATCATAATTCATGAGTACTTAAGTATATAAAATCATTTTATTTACTCATAATTTATGTTTTATTATGCAGAAATTATGATTACTTGTATAGAATTTATAATTATTGATTTATAAAAATTGTGGACAGTAATTAAATTTTGTGATTTTTATTCATAATTTATGAATATGTGAATACATAAATTCTTTCTTTTTACTCATAACTTAAGTCAGCTTATGTATAAATTATTATTATTTTAATCATAATTTTTGTGAATATTACTCATAATACCTGCTCTTTGCATTAAGCATGAGATATGAATAAGATTTTATACTTTATGAATAGTTAATCTTAGTTGCCTTTTATGTGTAAATTACGCATAAATTTATACGTATTATTAAGAATATCTGCAACTAATTCTCTCCGTGTATACGTAACATTATCAGAAAATAGTCTGTATTTTGCGGTAGTATAACAAGTACAGTGATAGCAAACGGTAATACGCGAGTCATATATAGTTGATACGGTTAATGTTTTTGGGTAATTGAACGTAATCAATTTTTTGAGAATGTTAAAATATTTAATAAATTTTAATATTCTTAACATATACATAAGAATTATAATATTTCCAAGTTGCATTGCCAACTCAAATTAATTTATTTCTAAGTCGAATTAGTTAAAGTTTTTAATGTCCCAGTATTGTTCATAACTGGACCAGCTTACATTCGAATTTGGCTTTAATGTTTCTCAATTTAAATCTGGAGGCATAAATTAGTTGATGTCATAACTAGAAGTGTTGTAATATTGACAGAACGAAACTTTATCTATAGTTCAAGTAATAACTGATTATATACTAAGAAATTATTAGTGCATGTGTATAGTTAAAAGCTAAAAGGTAAAAAATATGATCTTCAAATATAAATATTGTGATTGAAAAAGGAATTGTAGATTCCCGCCATTCAGTTTTTTTTTTCTCACATATTACTAAGAAAATGTCAAAAACATATTCTGTTACTCAAAAACATACATCACCTCCAAAAAAAGTTTAACCATCACTGGTCTGGTACTAACAAAATTTGTAACTATTAAAAAGGATATATAGAAAATTATTCTTAAATCTACTCGTATAACAAAAATTGATTCATACGAAAGTTACAATTCTGTCTGCATTATAAACGTATATATATACAACCAAAAATAGAGGATTTAAATTCCTTCTTTTATGTATATGGTTATAGAAATTGTACAAACTAAACTAAAATATTTTTACGATTCTTTTACAATTTCAATGAAAATTTCGTAATTTTATTTTAAAAATGTTTACAGTGTTATAAAATATGGAAAGAACATGAAACGTAAAAATAGTAGAGAGTAAGGAGTAAGTGTAATACCATATTGCCTTTACAAATTTTAGATTATAGTAAACCGAGTCAAAAAAAAATATTATTTAGTTAAATTATATTTTACAATGAAGAAGGATTATTTACTATCTTATCTGTAATGAATTTTGTTGCAAAAGAGTTTTAAGTTTTTAAGGTTTTCGTATATAATTAAATTATTAAATCGTAGACATAAAAAATGGATCAAAATAATTAAGTTCAATTTTATTTAAAATTATGTATGAACTTTGTTAATATATATACTGATAATTTGTTGAAGCATAGTTAAATACGATCCCATAAGAAAAATATAATCTTGCAAAAGTTTATTAAGTATGTATAATATAAAATATTGTTTGTAAATTAATAAATGAAGAAAGTACATATTCAAATTTTAAAAATGATTTGAATATTTTTTAAACAGAATGGATGGAAATCGTTGGACAAAAAATCACTGTACAAGTAGGAATACAACAGAAAAGATGGAGTTAATATCATTGGAAGATAGAATTTGGCAATAATGTTTTTGAATTTTGAAGTTTTACTGTGTGGCTTGTATTACAGATTGGCAGCAATTCAAACAAAAATTTCATATCAATGCTTAAATTGAAGACTTTCCTTAACAGTAACGATGGTCAAGAAACTAAATAAAAAATGTAGTAAAATTACAATTCTAAATTTCAGTTACGCATGAATTCAATCAAAATATAAAAATCTTCTTTAATTGATTTTTTATAAATCAATTACAAAAATGTTCAATAAACTTTACAACCATTTTGTATTGCCATGACCCATCATGACGGCAAACAATTTCCATTAAAATCTTTATGTTAAACAAATAACCTGCATAAATTAAGTTCTTAAAAATATCTTCATAATATTTTATTTTTTTTTGGATTTTTTTGTAGAAATTTTAATAAATGCTAATTCAAAATCAATTAATAATTTCAGTTATTATAAAGGGGAATATTATCCAACAAATTAATGAAATTTATTCAAAATTGGATTTTTTAAATGGTATATTTTAAAATATTTGTAGAAAAAAATGAAGTTTAATTAAAAATATATTTAAATTATTTAAAAAACAATAAATATTTATAGAAAATTTTGTATACTATAGGATAAAAAATTTAAATAAGTAGTTACATTTATGATTATATAGTATTTTTCAAAGAGAAAAACAATATAGAATCAATATAATTTTAAATTGCGAAAAAAATGTCAGTTAAAATAATATTAATCTATATTTTAGTATTTAACTTAAACCAATTCAATAATTTGGAATCGTAATTTACCGAACTAGAATATTCAGTCTAAATTAATTATTATTATATTTTTAGATGAAATTATTTATTATACAATTTACTAAAATTAGTTTTGTATCAATTCATGTGATGATTATTAGTTCATTAAATGATAAAAAGTTTAAAATTTATTTGAATTAATAGGGAATTAATTATTAATTTATATAGAGAACTTTTGAACAATATCAATAAGGTGGAAATAATTAGGTTAAATTATTTTATTTATATACTTCAGTTTTGTTAAACCAAATATTGATGTTCATGTTCTGTTAAATGCATCAATATTTGTTATTTGAATATAATTTTTGTTGTTAAAGTTTAAATTTTTTAATTATATTTTGAATTTCTGCTCTTTTGTCGGCTTGGATATATGGATTCAAAGCTGTGGCTGAAAAACAAATTCGGTGTACATATATAAACTTAATGAGAATTTATCTAAAGAACTTGTAATTTCAAAAACTGCGATTAAAAAGATAAGATAGGGAGAATGTTCACATTTATGTAAATAAAAAATATTTAAAAAAATATAAAAACTTAAAAGCGATAATATATACAAATACAAATCGCGTTAATTATACAAATCTTTAATATTTAAAAAGGAATTGCGCAAAATATTCATTTATTTTAATTGATTCAATAGAAAGATGAATCTAATAATTTTTACAAGAAATAATTTCTAGATTTTAGTTTGATTTTATATAAAAAATACCATTTTCTTTTTCGGAAAAAGCGGAATTACTTTTCATATTCTATACGCTGAAAGTATCGTTATTTTTAAAAGAAGTTGTATTTGAATATGCTTAGTGAATTATGTTATAGAATTCATTCCAATATTTTGGAATTTTAAATTGTGGAGTTTCATGTGTGGAATTTCCTAACTAAATGGAATTTTCTTTTTAGAATTATCATACTACTATAATTATAATACTTATCCACTTTCATATTATATAAAAGCTGTTTAGAGACGAGTCTTTTGCCTCCTCACATCACGTTTTAAAAGATCTTTTGTATAAACCTTTTATCTGTAAGTTTATAATAATATGTAGAAGATTCTTTAGAAGCTTAGAAACATTCCTGTGACACACTAATATAAATTCTAATGTATTTCGGGCTTCCTTACTGTAGTGTCTGAGTTTTTAGCGGTTAATAGCTCCATATTTGCAATGAATGTGTTCCACCGTCTATAGCCGAAGGTGATACTTTAATTATCTTGTAATTTACTGCAAACTTAATACCGAAATGATTATTTACAATAATTCTATATAAAACATATTTTATTACTGTGACATACATGTTAGTTTCGTTTTCTTCTGCAGATTGATAACTTCCGTGGATCCCGAATAAATGTTTGATGTCTTAGATATTGTAAGTATTCCTGAAATTTTTTACTAAGCACGAACAAACTCAGAGTTTTGAGCTACTTCTAGTTTAAATCGAAATACATTTGTTATAGGTATTTTATTAACATAAATTGGCACTCAAATAGTACATATTTAGACCAAAAAATGAAGCTGTAAATATTGTATTAGTTACGTATTTCTTTTTATATGCTAAATGATTTTCGACTGGTTCTATTGTCATTTTACCATTTACTCAGTATATATAAAATAAATGATTTTTTAATGAGTTTATTAATAGAAGGAAAAAATAAATGGAAAAACTCAACAACCATAAATGTAAATTTATTCATGTATCCTTTTCCGAATTTCAAACAATATAAAATCATTTATTTAACATTTTTTTTATACTCATTAAAATATTGAACTTGTCAGTTAAGTATTATCGCAGATATGATTCAGCAAAAATATAACAACCAACAACACCATATAATAATTTTCTATTAAAAATAATAAATTTTCTAGATTTTAGATTTAATAAATGGTGTTTAATTGTACACATAATTAAACGTATATAAAAGGATTCTTTGTTATTCATTATATTATAAGGATATAAATGTGTAACATTAAAATTTATGATTATTTAAATGTGTTGTGTATCGCAACAGCAAACTAAAAAAAAAATGTTTATGTATATAAAAGAGGAATTTTGTATTAAAATAATGAAAAAAATCTGGTGAAAGCAAAATGTTCATTATTATGATTATTTTATGGAAAATAATGGAAAATCTGTTTACCATCTTTTTTTTATAATTCATTAAATTTGAAATTAGGACATAAATATGAGAAATATTGAATTTTATTTTTATTAGTCTGTTTTGGGTTAAGCTAAAAACATGAAATTTGAAAATCATATAATTTATTAAACCCCCAAAGTTAAGATAATATGCAATTGGCCAAATTGTGGGTGTTCCATGAGTTATTCTCTGTCAATTCTATTCATTTTCAATTTGAATTTAATATATGCGCTTATATGTCGCTCATAGTTGGACATTGCCAGTTTACCACAGCCCATTTGCGTTAAAGCTTTTGACCTGTTTCAGAAAATATATTTGTAAATTAATAAAAATTAAATGTGGTACAACAGAAAACTTAATTTTATGTATTATTTTCAATTAATTTAAACATGCTTTCAACAAACTCTAAATTTAATTACTTAATTTCATTTTAATACTTTTCTAATCTGTGCTTGACTCTAAATAAATGATATTTTCAGGATAATTTACTTTATGCCTGACCCAGAATGACGCGGCAAAATGTCGCGTCGCTTTTGAAATTTCGAATTTTGAAGCGTATAAAGTCAAAAGCGACGCAATGAGTTTTTTTCAAACCACATTTGAAAAATCGTAAACAATTTATTTAATGGAAAAAATTAAATAAATTCTAATATCTATGGATATTATGTCATTATAAATTAAAATAATTGTAAACAATATTAATTGAAATGATTGAATTTAAAAAATTTTAATAAATAAATTTATTGACACATTCGAAATTAAAATTTATACGCGGCAAGCGGCAAAAGTAGAAAGTAGGTCTACTCAAGCGTCGCGGCAAAATTGCCGCATCAACGCGACGCTACATTGTGGGCAATTTCATATATGCCTATACATTCTACTTTTGAAGCGTTGTTGTCAAACGCGACGCGACAGCTTGCCGCGTCATTCTGGTTCTAACATTATATTGTATAGAAAAAACTAATTAAAATATTATTTATCATTGGGTAATGTCATAAAATATTATAATATTTTTTTTTTATATATTACAATAATAATATAATTTTAATTATATATTAATAATTTTATTTTATTGATTATGTGTTTGTTCATTAAAATTGAAAATTTGTTTTATTTATTAACTTTTTGAATTTCATTGGAAAAAAGTAGTGGATTCAGGTCAAATTTTGATAACTTAATTATATCTTAATATAAAAAGTTTGTTAGCATATCTGAGAAGACGATAGCATAATACGGCCTTTACACTAGAACATAGAACATAAAGGTTCCATTGAAGGTTTTAACTCGGTTTTTTCATATAAAAAATCTGTCAAAATGAAACCAGGTTTTTTGAAAACCTCGTTTGATTTGAGGGTTATGCTTAGTATAAACCTCGATACTTTCCGTATTTTTCGATATAATCGACTATATTTTAATGAATTTTGGAAGCCCTATAAACAATTTTCAAGTGACTATCATAATATTGACACTGTCGTGGTAGCCATATTAAAAAAAAATATAAATGCGCAAAGTTAAAATTAAATTTTAATAAATTATTGTTTAATTTTATTTTTAACATAAATAATTGGATGTAAATAAATTGTAAATTTAGACAATTTTATTAAATAATCCAAATTCACAAAATTATATTTTTTTTTGATATTTTTATTGAAATGTCAAAATGAACCTTGCTTATAGTCTGAACAGCTTTCGTAAAACCAGGTTTCAAACTAGGTTTTTTTTCGTAGTGTGTAGAGACTATAACAACGAAATTGAAAACTTTTAATTTGAGTCGACAATTTGAGGTTATTAAAAATTTCTTACAACTTCAGCTCATTTGGGTTATAGCATGTTCGCACTTGCACCTATACCCTGGTTATAGAGCTATATCATAATATAAACATTATATTGATTTATTTTTCAATACAAAAAATATGTCATTCTATATTGTAATATCCATATACGAAAATGAGGGATTGACTGAACAAGGTATAAGAAAATATCGATTCATTTGTAATATTTCGATATTATTGATTATATTTCATTTATTTTCAATACCAGCTGATTTTCAAACTTAATGTCAAAATATATTAAGTATTTTCAGTGTGAACCTCATTTTTTATACCAGGGGTATAGCCCATAACCAGGGTATAGAATGTAAGTGTGAACATGGTATAATCAATGGAAATATGTTCTAAGCTTAGGCGAAAAATGTGATATATTGAATATTGTGAATAATAATAAGAAAATGAAACGTTGAATGAAAATTAAGTAACTGATAAAACTTGTTTATGAATTAGTTTCTTTATGTTTGCAGTATTTTTATTTATTTTTATTTTCTAAATATAATTATAAAAAGGTTATATTTAATAGGTTGAAAAGAGAAAGTAGAAAATAATATAATCTGAAGTTAAAGCTCTAAGTAAGACTTAAACTCACACACTATACAACTGAAGTATAAAAAAGTTACCGACATAAATTATATTTAATTTTTATATATGTAGTTTCGAACTAACTTATATTAGGAAATTTGAATAATTTTGGCAATGTTTATAAAACAAACAATTTTATTATTAAAGTATATATTTTTTTGATTCTGAACATTAAATCAATAATATAATTTATTATAAAGTAAATAATATTTGTAAAACCAAAAAGGTTAAATTTATAATTTGTACGTAGTAAAAGTTTTATAAAAGTTTATAATATAAAAATTTTGATATATTCTTAAAAATTATTATGAAATATGTCCAAAAAGTTATGTTATAAACAAAAATTTATGTTCTAGACATGAAAATATTTTGGTAAAGATAAAATATCGAAAAAATATAAATTATTTAAGTATCATATCATAGTAATATACAAAAACAAAACGATGAAAATATTGGTGGAAGAATTGTATAATCTATAATCAATCTCGATCTCGATCCTTTAACTAAGCATAACAATTAATGTTAAATTTTTAAGGTATTTAGTAGGGCATGGTTAATTAATCGATTTTAAAGAAAATCGATTAACGATTAATTGTTCAGATTTTGAGTCGATTAATCGATCAATTTATTAATTTTATATTTATATGTGTTTTAATTAAATAACTACTTCATTGTAACAAAAATAAGTTTATTTTAGTTCAAATTCAATTCGGAACAAGTAAAAAATAAAATATACTTGATATATTATTTAGTTTGATTTACTTTCATTTTTTTCTATTTAATAAATGTGAACGTATAGGTGTTTAGTTCAAATAGTAACATTTTAATATGATAAAGATTTTTTGATCTATTAAATTTCTTTTAAATTAAAAATACTAAACTGCAATTTTTCTTACATTTTTTCCGAAATTTGTAAAAAAATAAAAAATTGGGTTAAATTAAGTTTTTCTGTACATTTTTAACCCTAATTCCGGCCGCACAAAATAAAAAATGGTTTAAAAAATCAAAAAATCAAACCATACGAGAAAATAAATTTACCACAAAAAAAAACATTTAAAGGCCGTAAACCATTTCAAAAAATATTCTGTGTTTTCCAGTTCTTCTAAATGAGAAACAATTTTCTTTTTTCATATAATTTTGAGAGATAAACTAAAGGAAAATATAGAAATTTGTAGATTATAAATTGAAATTTGGTTGGTTAAATAGAAAATATTTTTAATAATTTTAATTATTTGACCGTATGCACTATATTTCGAAAATAATTTGGACCAACCATTTTCTGTATAGAATTATTGAATTCACTATAGATGTAAATTTACGTATTCTCAGTAAATTTACATCTAATCAATTAATTTATTTTCAGTAAATTTATGTTTCTTCATTTGTGTACTCATTCAATTATGTATTCGGTCAATTGTGTTATATGAAAAAAAGTCTCAAAAATTCTAAGGTCAAGCGTGTCAAATTAAACCTAGAAAAAAAGGAATTTCTTTAAGAAAAACTCTATAAATACAGATAGAAAATAATGAAGAAATAGAAGAAAAAAAAAGCTCCTAACTAGGGGGAGCAGATAACTCGTAGTATGTTTAACAGTGATTTATGTCCAAAAAAATTTTGTAATTAACATTACCTTTGTAACAAACAGTGCTTTGTTTAAAATTGCTCATCTTTATTTATTCATTGATTTAAAAAATAATAATTTTATATTTTTATTTCTTTAATAATAAAAAATATCATTAAAATAAGTATAATAAGTATAAATATGCGTAATCACGAATCCAACCTGTGTACAAAATTTCATTGAAATTGGATAATATTTACCCTATGATCTAGAACATATGAAATATTAATCGGAAATTTTAGCATGGACCCCCTCAGGCTACTAACTTCTACCTTAGTCTACACATGCGTAATCACGAATACAACCAATGTACCAAATTTCATTGAAAACTGTTAATAATTACTATATGGTGTAGAACATATAAAATATTCTTTGGAAACTAAGTTGTTCATATATTAGTTTCCCATGAACACAATTAAGCTACCTAATAGAAATAAGTAGGTAACAAAGTTAACCTGTGTTTGAAATATAATTGTAATTGGGTGCCAATTACTGTATGATGTAGAGTACTGAACTTATGAAATATAATTGGACATTTTAACATGGACCCCCTGAATTGCCGACTTTAAACTTTGCAGTCAGTAAGTACATAAGGAAGCTACTATGTGTGTCAAATTTCATTCAAATCAAATAATAAATACCATATGCTCTAGCTAGAGCATCGGAAATTTTAGTATGGACCCCCTGAAGGTATTAACTTCTATCATGGCCAACACATGCATAATCAGAAGGTCTACTTTTGTACCAAATTTCATTCAAATCAGATAATAATTACATGCTATAAAACACATAATCAAATGAAATTCGGAAACTAAAAGTGTTTTCTAGGGACCCCCTGAAGGTCTCTAAATTTTAGGAGCGCCAACTAGATCACAAAATTAGCCTATCATAAAATATCATTGAAATCGGTTAACAATTACTATATGCTGTAGAACATTATGAAAAAAATTAAAAAAAAAAATTAAAACGAAAATTTAACCACCTAATCCTACTAACCTGTAATTTGGTCAACCTATGCATAATCACGAACTCAACCTGTGTACCAAATTTCATTGAAATCGGATAATAATTACACGCTGCAGAACATAAAGCAAATATTCTTCGGAAACTAAGTATATTAGCTCATATATTAGTTTCCTATGAACGTACTAAACCTACCAACTACAAATTTCTGAAGTATCAACTACATAACTAAATGAAACTGTGTAGGCAATATCATTGAAATTGGGTGAAAGTTACTGTATGATATAGAGCGTTGAACTTATGAAAAGTAATTACGGGGATTTTTACATGGACCCACTGAAGTATTGACTTTAAATTTTACAGCCGCCAAGTACATATGGAAACTATCATACGTACCAAAATTCATGCTAATTAGATAATAATTACTATATGCTCTAGATCTAGACCTAGAGCATACGAAATTTTTATCGGAAATTTTACCATGTACCCCCTGAAGTTACACACCTGCACACTTTTTTTTTTTGCATTTTCGGACTCGACCTCGGAAATGCCTAGAAAAAACCCCATCACCAGACTTCATAGTATTACATACTACTCGTAATACAGGATTTATTGGAAATTTGTGAAAATTTCTTAAATAATTAGGGTAAATAGTTTTAGAAGACATCCAGAAAATTAAGTTCAAAACAAAATAAAGCAAAATTAAAATGAATTTATAAAGGTTCTTTGACATAGAAGTGGAAGTCGTAGAAAATATATTATTTTATATAAAAAAATGGTTAGAAAACATATAAGTGAGTTTGTTGTAAATTCTACGGAATTTAATCATTTTAAATTTATTTAAAACTGTCCACCTTTTAAGTTTATTATGTATTAAATAGCTCGGTTAACGAATAAGAACTTAAAAGTTGATCTGGGCTACAGTTCAATCTTTAAAAAAAGAAATGTAGGTATGTACTTAAGTTTAGAGAACAAATCAGGAAGTGAACCATAAGCTTAATGGAGCTTAATCAGAACAGAACGAAAGTTTGAATGAGATTAGTTGAAAATGGATTAACAGTATTTAAATTCCAAGAAATAGTATATAAAAAAATGGTGCAAGTTTAAAGATTACCAAACACAAATTAAATATGAACAAATATTTATATTAAAATTTTAACATTTAAATGGTACAAATGAAATAATGCACTCTATTCAAATTTAATTCAAAAGCATTTTCATTCGTACACTTCTAATTTATTAAATATTTCTTAAGATTATAGGTAATCATATTTTAACACCCCTAAATTTACTATATTAAATTCAAATTTTATTTATTATAGTTTTACAAATTTCGGTTTATAAATAATTTAACTAGTTTATATTATTCGTTCGTTTTAGCTTCGTTGTAGTTGTTTCTGTATAATTTTAGTATATTTCTTCTACAGAGTTTAAGATTAGAATGCAAAAAAAAAGTTGTTGAATTGATTTCTGATATCGACACATATAAGACACATACGAAGACCGTGAACTAATCTCTCTTAAAGGCGTACAAAATTGGTAATTTATAGCTCAGCATCGTGTTAAAAACAGGAAACTTGCTGATAAAGAAAAATACGCATAGGGTTTGTGAAGCTTAGGACCCAATTAAATAATAGTAGAAATATTAATTTATGGAAAATGGATCAAAATAACAATTTCTATTTAGGTTCAAGCTGGGCATATTTTTATACTTAATTTATTTTTGAAAATATGCTTTTATGATTTTTAATTTAAAAATTGCAAGTAAAGTTAAGACTTCTAGTAGAGTAACGAGGTACATATTCAGCATTCAGCAACCCGAGTACAAAATTATCAATATCAATACAAATTAAATTAAAAAATGATTTTTAAATTAAAATATGATTTAATAAAACTCAATATTTTGCCTATTTTAGTTTGAAAATAATGAAATTCTATTATTATTACGTTATATAGTTTGTTTGTCAATTTATGATACATTTTTTATAACTATAGGTCCTTTTTATGGCATAATTTCCTTACCAATGATTTTATAAAAGATGGGGTGGCCTGACTATATCTAATTTAATATATTTATAATCCTTGCAAATATTTTTTTTTATATTTTTAATTAATTCAATTATATAATTCAGAAACTATGAAATGCATCGTTTTCTGTATGCATTTCTAAATAGAAACCTTTTAAAATTTCTTGTGTATTCGCACAAAAATCAAAATTTTTCTATATTTTATTTACCACCTTTAAATATTCACCTTTTTTCTTTCCTTATGTCACCATTACAAAATGAAAACAAAAACCACCAAAACATTTTACAATAAAATATAATAGCAAAAAACTTAAATAAAAATTAAATCTAAAAAAAATAAAAAAAAGAACTGAAAGAAAATATTTTAAACATAAAAAGGTTAATGCTTATTAAAGGAAACCCCTTAAATTATATTTGACATTAAAGAACGAAAAAAAAATACCCAATTTTCTGTTTTCTGTTTAAAATTTACAACAAGGACTTGTAAGAAATTCTGGAAAATTTCGTCCTTTTCACGAAAATAATAAAATATATATAACAAAATATTAAGTAAAACATTTTTTTTTATATTTCTCATATTAAAACAAAATCATTTCTACTATACATTCATATACGTACACATTTTACATACTATACACTAACTAAAACGGATATATTTGAACTTTTAAACGAGATACAAGAAAAAAATTATATGTCAAAGAATTCACTTCGTTTTTTTATTCAGGACTCAGTAATAACAACAACGATAATTTTGTTTAAGCTCATATTCAACATTCTGTCACAAGGTACTACTAAAACAATCTTATTTGGATGTATACACAACAGTATGATTTTGATGATATATGAAATAAGGATATGTATACACATAAAGGGATTGCTATCACTTGATCAGAAGTTATTTAGTTGAAAATTATTTTAGTTAATCGGCCGAAAAACACTTGGTAGACAATAATAATATTTATTTAGTCGAAATTTACTTGAACTAAAATTCATTCGTTCAAAGTTATTGTGTCTAAAAATGCATTAGTCCAAAATCAACAGCGAATATATAAAATTATTTTGATTCATCTTCTAATTAACCGTTTTTTTTTTGTACTATGGTCCAAAATACTTTAAAGTTTCATTTTATTCGAATATCTGTCAGTTTTTTATTGCTTATTCTTGGCATCAAGAAGAGCTATAGAATTTTCAAACAAACTTAATTCGAAAACTAAAATTAACTAGTTGATCTCCCAAAATGTTGGTCCTTGGTATTTTATAACCCTGTAAATTGGAAAATATCGTAAGTTTAAAAAATAAAACAAAAAAAAGTTTCTGTTTCTATTTTTGGTGGGATTGACACTTAACTAAAAGTATTAAAAAAACAGTACAAAATTTCGATGAAGTGACTATGAACGCACATAAAGACCATCAAAAAGCAAAATATAACCGGTAAATTGGAAGATGGCGAAAAGCTAAAAATATATATAACAAAAAATAAAATAAAAAAACCTTTAAGAAAAATTCTACAACAAAAATTGTTTATGAATCCTTTTTTCCTATATATACACACACACACACACACACACAAAACGTTTCTTTATTTTATATGTAATATAATTTTTTACCTTTAAAAAAAAATTTGATTTTGTATTTTATTTTCCCTTTTTATTTTTTTGTGCTACTTTAAACGATCCACATAACGAGAAAATGGAAATTCGCTGATCCTTAAGAAGACCAGAAAGTAAAAAAAAAAATGGTATATATGAGCGTGTGTTTGTACCGCTAAAAAGGATGCACAAATCTTCTTTAATGTACAATTTCTTTTCAATACGAAATGAAGAAAATTGTAGTTTTTTGTTTAAGATTGTAAAAATTTACAATTTTTTGTTGGTTCCAATTATTTATAGAGGATGGTGAATAGAAATTTTTTTAATGGATTGAGGAGGGTGAAGTAGTTTAAGCTGGGGGTGGTTGATAGTAAAGTTAAAGATATTACTAAGCTTTTTATATTATAATACAAAGAATAAGATTTATGTACATACATATTATATGTAAAATATTAATTCATTGAGGAATCATAAAGGAAAAACTTTTATAGTAAGTCAAAAACATAAATGAAAACTTAAAGAATATTTTTTCTTATTTATTTTACAGTTTATATATATATCTATATGTATAGGGGCAGTGCCTTATATAAGGGCTTTGACGTGTAAAACTACATAGTTATAAAATTTTTAGTGGATATATTTTGATTTATATATTAAAATTAGTCATTGGCATGGTTGTGGTTGAGTAGATAATTTCAATTAATATCGACTATAAATTTAGGTTTACTAAAATATAGAAATATAATTTAGGTAAGACTCGGTCAATCGAGTTAACTTATTATATAATAAGTAAAAAAAGCAACTAATATTTGTTTCTATTGATCCGGCTGCCCGTTGCTATGCACTCATTGCACCTATGAACTGTGCGCCCCTGGTTTGTATATATAAAATTTTTATTATATAGTGTGTGGGTAAGTGTTTATCTTAAAAATATAAATATATAAAGAGAAAAGTTTTATTCAAGCTTTTAACAAGTATAAAAAGTTATAAAAAAACACATTTTTTTTTTTGGTTTGTAAGAAAAAGGGACCCAAAATAAATGGCTATAATTAATTTTAATTTTATGATAAATGTCTGGGACACTACATAATATATATATATATATAAAGACATAATTTTCATATAAATTGTTGTTATATAAAACAACAACAAAACCTACTAACCTAGACGTTTACCAAAACTCAGAGTGTGTTAAAACAGCGTTTTGTAAGATATTTCAGGAATGCATACCGAATCTCAGACCTCTAAAGAATACGTACATTTTATATAATTCATAAATTTTGATTGGAACCGATAGGAAATGTTGATAGGAACTTTATTTTATAGACATCAACCCTAAATGAAAAAATCTGTGTTGCAAATTTAATTCAAATCGTTTAACAATTTATAATATTTTACTACACACAATAATCGTAGACTTGAATTTATATTTTTTTTTCATTTTGAAATCCCCCCAGAGTATAATTTCAAAAATTATAAAATTTAGATAAATTTAGAGTTTTCGATAAAATTATATGTAGTTACTCTTTAACATTTGTCCTTAAAATGATATAATTTTAAAAATCCAGATTAAAAGTGATTAAAATTGAATGATTAGTGGAGTGATTCTATGATTAAACAGGAGCAATTTGCGGTTAATATGACAATGTATTTTTATTATATTTGGTAGGATTTAGTTAAGAAACATGTTGAGTGTCATGACTAGGCTATAGTATTTGGTTCATATGTGTCCACACAATAACTGATTCTTTATAACATAATTCATCCCATTTCCCTCAAAAATAAAAAGTTTTCCATTATTGGGATATTCGTCATTTTTTCGAGGGTTTATAAAACCTATTTTGTTAACACATAAGTTCTTATCTTCTCCTAAGATTCGAATTAGGTAACTTATTGAAAATTTTAATTACAATCCTGATTTAAATTTGGAATTTAATCAATTTTTTATTTTTATAAAAATATAATTAAAATTTTCTATTCAGTTTTATACCAAAAACAACTGAAATTAAATATATAATTGGATCATTTATTTATTTTAGAAATATTTATTTCAATATTATGCCAAACACAGATTTTATCCACTATATAATTAATAATATAAACATTTTTATATATTTTTTTATTATAAATTCCAATTGAAAATTTAGTCCTTGAATCCTTGTATATTTATATTAAAAACAGATTTTATTTTTATTTGAAATTTTCAACTTTTCGCTGGTTAGAAATATATTATATTAACAAATAAAATGAAATTATTATATTCGAATTTGAATAAATTTAATTTATAATTCTTAATGTATTTTAGTTTTTAGTTAAATCAATTTATTAAAGAAATAATATTAATTTTAAAATAGCAATTTGTGGTATAATGATTAATTAGAAAATGAAATTTATGGTTTTCTATTAATTTGTATGACTTGTTATTGGAAAATAAAATTACAATAAAATGGGATTGTATTTTTATTAAAACAAAACAGATACTCCACGTCTGGGTTATATGTTATATACACCACAAACGAGAGGTGGTGAAAATCTAATTAGTTATATATATCTTAAGACTTATACAATGTCAATGTCCTTCAAGTTTTATTTTAAAAATTACGTGCTTTAAATATATTTATTCAATTATTATATGGCACGATATTTTAACTATAATTAATATCGTCAATAAAATTATATGCAAAAAAGATTTTTAAAGTTTCAATAAAGCCGCCACCGATATGCATCAACTTTGTGTGGATTTGTATCTTAATTGTGTAAATTTTAATTTTTGTTCTGAAGATCATATAAAAGTATTAGGTCCCGAATATAAGAAAGAAGTATTTTTCTGTTATTTTCCAAACAAGTAGTTTTCTATATTTCGAAACTATTTTTAAACCGTGGAAGAATTCAACGGTATAAAAGATAGTATATTTTGAAATTGTTAAAATTAGTCAAACTTGCTAAATATATTAAGCACAAATTCTGATATACTTTTAATTTAGTTACATATAATAAAATTATTCAAAGTTTCAAAACGCTATTTTTCATATTTTTTCTATCATAATTATTATGGCTCTACTCTACTCAATTTTTATAAATTTCTTATTAAACAATTTTTAAATTATAATTAATATAAATTCTATATATACATAACAAAATATGATTTTAATAAAATACATATAAAAAAATAAATAACAATAAAACGGTGTTAAATTTACCTAAAAATGCTATAATAAATTAGTTTTCTACATTTTTTACCATCGTTTCAAGTTTGTGGTCAAATTTGAGTTTTCTGCCAATTATGCATTCAATATATTTACATTTCTGTCAGTTGTGTATATAGTTAATTTAGTAGTTAATTTAGTATATTCCCAATCGATTAATTGTATATTTATGTATTCATTACTTTAGGTCAATTATGTATTCTGTCAATTGTATATTCGGTCAATTATTCGGATACCATATTTTTAATACTATACTCTTTCTTATTTAATTCTATTTATTTATTTTGTACCTTGAAATGCTGCTTCCACTGTTAATTCAGTTTCAATACAATTTACAATTGCCAATAACGTTAACAGAATTAATCCATTGAGCCACATTTTGTTGTTATCCAATTTATAATGATTCACATTACACAAAAAAAAAATTATATTATTTTTTTGATACATTTAAGGACATTCCCTTATAAAAAACACACATATATATATACGTAAATATATATATTATATACAAACAAAAATTATATTTATTTCATATACTAAAACCAAATAGGTAAAAAAAAATCACTGTTTATATTTTTATTAAATTATTAAATTTTAGCAAAAATTTTAAATAAAAAATATTTTTATTTTTTGAGTACCGATTATTTATTTATAATTTTTTTTTAAATTGATAAAAAAATTTAAAACTTATTTAAAATAATTAATATATTTTAAATTTATTCGTAAATATTAATTTTATGAAATCTTGCACTATAAAAATAATATTAAATTAAATTTATATTTACATAGACAAAAATTATCCTTTTAAGGAGAGCGGAAAGGATATTAAAATGTACAACTTCACAGAGTGAAAGTGAATGGAAAGAAAGAGCGAAAATAATTTGAGTATAAGAGCGACTTAATTTAATAAATTCTCAATAATAATAAAAATAAAAAGGATACATTTACATACACACTCAGACAAATTTTCTTTCAATTAAATTAAATGATTTTCAAAAACAAAAATTTTATTATTTAATATTATTTTTTTTTTACACTTTTCTCTCACAATTAAAAAATTTATAAAATTAAATTAATAAAATTTGTAAATTAATTATATTCTGAATTCTTTGTATATTTAGTATTTAGAGAAAATTTCATACAATTTACAACATTTTTGTTTATCCCTTTTCAGAAATCCTTTTCAACACAAAATTATGAACAATTAATATTAACTCTATTAATTATTTTTTAATAATTTTTTTTTAAAAAAAAATTATTTCATAATTAAATTTATTAAAAAATGGAATTTAAAAACCAAAAAAATGTTTTCTAATATTATATTTTTTGTAGGCGGAATAAATTGCGATTTGTTTTAGTTTGGGAATTACTTTTACCAAAGGACAATTTTATTTTGATTAAATAATTATTAATAATTTTATTAAATATTTATTTAAATATAAATTTAAATATTTCAAATATTATTATTAAAAATTTTGGTTGTAAACCATAATTTTTTTATATGAAACACACGGCGAATACTTATAAGAACGTTACAATTTTTTTTTTCGATATGTCCGAACCGTATTCTTTCAATTTCAATCTCAAACTGTGTTTAAATAGGAAAATATATTTTCTGAAAAGTCCTTTATGAAATTTTCTATAATGAAAAATTGTTTTTTTTTTTTTTTTGTGCACTCACTATTATTAAACAACTCCTAAACAATTTGAGTGAGTTAAAATTTACGATACAAAAAAAAACATTCGTCTCTCTTACTAATACTAGGAAAACACAAAACACTAGGAAAAAGGCTGTTTAAGGTGGGGAAATTTTTTTTTTTTTTTTTTGGTGTTTCTTTAGGAAAACTATATCCACAATATAATGTCATTATTGAAGGGTTTCTAGTCATACAAGGTTCTTTTATATAAATCATTAACAACAACAAAAAATTTAAACCCTAAATTTACAATATTTATTAGAGTGTGCAATGGGCACCCCTAAACCCTCTTATATAATTTTGAAGGTGAAAGTGTCCTTTATATATTTTGAATTCTAATTAAAGGATAATTCAAATACAAATTGTATACATACATGACAGGCCAAGATGTCATGTTAGGTATCGTAGGATTTCGTATTGGATTTGTATTTATCATACGTAATAGTGGTTGATTTTTTGGTATTAGGGTGAAAGAACTTGTTCAATATAAAATTTTCTATAGTATCATTGTTTTTTTTTTTTTTTTGGGAAAATGAGGGGGTGTTGCGCATGCTTTATGTTACAATTAAAGAACAGGTAAAATTCGCCTAGAGACATTTTATTTTTTATAATTTTTCTTCTTTTTTTATGATAAGAAATTCGCTTGTTGTACGATATTTATATATTTTTATTATTATTATTATTACAGTATTTATATTTTTTATGTAAAATGGGAAAGAAAAATCGATATTAATGTGCCGAAAAATAGCATTTTTGAATTACAATAATTTGTATAGATATCAATTTTATATAAATATGTATATATGTAAAAATATATATATATGAAATAATAATATCAATTTTCTTCACAATTTTTATCGAAAAAACTATATTTTACAGGGTGATACAGTATTTAAGTAATATTTTCCTTATAATTTGTACATTAAAAACAGATGTTATACAAATATCCTCAATAACAATGAACACATTCAAGATTTATTGAAAGTAGCATTTACTGACATACTTCAAGATTATCAATAATATGCTTTGAACAGCAAAAGTTCAAAGTATTCACATTAATAATTATAATTTTATTTAATAAACTTTCGTTTTTTAAAAATATCAATATTTGATTTATTTATAATATTTAAAGATACCTAGGTGGAAAAAATGACTTTATAATTTTTGCCTCTGTAATTTTTTCAAATAGCGTCTGGAGATAAAAGATTAAACAAAACAAAACTGATATGAAATATTAAAGTAAGTATTTTTTCATTAATTAAATAGAAAACACAAAATGTTCAAGAAAATATTTAACTTTCAACTCGACTACAAAGCTTCATTCTTTATTACAAAAAGTATAAAGTCATTTTTTCCACCTAACCTAGATGGTCTTTAAAAAAATTTATATATGACTTAAAAATGATAACTTCCGAACCATCTTAACAATTTGTTTTGTTTTGTTACACAGTGAGTACATTCTCTAGCATAATATTCATTGAACAATATTAAAAAAATTGAATTAATAATATTTGTTATTAATAATTTCTTTTAAATAATATTTGTTTTTGCAAATTTAAAAATATTTCCAAAAGCAACAAACAAACTAATTAAAACACATTGCAAAAGTGTTGCTTGAAATGATATATTAAACTAAAAGCCTTAAAGATTAATGTTTACTGTTGTTATTCAATTTTAAATTTATATATGTATTTAAAATAAATAAACAAAATTTTATATAACACTTACACTTCGTTCTTACCTTTTGCCGATGTCGTCCTACCAATACTGCAGTTCATTTTTAAAAAAAGGTTAAGGAGGACTGGATAACTTCATATATATTACCACAACCGCAATATCCCAAATCCGCCTTAACACTAATACAATCAATTGAATTCCTAAAAATTATTAACAATATAAAAATTATATTAAACTGTTTAGTTCACTAAAATTTAAATTTTAAATCCTGTAATCACATTTTCAAGAAACAATACCGCCAAAATTAATTTCATATGTCGACGCTGCTGCCATCTATCTACCATCACTAAATCAATTTTTAACCTACTTCTTTTACCCATATTCAACTAATTCACATGAAATATTATCTTTATAAAGTGAATCTATTCATCGCAGCCATGTTAATTTTACCAGCTGTTTTAATTACAGCGGTTTCGCCTTCAAAAAAAAAAGTCTTTCAGATATTTTCTTTTATGTTTTTCTGTCTCTCAAAAGTTTTTTTTTTAAATCAATAAAATCATAAAAGTTTGTTTGAAGATATCAGCGATTTTTGGAATATTTAAATATTTTTGTGAATTTTTTTTTTTATTTTTTGTAATTGTAACGAACTATGGCAGAAGATAAAGATCAAATTCTGGCTGATTTTCAGGTAATAGAAAATAACAAATAAATGAAATATGCAAAATTAATATTTTTATGCAAAAATACTTCCTCATTTTATCTTGAAACGAATCTCAAAAGAATCCAAAATATTAAAAAAAAGGTTATGACGACCAAACCAAAAAATGCTTTGTGATTTTATTTGACAGTACAAATATGACTAATACGAAATATTATAAAAAAAATGTATTTTCGTTTAATTAAACAACCCAAATTTTCTAGCTGAATAATCAGAAATGTTAAATTATGAAATAATTGAATTTTTATCCATATTTTTATTTTGTATAGAGTATAACAGCAATTGATGATGTTGGTGAAGCATTTTCTCATTTAGAAGAGAGCAATTGGGATTTAATGGTTTGTCTAACTATAAAGCACACATTTTTCTTTGTTAAAATAATATATTTGTTAAACTTTTTTTATAGACTGCAATACAAAGAGTTATGCCACAAGAAGCATCGCCAATAATTGAACCAATGGATACAAAATCAAATGATTTTTCAAGTTCAAATTTGAGTTTTAATAGATGGAGTTCAAGTGATTTAGAAAGTGCATTTGTTCCAGGTTAACATATATTATAACAAAGAACTTTTATATAACACGCAGTTATAATTAATAATAATTTTCAACAAATTTAAAGACATATATATTTGATAATTTTGTAGTATCGTGTAATAATTGAGTGTATTTTATTTTATTTTTAAATTAGTTCCATCAACATCAGGAAATTCGAATAATATTATTGATCTCACATCAGATATTGATATAATTACAAAAAGAAAAGATTTATTGCGAACTTTAACATTCAATATACATTTTAATCAACAAATTTATACAATTAAAATTTCATCATTTTCTACAGTTGGTAAGCACAAAAATACACATAAAAAAATAAAAAAAACAATATTTAAATTGTATTATTCTTTTTAGGTGATTTAAAAGAAAGAATATTTAGTATGACTAAAGTACCAATATGTCGACAAGCAATACGTGGTTGGCCACCATCTAAATTACAAGAAGCTCAATTACAAAATACACTTTTATGTAATTTAGATTTGGCCATTGAAAATGAATTAATTTTAATTGATTTAACTGAAGAAGGTTTTATGGATGATGAAAGGTAAGATCATATAATTCATGACATAATACTTATTTTTCTAAATTAGAATCCGAATATTCACCGATTTTCTACAAAGCAATATTCATAAACAAAGAAAGTTAGGTTTATTAATCAATTAATATGTAATTAGTTACATAATATCAATTAAAATTTATTAATGTTCAGTGAGTTTTAGTTAACAATATTTATATGTCGGCTTTTAACATAATAAAGCTACAGCAGAAAGGTACAACAAATATATTTTTATTATTCCACCGAAAATTACATCGCGCATAAAATATCTTAATATTTTTAATTTTCGAAAAACTTTAAAAAAATAAATAACCGTTTTTCAGAAATTTAGAAAAAACTTCTATACGCTTTTCCCAATTTTAAAAATGTCTGCGATTTAAATGCTTACACCCACCATTTTAACATTTAATACTTATGATAGTAATCGTAGTTTATTAATTGATTTTTACAAAAATAAACCTTGAAGAATTTTATTCACTATCCTCGACGAAACATTCGAAATATTTGATTAAAATTACTTATATTAATATAAAATTACTTATATTAATTAATTTATTGATCGCATTTTGAGTAAATTATTTTACTTGTTACTAATAAATTTATATCATTATGTAATTTTTGAGAAAAATATTACTTATGATACAGTCCTACTGTCCTTGGTACTTTACAATATACGAGCCTAAATCCTTATACATATTTTGTTGTGGTTTGTTAAAGTATAAATACGAAAAATTATCTAAACACTGCATAAATTTGAAAAAATTTTGAAATAAAAAAAAAAATTAAATGAAAACTTCATAATTACAAACATTGTCATATTTAATTCAAAATTAAATAACCTTATTAATTGAATACATAATGAGTAGAATATTTACACGGTAAACAAAAATTCCAATGTAAATAAATTCTATTTATTAATAATTTTATTTATATAAATTTTTGTTATTTGAATTTACAGCGGTGACATTGGACGAAGATTGGCGGAAACATTTACATTGAATATACAACAACCAGATGGTAAAACAATATCATTAAAATTTCCTGGTAAACAAACAATATTAGATGTTAAAACCGATGTATATACAATAACAGATATACCAGTTCGACATCAAGATTGGACTGGTTGGCCAATTGGTTCAAATAATTTAACCACCTTAGCGGTAAGTATATAAATAAAGAAAAAACGATTACATATTTTGAATCGCTTCTCATTAGATGCGACTAGTTCAGACACAGGTGTGAAATATAAAATATTAATTATCTCAACGAGTCGTGTTTAATGATTTCTTGATAAACTTTATGATTGATTAAAAATTTGTGACTGCACTAGTCGCGTATCAGAGTTTCCAGAAGTTACTGAAAATAAATTATTATTTGCAGCAATCTGGTATTGAGCTACAACATAATTTAGTTTTACGATCATCAGCAGATAAGGGTAAAAATAATTCAAGACCGAATAGAAACAAGTAAAACTTATGAAATAATTCAATGTTTTTGAAGAATTTATTTTTTTCTTTTTACAATTTTTTATAGTATTGTAAATATTGATACAGATAGTTCAGCAGATGAATTTGAAGATGCATCAGATTTTAATGCTGACGATGATTTCTTTACAGATTCACCAGCACAACCAAGGCTTAAACATTTAAGTATGCATTTAAAACCGAATAATTTTCTTAATTTAGAAATATTTCTTTAAATTCAAATTATAAAATGTTTTTATTTATTATTTTCAGTTCCTGATCAAACCGATGATGAACAATTAGGTTCAATACAATTTGTAGAGAATTATGTACAACGTTATGGGGAACCACATCCTGTATTTTATCAAGGTAGTTTAGAAGAAGCATTACGAGAAGCATGTCATAAACCAGCTAAAGATGTATGTATTTTTGGTGATTAATCGTACAATTTATAATCTTTTATCTGACTGATTTTTATTTACAGAGAAAACTTTTAGCAATTTATTTACATCATGATGATAGTGTATTAACAAATGTGTTTTGCGATCAATTATTACGTTGTGAAAGTGTTATGCAAACATTAATACAAAGCTTTATATTATTTGGTTGGGATTTGACACATGAGAGCAATAAAAATTTGTAAGTTTTTTTATTTTTTAAATTATTTATTTTAAAGATTAAATGAGAGTTTACATATTTGCATTTTTTGTAAATTTTAAGATTTTTATCTTCAATATCAGCATGCGTTGGAGTTTCTGCTTCAATAACAGTTAGAAATATTCCAGTTGATAGATTACCAGCAATTATAATAATTGCAAAAAGCCGAAGTACTTGTGAAGTATTATCTGTGATTAATGGTAAGTTTTTAATTTATCTTAGATTATATTAGATTATGAAGAAATATGTGCATGTAAACTACCTTACGCAATAAATTATCCTTTTCCTGGAAATTGATTCATATAGAAAAAAAATATACTCCGAAGTTTTTTCCTCATTCGAACCGAATCAACAGCATGCATTTATTCAATTTTGCCTTTTTTTCTAGATATTTCACTAAGCAATGCTAGGTTTTCTAATCTGGATATCGGATTTTGGCTATTTTCGGTTATTCGAATTTACAAATAATACAAGTATTATAAATAAACTTGAATATATTAGAATCTAATAATAAATGGAATACGGGATGAAACATTACTAGATAACTACTCTCAAATAGTAAAAATAAATCTTCTCGTTTTTATTCTCCACAAAACTGACAAAACCAACCAATTAAACTCAGGATTAAAATAAATTTTAATTAAATTTACAAAATAATTAGGAAAAATTGAAAGGCGCGTACAGAATTATAATTATTTATATTTGTTTTTTATAAATATTAATGTCGGATAATTAAAAACCTCTAAGCCTGTAAAAAGACAATTTCAGGTATTTTAAAATCCTTTAAATTCAGGTACATATTATTAAACGTTCAATACGTATTTTTGTATATTGTTGAACTTTAATGATTGATGATTACAATATATTCGAGTCAGTTACAACAAAACGTTCATTATTGAGAAATCTATAAATTGCTTCCATTGGCTGTTATATTAGAATTTTTTCACCCTGATTCCCTCGATAAAAAATAGTTTCTATACATTTATTTATTTAATAAAATTTTTTAGGTAATGTTGGTGTTGATGATTTATTATCACGTTTAATGGAAACTGTTGAAATGTATTCAGAACATGTACATGTTGAAGTACGTGAAGAAAATGAAAGAGCTGCACGAGAAGCTGTTAAATATGAACAAGATATGGCATATCAGGAAACATTAGAAGCTGATATGGCTAAAGAGGCTGCTAAAAAACAAAAAGAAATAGCAATTGCTGCTGAACGTCAACGTGTTGAATCTGAAAAGGCACAAGATGAGGCAAGAAGAGAATCAATTCGATTTGAAGTAAAAAAAAACGGAAATATAGAATTATTAAAAATTTTAAATAAAACTAATTTTATTTTATTATTTTGTTAGGCTGAACGTGCATTACCACCAGAACCTGATTCAACAATTACAGAAAATATAACAAAAATTCGTGTACGTATACCGTCTGGTGAATTTTTAGAAAGAAAATTTTATGGTGATTGTGTTTTACAGGTATATACTCGGAACTTAAATTTAATATTTATTATTTAAATTTTGTGTATTATTTTGTTACTTTTAGGCACTCTTAAATTTTGTTACTTCAAAGGGTTTTCTTATTGATGAATATAAAATTATTGCTAGCTGGCCACGACGAGATTTAACAACACTTAGTCCAAAAGAAACATTAAAAAATTTAAAATTATTCCCACAAGAAACAGTAATTCTTGAAGAACGATGATTTATTTTGTAGTTTCTCTATCTCTAATTATATATTATAATATATAAAAAAATATAAAAAATTAAAAAAACAAGCAAAAATTAAAAAACAAAATAATTAAAATTAAAGATAACAAAAAACAAAAAATAAAAAAAAATAAAGAAGAAAATGTATGCCTAAAGAAATCTTTAACTATTATATATATACATATATATATATATATATATATATATATATATATATATATATATATATATATATATATATGTATATATTTAATATAAATGCTAATTTAAAATAAACAAATTTAAACTTATAATTATTATAATTGTAATTTATATACAAGAAAAACAACCACAATCACAATTTCGATTAATTTAAATTATATTTAAAAAGAATAAAATAACTTTTTTTTTGCTTAAAAACACTAAAAATTAACATTCGTTTTCTATTTATGATGATGATAGTTGTCGTGTTTAATTGTAATTTTTAGTTTACACTCAAAAATGTAATAAGAAATAATTGGTATTATAATTAATTCTTGTTTTTTTTTTTTTTTTTTGCAAATATTTGGCCGGATTTTCTACGCGTAGAAATTACGTATTTTCGACAAAGCTGAAAAACCTTTAAAAGTGCGAGTTTATTTGTAATTACACTAGTAACACTGTAGAAGGGTTTCGACAGATTACTCGAAATCCGTATATTTCAAGTTTTAGAGAATACGGAAGATTTATACATATTTGAATAATTTTTCAAAAAGACAATTTTATCAGTAATTATTAAGTGAAAAAAAATCATTGTTACAGTTCACGACTATATCTTTCTTAATAGGAATCCTTAAAATGTTTTATTTATTAAATAATTTGTAATGTGGTAACAACAACAAATGAAAACAATGAAATATTTAATAAAATAATTTATAATGTAAAAGGTAAAAATTAGTAGTTTTAATTTGATAATTTTTTTATATTTTATTTGACTACCACAGAAAATAATATTTTAATTATACAATAATTATAATTTATCAGGCATTACAACGTCAAATGTGACTGACCCATGATCTATACATATTTTCAAGCTTTTTGATTAGCATCTGGCACAACGAATTATGAGAATTAACTGAAAATCAACCTATGTTCATGAGTAATATAATTTTCAATTTTATTGCTTACCACTTTCAAATTAATTAAATATGTTGAAAGTTGAACTAAATTGCTAATATGTGAATAATATTCGGATCACTCAACTCCAGTGACGTGCATCTAGTCCGAGAAACCCTTGCGTAAATGCAAAATATTTGAAGCTCTTTAAATTCGTAAATTGGATGCTTGAAAAATTTAATTAGAAAATTGCTGATTCATTTATTAATTTTTTATTAATTTCAAACTACTAAGTATTCATTATTTAAAGAATGGGATAACTTGGAAATTAACATTACATTTGTAACAAACACTATTTTGTTAAAAATACTACTTTGTTAAAAAATACACCTTTTAATACACCAATTTCCCAGCAACATGTTCCCATAATATTTTCGTAAAGTGCACATTAAAACTATCGTGTATACCAAATTTTATTAAAATCGGATAACATTATAAGCGGATAACATTTCTAAACACATGAAAAATATATCGCAAATTTAGGCATGGACCTATAGCTATTTTAAGATCAGAGTTATATAATTTTTTTAAAAAATTTAGTTTCAATTGAATTTTTTTCGCGCATCAACGAGAAATCCAAGCGAACATGTGTGCAAAAATCTTTAAACTGATATAAACGGTTCTAGGAAATGTTGGGTACAGAGATGTTGGCTAGTAAACGTGTATATTTTTACGCGATTACCCGGAATTATTTGTTGCAGATTCGTAAACTCCGACCTCGAAAATGTGCAGAAAATACATTTGAGCGAAATGAGTCCAACCCCATTGGAACACTCATACTTATTCCAACAAAGCAAAATATTATGGCTTAAAACAATCGCCAATATAGTCCAGACAAACGAAAAAGATAAAATCATGGTAAGTGGAAGAAGAAACATTAAAAGAAAGTCAATCGAGAGAAATCCTCAATCTCAATGTCCAAGGAATTACATTCGACCACAAACACGTAAAGACCCACAATACTCTAAGAAGTAGGACAGTGTGATGTCTTATTAGTGGAAAGCCGCAAAAACAATCTATTAAATATAATAAAAAAATTATACTTTATTATTTAACTATATTAATAAATATTATTAGCCTTAAAATAAAAAATGTCTTTTTTTTAATTTACATTACAACATAAAATATCAATTAAATTTTAAAATATTTATAATATTGAAATTAATAAAAAAAAATAGCACAAAAATGAAAAACTAATTTTAATACAAAAATTTAGAAATAAAACTATTTTACAATTTTTATATTTAATATATTTTTTTTTTTCGTGTAAACTGTACAACTTAATTGATAATTTTTTTTTTTATAAAATATCTTGAGCTTATTAAATATTTTTTTAAATTATTTTATAATAAAAAAAACTTAATGTTTTTTGCCTAAAGAGATTTTCTTGCAATTTTAGATTTTAATATAAATTTCCACAAATTCTGTACAATCACTTCTAAAACAATTAAAGAATTTTGAATTTTTTAGCACAATCTCAAAAATTCATTAAAACATTTAAACAATATATTAAAGACAAATATATACGTAAATACAAAAAAATATATAAAAGAATTGTAATTTTTGAAATGGAAAAAATGCACTGATCTTATTAAAATTTATATTTCAGAGTATCAAATAAATATTCATTTAACTTGAACCCATTACAGTTGATTTAATGGTCATATATGATTGTTCAATTGGTGCCAATGCAACAATAACAATTAAAGCAATTGTAAATAATAATAATACAATTATATATAATGTTAAAAGTCCTTTTCGGAAACTGGCAAACTAAAATTTTATATAAAGAAAATATTTGAATTAGTAAAATTTTATTATTAGAAAATAATTTTTATCAATTTTACCGGTGCATCCATTTTTCGTTCAATTTTTATACCATTTCTACCACCAGTCATATCAGCTAATTGTATTGTATTGACACGTTTTGATGAATGTCGATCTGATGCGCATCCAGCAATCTGTGCCCAGAAAAATATCTAAATAATTAAACTAATTTATGTAAATCTGTTCTGTAAATGTCAATGTTTGTCGTTAGTAATGTGAAAATATAAATAAAATCGGAGTTTTATTTTCGCGTATATTACATAAAATAAATATTTTTTATATTGTCCAAAGCCGTCAAAAAAAAGTTGAAGAATTTAGGTATTAGATATAATATTGTATTTACATCAATTTTTAATAAATTTACGACATATTATGATAATGATCCATGAATTAATTATGGTTTGTTGAAAGAAATTTGCAATATCTTGGAAATTTTGAAATCATTAAACCAATTAATTTTACAGCGCTGTGTGACATATTACACAGTCTTCTTGAAGCTATATATACATATTCTTTCTAACATTCACATACACGACATCAATTTTCGTAATCGCTTCGAATAGTTTACTTATCGCTTCATAAGAAATACTTTATGTTACCAAATTAAAATGCAGTATCCAAATTCTGTTTGATAGGTAAAAATATGTATAATGCTACTCAAATCGGCCAGTTGTTATTAAAACAACAATTTATATTAACAATTTTAAAACATAATATCCGTTCCAATATGTATTTCTTAATAATTTCATTTACGAAGTTAAAATCAATTAAATGAATGTTAATTCTGAACTTTACAGAATCGTATATTAATATTTTTAACATTAAACTTAATCAAAACCAACTAATTATTTCGCTAATTCAATTACAAAAATTATTTACAAAAATATTTACAAAATATAATTATATAATTTTAAAATATTTCTATTATGTCTTTTGTACAAAAAATGATTATTTCATATGTCAAAATAGTTATTTACAATTAAATCTATAAATATATAATTTAAATAACCTATAACCAGCAGCCTAAATAATTTTGTCAATTCATTATAACTTACCGAAAATATTAAATGCATTATTACATGGAATGCAACATATGCCACTAATATCCAATCCATCCATTCAGGTAATTCAGCTTTAGTTAATTTAACAGCAAAGAAAATTGTTACAACTTTTTTTTTTTTTTTTGTTTTAAAGAAAAAAAAAATCAAAGATTAATATTAAAACATTAAACAATTAATGAAAAAAATAATACGTACTAGCTAAAATATGTGCTAAATTACCACCTAACCAATGTGCCCAATTGAAAATTGGACGATTTTTAGAATTTGGAGCTGGTCTAAATAATGCAGCTAATGGTTGAAAGAAACATAAAACTGTTGTAATAACACCAAGTATTGCATGTGGATTTTTTTCAGCTGACCAACCACCAATTTCAACAAATATAATAACAAATGCTGCCATTGTCAAAGACCATGTTGTTACCATACACATTCTATGCCACTAAATATACAAAAAAAAATATATATTAAAAATTGTTTGTATAGCTAATCGAAATTGAATTAAAATGTGTTTTATCAAAATACTTACAGCAAACCATTGATCCTTTCCACAAGTTTGACTACCAACCCATGTCTGTTTAAAATATCTAGCTAAAAGGATACCTAATGATGTTGTACCAATCCATGCAGCTATCATAAATGAACCATGTAAACGTAACAATAATGTAGAAGCACCATATAAGTCTTGAATAACAGCTAATTGAATGGATTTACCAGATGCTAAACGACCATTATCATGATATCCAGCACTGCTTGCTAAAAATGACAGATTGATGAAATGTTATTAGTTTTTGTAGGTATTTTTCCTTATACAATTTATAATGAATTCGGTATATTTACGTACGTTTCAATTTTGTTCCGGATGCAACCAGTAAATGATATTTATTATTAAATAAATCAATTTTTCGACCACGTACATATGATACAGCAGTTTTCTCAATTTTACAATAAATTGTACCATTAGCAAATGAACCTCTTGTAAGACGAGCCTGATCTTGTGGCTATTAAAATAAATAATTTATAAATGTATAAAAAATATATTTTTGTTCAAAATACTTACAACACCATCTCTTGATAAACCATAATTAGGATTACCTGATGTCCATGATGAATACAATGCAACTTTATTATTTTCTGGTATACATTCCATAACGAAATCATCACCCATTTTATCATCTTCTGAAAGACCCACAGCAACATAAGCGGGTTTATCTGTAAATGGAGATGAAAAATTAACATTGAAATTATAATCGTTGTAATTGCATATCGCAAAATAGTATATTAATACTCTAATGTAAGAACCAATTTTATTTAATATAACGCAGTGGTGAGGTGAGTACGTGAGGTAAAGGGAACTATTATCCACTAAGAATACCATAAAATACTCATTGGGTGCGATGATTTTATTATCAATTTATCACAATGAGCTGCAGTGAATAGAACTAATATCAATTAACTACTTGCAGGCTGAATCAGACACTGTGTATCATTAAATTATATTCTTCTCTTCACAAATATAGTATTCTGATATAAGAACAAGATTTTAGTCTTTTCTTCTCTCTAAATGTAAATCTTGAACTTTTCTAACGAATATATAGATATACTTACTATATCCTGATTTAACTTCAAATTCATAAATATCGCCTCGTACATGAACCGAAGTCATAGATCGGCAACTTCGATCTCTTACACAGCCATCTGGCAAGCCGAAACAAGTTTTTGTTTTCCCACAATCATCATAGAAAGGATCTGCCGTTGATATCTATAATATAAATTTAATTCTCTTAAAAATATTTATTTTGAACCAATCTCATTCTCGTAACCGTGCAGCTAATCGAATATACATTTTCGAACCATCACCAAAATTTATTTACATAGAATTCAATTTACCTGTGGTTGAGTTGGTGCTACATAAACTGGTGTAGTTGTTGTCCATGGCGATCTTGTACTTGAAATACCAATGACTGTTGTTGGTGGTACAGCTTCTCGTTTAACAATTTGTACTGGATTTGAAGTAACTCCAACCCAAAATCTGTCATACTGTAATGCAACTGTAGTACTATTTCAACAAAAATAAAAGAATTATTATTTTCAAATTCAATTGAAGCTATATATTATACAAATGCATACTTGAATATAACTTCTCCAAGATAATCAGCCGGTGCATGCCATTCTAAACTTAAACCTTGTTTAGGTGTTGTATCTGAATGTGTTGCTGATGTTTTAACTCCATCACAATTCATTAATTTTATAAAGCCATCTGATGCTTCACTAAATTGTCCAACTACCTCATATGGTGGATTACGATTACGTGCTTGTATCATAAATCCTTCAAATATTAATTGTGGTGGATTTGTTACAATTTCAACACGTAAAGTTTGACCTTGTCCAATAACTGATGATGTTGATTCAACACGAAATGGTGGTCTTGATTGTGATGGTAATATTGTACCGCCACTATGAAATGGTAACATTGTACCACATACAGATTCTGGTGCACCTTGTGGTAATGTATAAATTGGTGACAATATTGTCGAAATAATTGTAATATAAAATATAAATGGTAATTGTATATTGAACATTTTGTCTGTAAAGAAACGAAATTTATATTTTTATTTATATATTTTATTAATTATATTAATTAGATATAAAAACATAAATATTAATAAATGATTCAGTAGAACGCAGAAATTTAGTGTTTTCTGTGCGAAAACCTAAAATTATTAAAAAATAAATTTTTTTAGACATAAAAATTATCTAAGGACGAAAATTCCAAAAGAAAACCCTTAAAAATCGATTAAGTTATTATTTTTTTTTTATCATTTCCAATCATATTGTCATGTCTTGAAATTACACGATAACGATCCTTAATTACTTTAATTACAAATAAGAATTTTAGGTTTTTAGGTTAGAGTATTAAAATATGACCTATTTGAAAATAATATTTTATTGTCCATAGTTAAAATATTGTGTTGACATAATTTTCATGATATTAAAATTATTGATTTTAAATACATACATTTTCTAATTAACTTTAGTTTATTTAATTACCAATGACCCGTCATAGCTTAAAAGTACATATCATTCAGTGAATCAACTAAGGGTAATCAACTACGATTGGAGTTGTTTTGAATTTTCTATATAATTAGAATATAGCCGTTATAAATCCGAAGAATAACTGATAAATTAAATATTAAAAAATTTAAAAATTTCATTAATTGTTAAAAAAAACTACCATTTCATGATTCCTTAAGATAAATCATTAAACGATTTGTTCCATCAATTCGTTACTAATTTTGTTAATAACTTTCCATTGTTATATTTCTAATTATTTCCAATTTAAATATGTAGATTAAATAAATGCGTAAAATGTAAAGTTAATAACAAAATGGTCAGTAATAATTCACAAAACTTTTTTTACGTTATTTATATATGTATGAATACAAAATAGAAACTATTTATAGACTGACTATAAGTTCAGTTTAGTGGTTAAAATTCACTTATATACATATGAGCGATCTATTAAATAAATAAAAAAAAAATTTTTAACCTCAATTCAATATGGTAAGAAATCAACTATGTAAAAGAATTATTATTATTTTTATTATGCCCAACGGAGCATTTGAAAAAAATTTATGAATGAAATTTTTTTCTATTAATAAATATTAATAAATCTAAAAAAAAAAAGAAGTTCATTTTAAGGTTTTTCGTAGATATTCGAATACAGTTTTTTTAAATGTTCTATATTTGAAAAAATTCATTAACTATTAAAAAAAAATATACTAGAATGAAAAATGGGCAGACATTTCATGTTGTTAGTTGTTAAATTTTTAATTTTATTCCAATTTATTAAGGTTTCTATGTAACTGTCACGTTAGTTATTATACTATATAATGATATTATGTTATGTTAGAGGTTGATGAACGTTTAAAATTAAATTCATCATTCCAATTGCAACGATAACCATAACCAAAAAAGCAACAATTTGACCAATTGTTTTTGCATATACATGTATATATATATATATATATATATAAACAACTTCAACTGTATAAAAATGTAGTATTTGATATCTACATCTACAGAATGTTAGCTGTGGTATTGTGGCATACACAATACTGGGATTGTGATTGTTACTGGGGGTTTAAAAGCTCATTTTACTATAAATGATTACTTACATATAAAGTTTAAGATGGGAACATAAGAGGATAATAAGGGATAATTCACAAAAAAAAAACAGACCTAATTTTTGTTGAGCTGAGTCTAAGTGAATAGGTATGAATTGTTTGGCAAATCTGTTACTTAGTCCTGACCCAAGAATGATATTAAATCGGTGAATATTTGTTCTAACCATTTTCAAGCTGCCCCATATCCTTCTATACTCGTATGTACTGGCACCAAAATGAATGTGACTGAGTGTGATTTCGTCGGAGTTTTTTAAAGTTTGAAGGAGTTCCGGACAAGTTTGCATTTGATTCTCTATGAGTTTAATGTCAGAAGTGCCAATTTGCTCTCCGAGAAAATATTGTGGCCAAATCAACAAATATGTTTTCTCAGATACATAGTTCGATGACGTTTAAGACGGTAGAATATTATTCTAGGCTGTCGTGGATATGATATTTTGGACGTTCTTAATAAACTCCAGCGCCCATCGAACTCATTTGTTTTGAATACTAGATTAATGATCGTTATATGGTTGTATTGTATCATTAATATAATATTCCTGAATTCAACTTCTGTTGCAAAGGACTATGGATTTTTATGATAATATATTAAATCTCCTTTTCAGTAATAATAAATTGTATCATAATAAAATTACAGTACAATTGAAATAATATTTTAACTAAATTCATTCCTATTAATATGTAATTATACATTTGTTGACCTCAATCGTACTTAAGAAATTTTTTTATTCAATCACCACAAAATAGTTTCAAAATTATTATATTAAATTTGCATGTGAATATATTCGTATATATTTTTTTTACAATTATTATTTTTTAAACTTCAAAACTATATTTAAATGGTGATATAATATACTTGAAGAATTTTGCAATTACTATTTTATAAAATCTTAAATACCAAAATAATTATAAGTTTAAAAAAAATATGATTTCGAAATATATTGGTCGTATGTTGACAACAAAAATGTTGCATTAATTTGTGTGCTTTAAATGTTTTAACGTAAAAATATAATACTGTACTGACAAATATTAATCAGCACCCTACTTAACTACTTAATCAGAATTTCAAATAAAAAATATGTCTCGTGATATTTTTTAATTTATTTTTAATATATATATGTATATATATATAATATATAATATGAATGAGTTTTAAATTCATCGTACCATATGTACATATACTAACAGCATTGCAATCTTACTGAGAAAAAATTATAATGAATTTTAGTTTTTAGATATCTGTATTCTACCATCTTTAATGGCATTAAACTATGTATCTGAGAAAACCGCAGAAGAAAATAGTGTGGTCACTTCTCCACGAGAACATTGCTTATGATTAGCTGCCAGTGGGTGAATTAAAGAAAGTTTATTTCAAGCCTTGAGGCAATTATTTATATGTTATAATTTAAATTGAAATGATTAATTTTAGAAAAGTTTGCAAAAGCGTTGAACCATGAGATTTGCTTTATTAGCATTTGAATTTACAAACCCTTTGATGGTACACTTATGTGCTTTCCTCTAATATATATTATAACATAACTAGAGGGCATATAAATATTTTAAAATCTGCAATGATTAATCGTTATCTTTGTGATAAAACTCCTAAAATTATATCGATATTAATGACATTTCATAATTTCATATTTAAAAAATTAACTGTCATTGTCATATTACTTAAAGTAGTAAGTCGTTATTAAAATTAACTTTAAAATACTATTTCAAATGCTTAAACGTTGAATTATATCAAATTTAACTTAGTTTCTCTCGTATACAGCTTATAATTCACTAATTTAGTACTTGAAATGGTATCAGATAAAAAAATATTTATTTTTTTTCCGTGTATTTTAAATTATTATATATAATAAAATTCGAATAATTTTTTTACTTTGACCTTGAGACATTTTTATTATTGCAAACCAACCAGCTTAGTAAATAATCAATATACAAATATACTATAATATAATAAACGATATAGATAAATAACAATATATTTTGAAAAGTCCGATTTAAAGAGAACATTACTGAAATTCGGTAATCGAATACAACAAATTAAGCGAATGATTTTGTGCAAACTTTACAGAAAAACAGATAATTTGTTAAAATACGAAAGTTTTATATATATTATATTTTATTTCTAATATTGTTCAAAAAAATTATATTTACTAACAAAAAAAAATTTATGAAATAAATATAATTTTTAACATATTTTATTTATTCTAATTGTTCCACCTATATAAAAAACAAATTCAATATTTAAATTTTGTTAAAATTACTATCACGATTTTTAAAACTCATAAATTCACTCGTATTCCACAACAATACTAATTTTTGTAACACCACATAAATGCCGTAACATAAAAAAATATGCTTTAACTTTATTTACATTCAACCTTGAGGTACATACATATTCCATAAAAAAAAATCTTAAACTATTAAAAAAATCTTCAAAAAAAAAAGTGGGAGATAATAACAAAAACATGACCGAGGGATGAAAATAGTAGGAGGTATGCGATATGTAAAACACCATTGACGTTTGTGTGGATTTTCCCATAATAATCTATGACTAAAATATTTGTATGGAGTCATGTTTTTATGGTACACATAATAAAATTGTATAGACTTTTATTTGAAAACAAAAAATTGAAAGTAAAATAAATGTTAATAAACATACAGTAATGGTCAGTTAAATGTAATATAGAACTAATAATTATTATGCCAATAATGGACCTAGGCAGTTTTCAAACTATGAGTTTCTTTATATATATTTAATATTTTATTAGCTACTGGTTTTTTGTCTGTTAATTTTGCCATCATTTAAAGATAAAACCGAGGATTGTGCTTGTGCAGTATTTTGGTAGTTAAAATATAAATTTACTCAAAAGCTTTACACAGAAGATATTGGTAAGAACCAATTGTAAACGAAATAATGATAAGGAAATGTAAATGATCAGGAGCTGGGCTCAGAATGAATGAAATTTGTCGCAATCGCCAACCATTAAATTTGTAAAAGGATTCATCAGATTGTCTCACGAAAACTGTGCCACCGATGTCATTTTTATATTCCGAGAAACTTGGTAACTAATTAGTGGTAACAAAGGAAATTATTTTAAAGTACTTGCATTGAAAGAGTTTTTTTTTTAACCATATTTTCAAAAAATATCTACTAATAATTTGGTACATTTATATGGTCACTACTGTATATTGGTAATTTACAAATATATTTTTATCAGAGGCTATTTTATATATTTTGGAGAGAATTGTCAATAATTTCAGGAAATCACCTTGAATTATTTTCAGTTTTTCATGATCAAATGTAAAGATAAATCATAAATAAAGGAAATAAATTATAATTATTTTTCATACAAATTTCCTCGGGTAAACTGGTAAACATACGAAAAAGTATTCTTTATAAAACAAATTTATATACTTAGCATTACACAGGTAAATGTAATGTAATAAATACATTCATTGACCACAAAAATTTTATAAAACCAAAAATAATTCATTTTAAATTTATATTCAGGAATTTCTCATAAGAAAATCAAGTTTTCAAGTTGCTGACTCAATTTAGCGAATAATTTTCTATATAAACATTTTTTATTATTGTTTATAATCTGCCATCATAAATGAGTCATTGTAAAAATAAAATAATTTTCTTATATCATTCAAAAAATTGTAGGTTAAGGTATGAGTTATAATGATAATGATTGTTTTAAACAAATTAATTATTTTTAAGTTTTAATTGTATTTTAATAATAAATATTGCTTTTAGGACATCAAACAATTTTTTTTTATTTTTTTGCAAAATCATTTTCAATTAATTCAATCAGAATTTTTTTTAACATGACGACGGTGGTGAGTTCATAAATTTGAGTCATTGAACATCTTAATTGAAGTCATTTTTAACTTCTAAGTATACTGAATACAAGAATAATAATTGTAAATTTAAAAATAGTAAATCTTTACAACTATGAAAATATCAAAAAAAGTTCAAGGTTTCATATTTTTGATGTCAGTATTAACTTAATTTCCGGCTGTTGTTTAATTTTTATAATTATGTGGTATAACCTACACCTGATGGTACTTCTCAATGTAAACGGAAATGTTAATTATTATTTATGTGTTAAGTGATTTTATAATTGAATTCTTTGAGAAATTTTGCAAAATATAATAATGTCGCTAGGTTCAGTTCAGGGTTTCCGTATTAATTTGGCTTCTGTGAGTTAATTTAAAAAAAAAAATTATAGGTAATAAAAGTTAAAGAATGAGTTACTAAAATGCATATAAGTAAATTTCTCTGGAGCATATTTATAAGTTAGTTGGTAAAATCAATAGTACTTTAAAACTCAATTTCCGAAAACTTATTTTGGAATTTTAAGGAATGTTACAGTCAGCAATATGGAATTGGAAATATACTGAAGTAATACTGAATATATATTGTAAAGTCAATATAAAATTAATGCTTGTAATCTTTTTTTCATTAAATTTATTGAATTAACCAAAATATGACAATATATTTGACTTATTTCAATAAATGTGTCACCTATTTCGAAGAACCCCTCCAGGCATATTTTTCTCTATAAATAAGGAGCATTACTTAGAATGAAATCCACAGAATTGGGATAACTACGTAGAACGTACCCATGTTTGGTTCGATATCAATGGGTGATAGGGCATTATACTGCCAGTTCCCTAATTGGTTCGAATATAAATTATCTCACCGCTTTGAAAAAATTAGTTAAACGTTATTTAATATATAGATTTTCCTAACTTTAACAATAAATATTTCAACAACCATATTTTTCCATTATTTTATATTACAATATTAAGATTCCTGGAAAATTGAGTACATTGTTGGTGGAAAATTATTGAAAATTATTGACAATACTGAGGGCTACATATTGTGGCTAAGCTAATCGTAAAATTATAGAAAAAATCCAAACAAAAATATATATAAACCTTCTTCTTCTTACAAATTATATATAAAAAATTTACATTTTTTCTACTTGTTACCACAAATATTCCACATCGTTCACCGCTGGATATATTTTAAGAAACTGATTGTAAAATTCTATTAAAATAAAAATCGCGTGATTAGAAACCAATGTTTGGTAAAGAAATATATAAGAATTTCAGAATGTTAGAACGAGCGAGAATAAGACATTTATCAAGACTTCCCTTAACCACCTCTCATACAAACTGCAGACTCGTTTGATGATGCCAGAGCCAGGGGCAATGATACTAGTTAATAATATGATATTTTTCATAATCTTGCTGATTTTATGATTTGTTTTTTCCCAAGCAAACGTATTTCCTTGTTGATAAGCAGATCCAGGAGCACTTGCAGAACTTAAAGGCAATATTAATTCTTAAACCGAAGCAATTAGGCCCGATATTTTAATGCCCGTTCTGTTATGCAAAACACCCTCGGCTATTTATAAATAAGAAGGTAGCATCAATCTTGTAGTCATGGTTCAAAAAGAATATTTTAAAAGATTCTCATAAGATATAAAAATTAATGTAGTACTCTTGTATTTCCCAGTAAATAGTTCAAAGCTATAGTACATAAACTATGTATAGGAAACTTTTTGAGCAATAAAATAAATTAATTACTTACTACAATTTAAAATTTAGTAATTAATTTTTATATCTACCTAAATCTAAAAATAAAAGTCTGATATAAAAATTCTAATATTAAAAAATATGTATATTTTTATTAAAATAATAAAAGTTTATCTAAAATAAAATTAAGTCTAATTAATTGCAAGTAATGCATTAGATAACCAAATTTTTCTAATTAGGTAATTAACTTTTTAAAAATTGTTATTCCAGTTCAACTTTCTTTTATTTACAATACAATGTATCGAATAAGCGCAGTAATTTTTCGGAATGGAAATAGTTTAATAAAAGACAGAAATTCTAGACTTCCCATTAGCAATGGGAACACGTTCCCATTAGCAATTAGATTCTGAGTGATAATAATATAAGATGCAATCGGTAATTTCTTAGAAAATGATATTTAAATTTATAATTTACTTAGAAACTTTAGAATTTTCCAAATTATAGATGACATTTATAATTAATTATTTTAAATTTATTGTTATAATATAATTTGAAAATCGTCAGGATAAAGAGATCCATGAAAAATTATTGGGAAACTATAATTCATTAAAAAATATAATTTCAATTAAGTTTAAATAACATATCAAATTAAATACTTTTTCAGGCAGCTGTCATTCATATTCTCAGTTATAGCGTATAAAGGACAAATAAACTACATCTTACGTAAAGGGCGATGGTGGTTGAAAACCAAAAATTAGAGCAAAAGAAAAAAGGTTAACAAAATAAAAATTTGGGCTTTACTAAAAAAAAATACGAACCCAAAACGCGAAGAAAAGTAGTAGAAGTTAAAGAACAAGCAGACTACCACAAAAGTGTTTTATTGCGTATCACTTTAATTTAGTTGAACCGATTTTCGATAATTAATGTCCAAGTTCAACCCTGGTAAAACTAGAAGATGAAATAATTTTCTAGACCTTTTATAGAAAGAGATAATTAAAGCTTAATTAGGAAGGAACAAATTAAAGTTGAATGTGACTTCGAATAATTGTTTAACATCGACACATTCCCCATGCTAGGCTAGGATAAAGGCAGACATTAGCTAAAATGATATAAATTGTAATTTTATTTAAACGGATCAATAAAGCTTATAAGAATAATAATCTTCTAACCCTAATAAATATTGTAATTTTCATAATTTGTATAATAATATAAGTGACATGCTGTCATATTCAAGAAACTCTAACTAATTCTGCTACTTAAAATGTAATATATTTTATTTTATGACAAATATTTCATTATTTAAAATAAAAATATATTAAATAATTAATTAGTTTGTTAAATATTTACATATGACCTTTATTAATTATATAATTTCTTACATAATTTTCTTTTGGGCTTGATTCCTGAACAGCTAAAATTATATGATTTAAAAAATCTGATGAATAAAACCATACTAAATTAATCATTTTCCATAATAAAACAAATATTTTGAAATCTGTAATTAAATTAAAAAAATTTGACTGACCGATTTTTATATTCCATTAAACATTATGTCAAGATAATGTCAAGATTCGTTTTTATTTGTACGACACTTGACATGCTCTAAATAGTAACCAATTTCTCTTTTCCCCCAATCTATAATTTTTTTTAAAAAAAAGCTTAATTCTTCATCCCACAATAAACAAAATTAATTCATAATTTCTTATCGACCACCAAACATCTCATTGTTGTTGTCATTTCCGATTAATTTTTGATAGTATACTTCTATATAAAAATAAAAATTCAGTTATGTTTTAGACCTAATTAATAAAAAATAACAATAAGTTTTATACAAGTCACTGACCGACAGGCAGGTGAGCACCATTAATAAATTTTTATAAATGTTATTGGTCAGAAATCTAAACTATAAAAAAATTATAAAATTTATTTAATTTTTGGATAACGCTTTACATTTCGTCATGGCCAAAATTTAGAAAACTTGAAAAATTAGAAAAACTAACTTATAAAAAAATTTGGAATTTATATAAAAGTAAACCAGTCCCACATTCTTATATGAAAAAAAAAATAGTTCCCATTGAAAATTTAATTTAAGAAATAAAAAAAAAAAACATTTTTTTAATATAGAAAGTTATCAGAAGAAATTTTCGAATCTTTGATTGTTATTGTAATGGGTAATTTGCATAAATAAAGTTTAAATTTATATGAAAATTAGGTGTGACAAAAAAAAGCTAAACTTCGACTTATTACAAAAGAATCCGTATTTGTACCAAATTCTTGCTACTTACAACACTTCATTTGTGCAGATACATCTCCATTTTATATATAACCGATACAGTACCGCATAATTAAAGTATAATTATTTTACTGAGATTGAATTACGAGCGATTATTGAACAAATTTCTTGATTTTTTTTAAGGATTGATATTCACAACAGATGTCGTTGCAATTAAAATTAGCCTGCAACCAGAACCCTATTTATTAAGAAAATTATAAAATAATATTCCACCGCGAAAATTTGATTTTAAAACTATTTTTTAAGTAACTATGGGCCAATACATATATATTATAGCATTTTGAAATGGATGTGTGTGTGTGTATACAAAAACATTCTGTGGTATTCCTAATCATAACAAGGCAAATTGTTCATTATACAAAAAATTATATCAGACGAAAAGAATTGCCACCATGGAGTATCATCAAATAACCACATTCATCAAATAATCATGTCTTAATTCACTTAATCTTGGTTTGGATCCCGATCCACTTGGAACCTGCAATATTGCTAATTTCAGGTCAAAATTACCAAAATCTATAAGTCAAAACTTTTATAACATTTATATCAAAAATGAAACGAAGAAAATATATTCAACAATTTTTTTTTTTATTTTAATAAACTATTAAATAAATTAAAAGAAAATGTTTAATTGTCACTTAAAGCCAAATTTATAGAGTATTGTTTTTAAATAAATATTTTTGTTACAGTCAACAGAAATTCAGATTATTATTTTTTTATTTATGGAATAGAAATATAGACGAAAAAATAAATTAGTTTCATTTGGGTATACAATCAAAACCAAAATGTAGTAATTAGAGTACAATTCAATTGTAAATTGTAATTAAAAGAAAACAGGTAGTAAAAGTATAAATTACAATAAAATGAAAGTATTTTAACAACAATTAAATTGGAAATTCAAAATTATAAAATAATAAGACATTAATATGACTTTCTGTTTTAGTTAATTTGTTTGTAACATTATTAATCACTTTGTAGTTATACATTAGAAATATTGAATATCTAATTTATGAAAGTTTCAAAAAATAATAGCACAAGAAATTATTAAAAAATTGAAATACCCCTAGTTTTTGAAACTGATATAAATAAGGCCATCCAATGGTGAAGGAAATATTCGCCCAATTCGGCATTTGTATTGTCATGTAATGATTATAATTTGCAATATATGTTTAATCGATTGCATTAAAATGGTACAACTAACACAACCCGATAATTCGAAATATATCTATAGGCTACAGAATTCCTAAGTATAGTTTGTCTATATACCTTAGAGCCGGACGTTAAGTTAAATATTTATTTATATTATATAATATAATATGAAAATATTTTTTTTATACTACAAATAATAATTACTATGAAAATTTATGAACCACTAATATATTATATAATTCATAACCATAAGAGATCATATAATAGGTCATAATTATAGTCACTACATATAATGTAAATATAGTTTAGAAGTTTGTATATATTAAAATAATCAAAAAGTAAATTTAAATTTTTTAATGAAATGTGTATGCTAACCCAAGAATTATGAATTTTGATGAAACTTATTATAAATGGAGATTTATATTTTTACTATACACTAAAAATATATGCACTGAAGCAAAATTCCTGTTTTTTTTATATTTAGCTATTAAATTTTAATTACAATTTTGAGATCATCAAAATAGACGGATAACGTTCACATTATATAATTAAAATTAACTTTATCTTCTCTTTAGTACTATATTAAAGTTTGTGAATATTTCGATTCTCTTAAATATTTTTAATTGGTTAATTTGTTTATTTTTTAGGGAGATGATTTCTAGTTTGCTTCCAGCCAAGGACCAGAAGTAAATATCCCATCGATGAAAAATTTGTTCATCTGCTCGTCTGGTACCGCTTTTTCTCCTAATATAGAAGAGTTAGAAACTTCAAACAAAGTCCATTCGAAATAATCTTTATTTGATTCCCTTATGGTCCGCAGATTTTGGTATTCTAAAGTTATGGGCAGTGAGCACCAAAAAATTGGTATAGATTTTAATCTAATAATTAAACAAAATTAATCTTATAATTTGATGTTTTGCTTTGTAAATTATCGAATTTATAATTTAAATGAATATTTTGAATTTATATTGAAATACAATTTGTAATAGCGTTCATAGAGAATTTATTGAATTTAGAACGCACTGCATAGCTGGTAAATATATAAATAACTATTTGATTAATCATAATCCCTACCTGACACTGACTATATATATAGTATTATACAAATGTAAAACCATAGAAAAACTTCCTCAAACCGCAACAGGTCAATACTTAAAGAAACTCAAAAGTGTGCCACGAATATATTTATACAAATTTAAAAGCCAACATTTTATCAAATTATTTTTATATATTTAACATTCTGCATAATATTTTAATAAATTGTGTTAAATTTTTCTTTTTTTAAAAAAGAATTCTTGTGGCTAGTTTTTCATCTTTTTGGGTTCCTCATAATCATAATATTTATTTAGGAATTTCATTAATTTCTTGTTTAACGGGTTTCACAAATTGTTTTTATTTTAATATAATATAATTTTTATTCTATTCACATATGATTACATTTTTATTGGAATATTTAATTAAATTATGATATTCTTTTTAAACTATATGAAAATTATTTTTATCGAATAATTTGTATGTGGAATGAGTAAATTTATAATTATTCTAATATAAAAGAAGAATATTAAACAGTTTTATAAACAATTTATAAACAATTTTAAAAAAATATGGCGCCCTGTAAAATAAATGTCAACTATTAACGCCCAAAGTCAAAAACTTTTTACCAATTCCCAAATTTCGAAACTTAAGTATAATTTGTTTGCAGAGCTGTTGTGACTGGAACTGAAAGCACAGAACGAAAAAAGTACAAAAAAAATATTAATCCAGACCGCGAAAGAATCGTAAATTGTGCCAATAAAGGTGATGATTGGGTGTACTTGGCTGCTAGGTTAGACATCAAGTACAAGACCCCGTTTCATTGGATTCGATCAGAGCGTGACAAAATGTTGACAAAAGGAAGTATAAAACATAGAATTTTGAATTAGGCACAAATTGATTCGCTGTTTCATTGGTCAATTAACAACTTCTACGTGCCATTCATCAAATTGTTGTGGAAATTGCTGCAATTCGACGAATGTTGAATTTATACTTTCTGAATTACAATTGATACTTTCTGAATAATTGACTAATCTGATTTACAATTGATTTTCTGAACTACAATTGACTAATCTGAATTACAACTGATGCTTTCTGAATTACAATTGGAAAAGGTGTAGATCAGAAACTGATTCTAATAATTTCAATTTCTTATTAAACCATTAAATAAATAATAAAATTAATTATTATGTTAATTTCAACTCAAAATCATTCATATATTCACCACAATAGCACAATAGTAACTAAGATTTTAATTAATATTTAATTTTTTTGCGAAGGTTTTTTCTCTAAGTATTGAAAATCTAATCAAGGTTTGAAAACAATCAACAGAAAAAATCTGTAAAAATTATTAGTAATTTTATATTTAAAATTAACATTTTATGATCGTGATCTGAGATCATTGAAATTTGAAAACAAATTGTATATAATTATATTTTATTGAAATGGAATTACGATCGATTTATTGAATAAATTTCTTAAAACTTTTCACTTTATGAATTGAATTTACATTTATTCACATTCATTCACATATTTTGCTGTGAAATTAGCCTGAAACCGAGAACCTATTTATTACCTTGATAAAAATATATAATTTAGGTTTTACAAATATTTGTATAAACTTATTACTTTTAAATGGTTTGGAAGAGTAAATTTTATTATTAGTAAATTTCCTTTTGAGTGAGATAAGTTAGGTTAGCGTTAGGTTAAGAAAAGTGCGTGATCAACAGCGGCATAAGCAATCCATGAGAATCCAAAGGTAGGTACTTAGAGTAAATTTAAAATATATGTTTTTAAATAATTCCGTCTGAAATAATAAGTGCCTCAAAAAAAAAAGAAAATCCTGACTACAACACTGTCACAAAAATTTTGCTAATTGAAAGCTGTTTTGAATTTCATACATAGCTCTAAACAGATTATTTTGACAGCAAATGTGTGGTATATTGGTAACTAATCTCCGGTGCGTATAACAAATTCGATGTCAAATTAGTTTCAAACGCGTACGCTTCCAAAAAAAGTAGAAACTAGATCTACTTCATGCGCGCGTTAGCAAAACTGCATTTTAAGTTGCTCCATATATTTCCATTGGTTCTACTCAACTTGTCAACGCTTTACACACGAACGCACGCGTGTTACGCGACATTGTGTTTCTCGCCTTACTCTAAAGGTAGGTATCGTGTTTACCGATTGACATATCTTCTGTCAAAAAATAAGTTTATCGTATTTAAGATATCACCAAAAATGATTATTATTTATATATAAATTAATGAATTTTAAAATTGACAAACCAATTTAAATTAAAGTACATTATCTATATTATCATTTTAAAAACTTCATGACAATTTACACTTAGGAGCCTCATCATTCTTATAAGATCAAGTTCAAAGCAAATAAAAACTTTAATAAGTATTTCTTTTTTGTAAATTTCAATTCTTTTTTTTTTTATTAAACTTTATCGTTCTTATCTCGAGCGTAACCACACATAAATTCCAAAACGCTTTAATTCTTAATTGTTCATTGAACAGGAAATTAATGCGCAAATCCACATATCAATAAAATGATTCCGGGCTCGTTCATAGCAAGCAATTCATCGCAAGTAATTCATCGCGGCAGCAATTCATCGCTAGCAATTCATCGCAAGCAATTCATCGTAAGCGGCGCCGCTTTGCTATGATTTACCATGCTCTGTAATAGTAACGATGAATTACTTAAATATATAAGTAATTGAGAATTATGTATCTCATCGTTAGTTTTAACCAGAATTGACCACGTGGAAAAGCTCCGTTTTTTATGTTTTTCTTTTTTTTTATTTTGTTTTTTTTTTTTACCTTTTTTTTGTGGGTTATATTTTTATATTTTTTTTCGCTTTTTTTTTATTAAATATTCAAACATAAAACAATCAAATTGTCTAAGCTTTTTTAAATTTCGAAACAAAAAAGAATTTTTATCAAAATAAAATTTTTGTCATTTTTTTTATTTTCTTAGCAAAGCTTACTTTTAAAACATGTGAAAAGGTCAAATTATTATATAGGAGCTAAGCCGACTATAATTAACAAGCCGGGACAATACTTTTTGACAAAAATCATAATAGGACCTGTCAAATTAAAATATTGTATGGAAATTTGAACTATTATAAGAAAATTTGAACGAGACTGCAGGTAAAACTCAATTTATTTAATAATTTTATTGCAATATTAATTTATTTGATTTTAATTATAATTATAGAAATACTAGGGAAATAAAATATAGCAAATAAGACAAAATTTAAAGAAGGTTTCGTCAGTAAATGGGAAAGAAATTTTTTAGGAGGTTTTTAAATTTTTAAAAATTATAAATGTACAATTTACTAAATTTTTTACTTTTTTTAGAATATGCCAAAGAAATGCTGTGTGCCAAATTGTGCAACCAATTTGAATCCCGTAGTTTGTGGAAATTCGATAACTCGAACCTGCTTTTCATTCCCCAAGGACGACACCCTTCTTGAGAAATGGATTTTGAACATTCCAAGAAAAGATAAAATAAATACAAAAAATGCTGGTGTTTGCATTTTGCATTTTGATCAGCGGCAAATTAAAACATACAATTATGTAAAAGGAGAAAAAATTATGCTAAAAAAACCACATTTGTTGAAGAGTGCAATTCCCGTAATTTTTCCAAATTTGCCATCATATTTATTTTTATTATTAATGTTTTATTATGAATTTCGAAATTTTTATTTATGTTATTAAGAATGTTTTATACGGTATTATGTACCTAATGAATTTCAAAATTTTTATTTCTTTCATGAAACCAATAAATGCATGAAGCAAAAAAACTCATGAAATCAAAATACACAAAGCTTATTTATTTTATTATAACTGATATATTAAATTAAATTTAAATTATGTATTTGTGGTGCCGATAAATAAAGAAAAAATATTTCCCAACATTTTATATAAATATTATAAAAAATATAAATAACTATTGACTGACAGGTCCTATTTCAACTCAACATAGTTGTCAAAAAATGGCTGGCTCCGGCTTGTTAATTATAGTCGGCTTAGATAGGAGATAATTTCACACTTTTATATGTAATTTAAGTTCTAGTCTTTGACCTTCTTATTTGTCAATCAAAATATTAAGTTTTAATTCAAATCACAAATCTCTCTTTTAAAACCTTTGGTGTTTATAAATAATTATTTATAACAAAATTTAAATATTCGTTTTTTATTAATTGTTTTTAAAGTAGGGAAATTATGACATAATTTTCAAAGTTTCAAATTCTTGTAAAATTTAATACAAATAATTTTTTTTTTTTATAAATTTTTGTGCGGTTGTCGTTTCTTTTTAATAAAAATCGGTTCAGTGAACATATTAAGTCCATAAAATTGTGTAATTTTTTGTTGTGCACAAATTTTTATTTAAAATTCCGAAAACTTGTGGTTTTAATATGGCTAGATGACAAAATAAATATGATTAAGGTAAACTATATTCATTCGAATATTGTGTGGTGTTGATTTGAGCATAATTTAAATTATTATTTCAGTTAATGAATCGTTAGCAAAGAAATTTTTATTAAAATCACCGAATTGCAAAAACTATATCAAAATTATGTAATAAAATCATATTTTAATGTTTAACTATTAGTAGGGTCTCCATATTTGTGTTGAGAAAAAACAGGACATATTCAAATTATGGGGTCCCTACCATAAAAATTTAAAAAAATCTTCGGAAAAAGGCAAGTATATGTTCATGGTGACATAAGCTGAAAAATATTTAACATATTTTTAATATGTTAAAAATACGAATCGCAAACAAATAGGCACACAATCTAATAAATTCACTTTTCTGCTTAATGAAATTAATTCTATTAAGCACAAGTATCCATTTTTCATTGCAATTTAATGTTTTCCAATTATCACCAGTAATTTTTTGATCTATAATATTTCTCACAACTAAAAATTGTTCATACAATAAATTTTCATCAAAGTGGATATCAATTCCTTGAAAGACTGTCATACTACGAGGGCTGATTGATAATTACGTGGACTACCTGTGATTCAGGTAATGCACAGGTATAAAGTAAGTATTTTTTACCTCTAAAATCATTTACTAGGCTATATATAAAATTTAAAGTCGATATCTTGTATACTTTCCATGTAACAGTCGTTTAAGTATATTTATAATTTCTTCCCAAATTGGTATATCCTTCACTGTCATCCAATTTAAAAATTCATATTGGAGTAGTGGTTTACACCAATTTACTAAATAATCTTTTTAGCTGTAGTGTAAAAATCAATTATTTCTCTATTAAATTTTTCAGTGTTTCTGTTTTCAATATTATATTTTTTCAATATTTCTTTTACTTTAAGTGGCACAAAATTATCAGATATTTTATTATCAATGATATGAATTGTATCATTCACAATCATATTTACTTCCAAAATAGATATGTTAGTTTTTTCAACTTTTAATATTTGCTTATTAATATGGCTTAATAAAAAAATAAGCTTCCCCAAGCGGGTTTTCAAGAAATTTTAATATACAAAATGGTGCCTTTTCTTCAGATAGGAAAAAAGATTTTAAACCTTCAACAGGACGTTACGTAAAAAAACAGGACAAACCAGGACTTTTAATAAAACCGGGACGACTGATAAAAAAAAACAGGACAAATCCGGATTAAACAGGACGTATGGACACACTAACTATTAGATTATTTTGAATACTTATAAATACATTATAAATTAACTATATATGACTTCGTATAGAATATATAATCACTGTAATAGATCAGAAAAGGAAACAATGTAGAATTTACAAATATCCGAGTAAGTGCGCCGATTGTTAGAACTATAGGCGGCAAATCCTTAGGTAAACTAAATTACTCGATAACTAACTATAGTTATTGACTGAAATGAAATGTCTCATATTTTTCCTATTTATTAACACTTACAGAATATATTCATTAACTAATATTATTATTACTTCAATAAAATACATTTTTATTATACTATTTTTTAACGTAATAAAAAAATATAAAATAAAATAAAAAATATATTTTAATTTTCCTGATTTTATCATAATATCAACAAAAAGTCTTAATATTTAGTTAAGTACTTTGCAATAATTATTATTCAACCAAAATACAAAATTGTGGAAATATAAAAACGTTATCTACTCAACTTAAATTTGGTAATTATTAGGTAATACAATTTTTTTTTTGAATATTTTCCTATTAACTAAACAATGTTTTAAAATAATATAAGTAATTAATAATGAATTTGTATAAAAATTTTAAATTTTATATGGCCTTCGACCTCCGACAACAATTCTTTATATTATTTTATTTTCCCAAAGTTTATGCATAAATTTAAAATTACGAATTAGAAAAACTAATAATTTCTGTAATTTGAGTAATGTTTCAAATATATTAGTAATTAGTAATTACTAATAATTACTAATTACTATTTTTAGGTATCCGGCTAGTTTATCGCAATAACAAATTCATAGCAAAGTAAATAGCCCGCAATTCATCGCAAGCTATACACCGTACACAATTCATCGCGAAGTTTATCGCAATAGAAAATTTTGAAAATTGCCACCAGTTATATTCTTGAGAAGCATGGCTCATAATTTTGATATTGGAAGGATCACAAAAATGTATGATGATGTCAATAATTAAATTTACTAGCTTTAAGTAATCAATGTAAACTGAACTTGAATGAATATTAATAAAGCACTATTAAAAATTAAAAAAAAATGTCAATAATTAAAAACTTAATTCCTATTAATCGCACCTTTTTTTATTTTTTATTTTTGTATACACTTAATAATAATATGTTATGTTTTTATGTTCTATTTTTATGTTTGATTTATCATTATTTGAATATTTAACTCAATTTATTATTATTTAATTATTTAACTCTGGTAGCCAGAACAATCGCGCGATTTTTCTGCCTACCAGAGTGAAATAATTAAATAATAATAAATTGCTTGCGATGAATTGCTTACGATGAATTGCTTACGATAAATTGATTACGATGAATTGCTTGCGATGAATTCCTTAGCGATGAATTGCTTGCGATAAACGAGCCGTGAATCTATTTTTATTTCAAGTTATATTTAAAAAATATTTAAAATCTAAATACATAATTCAAATACTTAATTGTTTTATTCTGGAGACATATTGAACGGAAACGGAAGATGTCGACGATTGTAAAGAGTTGAGCAACACAAGTTGATGCCAAAAAAACAAATACGTGTCCTCATATACTAGTAAGTTTTACTGTGTGCATTTAAAACTTACTAAAGCTAATAATGTATTTAATAAAAACGAAACTTTAAATTGCATACAGACGTTTAGAAATAAAATCAATGTTGGTATGGTTAATCAAGATTAATTAGCCACTTAAAATGTTGGCATTAGAAGACTGCTCATTTATAAATTATAAGTTAGAAAATTTGATTTTGCGTGTTCCACTAAGATGGCGTTCAATTTTACGTTCATATGTACCCGGTATTAACATTTCTTTTTTTAATATATATTATTTATAAAATTTTAGTAAATATTTTTTATTTACAATTTATTTTTTATTTACAAGTTAAACAAGTGTGAAATTATATAAACTTTTACAAATAAATTTTTTTCAAATTAACATTATAACTCTTTAACACTCTGTTAATAGTTTAAATATCGTATATTTAACATTGATTATTTCCTTAATATATATTTAATTAATTGACCTTGCAATAGATTTATTTTTTATTAAATTTACTATACAAATATATATATTTTTTATCTTTTTAATTATTACATTTAAATATGTTATTCAATATAATATTTAAAATCCATACTTTCTTGAAATTGAACTTGAAAAACAATATATTCATATTTCAATATCGTTTGTTATTTTTATCGTAAATTTCGATGTTATTTAATATATATAGTAATTTTTATTTAATTAACTATATGAATACATTTATTATGTTTTGAATGGTAGGTATATTGATACCATTAATTTTTTCTTGTTGTCAACAAAAATATATATAATATGTATAATAAATATCAATAAAAAAATAATATAGTTAAGTGGGAAATCTTAAATATTGATTTGGAAAAATTATACTAATTGCTTTGGAAAGGACGTTCAGAAACTTACTAAATTATATTAAAAGATTAAATTGGACTTATTAATTTTTAATTTGCCGGTTTGTCATCCGTTTCAGAAGTATTTTATGTAAACATACCCAACCTTAATAATATTAATATATCCAGCTAGTAATTTGTATTTTAATATATGTACATGTAATGAATACTATAGATATCTGAGCTAAAGAATAAAAATCTTTGCTCCAAAGAATTACATAAATTGGTTCCGAATACATACATACATGCAACTTTTATCATGAACTTATATATATATATACTAAATATGCAAGACTCTGTACTCGTTAAAATGAAGAAATCACAATGAATGAATGAATTGCTCTGTTAGGTGTCTTCGAGCAATGAAGACGGACAGACTATTTTTACTACTTTACTCCAACGAATTGAATAAATAATCAGTACGGTTAATAAAGTAAGGGGTAATCATGAACTTTTATTACTTATAACTAAATCTAAAAGCCATCCCATCGGAAAGATAAACTACAATGAACTCGCCTCGACCATTTTAAATCTATAGTTTTAAAATGGCTGTTAAAGAAAGAGATGTATGTTACATAAATATATATGAGGCTCGATTTAAGCTGTAAATACTAAACAAGAAGAAGAAAATTAGTTAACAAAATTTTTGCGGATTATACATATATTTTGTAAAATATTTAAGTTATACCTTTTTTTTGCAGATTACATGATAATTCATTTTAAAAGTTTAACAAACTCCTAAATTGTTATACTATTTTCGTATCATTAATTTGATTGAATTTTAATAATATTGTAATAAGTTTTTTTTCTTATTATTGCGTTGAATTATGTATTAACAAGCTGTAAAGGATAAAAAATTGAATTGAAGTAACTCTTAAATTATTATTTTGTAGAATTTTTAATGAAAAGTTGTATTATTATTATTCTCTTGAAGCAATTTTTTGTTTCAAGAGAATAATAATAATGTTAAAAAAATAATAAGTTTAAATCTCGGAATAACTTGGAATAACGCTAATATAATCCAGGGGCGTTTACTCAATATTTATATGTTAAGGCTAAGTATTGAGTAATCACAAAGTGATAAGCATGTTAGAAACAAGAAACCCCACGATTTATTCTGTAAATAAAGAGCTTATAAAGTATCAAGGATTCGGGAACAACATTCAGACGGGATCAAGTAGACTTTTATGTTTAAAATTGCGTTAAGCTGACAGACAAACAGTTTATAAGCTACTTAAAACACTAATTTTCTTGGACATTAGAAGCATCTATGTGATATGTGTATACATACGGAGAATAATTATCTATCTACAATTCTATTATTTAAAGTAAGTATTCCACATATAATTTTCAATCGATTCAAAGTTTCATGTCAATACATTAAAATAAGTTTTATAAGTAATTTATTTGATTTTTTTGTCAAGTGATAATTATACGTTTTTCTGAATTTTGGACAAAAGCAAACTTGTTAATTTAAGATCAAGCGAAATGCAAATTAAAATTTACATATTCCCCGCCGAAAAAATCGTAAGTACGCACGCCACTGTAATAAATTCAATATAATTCCACCTGTTGAAGTCGTGTAGTATAAATATTCTATTGAATATAATTTTCTGTAAAACTTGTTATAGCAGAAATTCAAAAGAATTTTTCAGATTTATAATAATTATTGCAAATTTTATTTAAAAAAATCCCAAGAAAATTTACTTTTTAAATAAAAATGCCGTATAAGTCCGAAATTTTGATTAATTTTACTATACGGTAACGGTAATACAGGGTATGGGCTATGACTCACCATGAAAATTTTTATATTTTTTTGGTTTCAAAAAAATATACGAAATGTAAGATTTGTGCTCTAAATATTAAAAATAATAAATGACCAAAATCTGATTATGACCGATGAAGCTAATTTTCAGTTAAATGAATTTGTTAGCAAGCATATCTCGAAAATCCAAGTGCCTTACATTACAAGTGATGGCATTACAACCGAAAAGATCATTAAGCCGAACTTTTTCGAAAGGAAAGTGGTATTGATTTCGATTTATGAACATTTATTACGTTCATGTTAAAGAACAGGCCTGATATGTGGTTTCAGCAAGATGAACCCTTCAGCAAGATGAACCCACCGCTCATATTGCCCGAAACGAAATGGCACATTTTTGTAAGAGTTAATAGTTTCTAGATAATCAAATCTGGCCGTTTTAGCCAGATTTTTTTGGGATGTGTTATATCAAAAAGCACGTGTATGTAAGCAAGGACGAAACAATCCCCGAGTACAAAACAAAAATTCATTCATAAATTCGAGCGCTACAGCAGGAAACTTTGAATATTGTAATGGGGTAATTTATATTATTTTTCATACTTTCATATTGTAGTGTTTATAAAACAAAAGAACTGAAAAAGTGTTTTATTGCTCACCCTGTATAATAATTTTTTGTAAAAACATTTTTAAATTCCCTCTCTTTATTTTTGTTCAATTTTGTAAAAGAAAATTTATTGGAAAACAAAAATACTTGCGAAGAATTAAAAAAAACATTCAACGTTGATATCTCATTTTGTTATTTTTACATGCATAAGAAAAAAATATGTCATTCGCTATGAAGTTGAGCATTATTATATGCAATGTGCAAATTTTATACTATTATAGAGGCAAACTAGTTTAAATAAAATTACAATTTTTTTTAGCCTTTAGCTTTTTTAAGGTTGTTGTTGCTATTTCTAATTTTACTATTGTCTGTAGTTTTTCATTATTTTCATTATTGTTGTTGATGAAAAATAAGAGTCATTCAGAATGAGATAAAACAATGATAAAACCATAAAACGTGATTTGGAATCATTTTAATCGACAACAAAATTCAACCAGTATTTATTAAATTACATTACTATAATTACTATACATATATAAGCAAAATATTTTAATGTTTTACAACATTTTTAAGTATGTATATAAAATTAAAGGGAAAACGAAAATCTAAAGTATATATACATGTTGAATATATTATATGTATACACTATATTATATAAACTTTTACATATAAAAATTTCAAATTAAAACATTGTTGATTTTGAAATTCCGCCAGCTATAAAGAGTGTATATATTATATACACTCTTTATAGCTGGCGGAATTTCAAAATCAAAAATCTTTTAATTTGAAATTTTTATATGTAAAAGCAAGTTATAATGTTGAAATATATAATTGAAAAGTAAAATTTTATAGGGAATTATTGTAGGGTTATAATAATAATAATGTGCCATAAAATGTCAACCATCAAAATTAGATTTTTGAATAGTCTAAATTAGCAATTTTGTATAAGTCAATGTTCATAAAAATTATGGGAACATTTTAATTATTTGAAATATTTAAAGGTTATACAAATGGCGGGAAAAACAAAGTTATTATTAAATAGCTGTTTAGAAGTAATTATTAAAGTGTCTTATTAATAATAAAAATGTTGTTAATGGAAACACGGAATAAAAAGGTAGTTGCGGATGATTCATTTAGGTAACTCTATAATTAATATAAAAAAAAGCGTTACGTCACTGAAGCCGCCTGTCAGTACTTGTAAATGCAGGATAGTCATAGTGAGGCAATAAGCAATCTATAAAATAATATCCAACAATAATTGCTATATTGTTGGATATTATTTTATTGCTATAAAATAATATCCAACAATTGTTTTTTTTTTACCTATTTTAAACTCAACAAAATTATCAACTATTTTATACCAAACTCAATAAAAAATAATTTGAATTACATTATTATAGAACAACAAGTGAAAAGGTATAAGAGGGGGTACAACAATTAATGGCCATAAAACCGAAATTAACAGGTTTTATATTTTATTAAAATATTTTACTTTTTATAAACAAAAATTTCAAAATTCAATAAAAAAAATTTAAAATTATAAATTTTTGCAAATCGAAAAATATTTTGTTAGCTTGGTTAAACAGGTTTTTTATTAAGTATTTACACAAAGCAAATTATAAACAAAATTTAAAAAAAATATATATAACCTTACAGCTTACATAATATAAAATTGTATCATGACATGTGGGATTTTAAAATATGTATATGTATATAGATATTAAATATAAATTTAGATCTTTTTTGAAAAACAAAAATATATTCCTAATATATTTATACAAATTGCACCGAAATTATAATTAGTGTAAAACTATAATGACAGACCTTAGAATAAATCTAAGTGACAGACAGACAAGTTTAGATTTAGGTTAGAAACGATTTGGATTGTAAATCAACCAGGCGATCATTTTCATAAGACGGCAGATCTCTATTATTGTTATTATATATTCTTTATCAAAGATTCTTATGCTTTCTAATATCAAGAGCATCCGATCCTCCATCAAGTTCAGTTAAATCTTTAAGTATTGTATTGTATGACATTATCCACCAGGTTCCTGTACATTTGATGGTGCGATATTGACACAAACCAAATGTAAAAAACTGACTACTTTAATTTAAGTTAATTAATAATTATTTTTGGACATTCAATACACAAATGATGAGAAATTTTATGAAGGTGTGGTAATAAAATGATTGAAGAAAATATCAGGTAATAAAATAAATATTTAAAATATCTAACCTTATTTTTATATACTCGTATGTGCAATATTTTTTTGTAAGTATAAAATTTGTAAAAATAAATAAAAAAGATTTCACTTTTTGTGTTGAACCAAATTCCTTGTCAAGTTTTGAGTATATGTTTTGACAACCAAAAATTAACAGCAAAGTGACAAATCTTTGTAATCCAAATGCAAAAATGTGTTAATTATAATTTATTAAAACTTTTCTATAATATGTATATATGTAAATATATTAATATTATAAACGTTGTATACTATTGACTAGGTTAACAAACAACTAAAATATATTATATTATAATTCCGAAGCAATCGAAATTTAACACCACATTTAGTGTTGTAGAATTTTGTAATTTTTTCACAGTATTATATATATATACATATATATATATATAGATTATGTATATATAAATTTTATTATATTTTTTAAATAAAAAATGATTAACTTTTATATAAACTTAATTAAATGCAATCTTTTTATAAATTAAACGTATATATAAATTTTAATAAAATATTTTTAAACACGTATTAATAAAAATGATTAAAAACCATAATTTATGACACAATATATATTTCGCGCGCTTTTTCCCCCAACACGTCCAAGTTAAGCAACGATTTAAAACTAACTAAAATCTGAAACCAAAACTTATTTTAGTATACAGTAAACATAGACACTATAAAAGTTGACTTACCAGTTAACCACTTACTTGACACAAAGGTATGCGAATAAAGTACAAAAAAAAAATGAAAATAACAATAATTATTTATTTATTTTATTATGGTTAGTGAGCTAGTGTAGTTTACAAGTATACTACGTAAGTAACAACATTTCTTAAGTACTTCTTTTCTGTGCAGTTAATATGGTCAAAATAAGTCAGTAATAAAAAGACGTAATAAAATAATGACAATAACAAAATATATTATTATTGTATGTATCAATTATTATTTCTTTTACTGTATCAATTTAAGTTTAAGAGAAGATTTGGAAACCAGACCGACCATGCCGATACACAAGTTCTCTTAATTTCTGAATTTCTACTATTTCTACTAGACTTGAAAATTAAAGTTTTCTTTATCTACTATTTAGAATGTTTGAGAGCTTTAAATCGAAAATTCAAAGTTTTTGTAATAAATTCAGCAAATTTATTATTATTTATATTTAATTTAATTTATTACTCTTAGTTTTTTTATTTATTAAAAATGGAGAATTTAATGTGGCGGAACTCATCTAATAATCTAATACTACACACATCTTCAATTACCTCCAATTACAACGTCTTCAGTAGCCTAGTCATACTAAAATAAATGTTGTTCAACCAAAACCGAAACAACACTATAAATTTTTTGAACCAAACCAAAACCAAAATTAAGAAATTTTAAAATCAACACCTAAATATAAATGAAATTTATTATTGAACCCAAAATCGAACCATTTCAAAAATTCTTTTTGTTTACATCTCTGTTCAGTTATGAATTTCTAATTTTTCTGTTAATTTATTTATCGCTAGATGGCCATTTTAATACTTTTTTCTACTAACCGTAAGATGGTACTGTTAGTTTTCTTCTAACCGTAAGTAATAAGTAAGATAGTAAACGTATATTTTTTTTTGTTAAAAGATTGATTATCCATCTAGTCTAGAAAATTGAGTTATTTGTGTTGTGTTAACAGTAGTGACTAAGTAGTTATTTATCAAATAAAAAAAAATATTAAAAAACTGTATCAAGTTTATTAAATTAACTAAGTTTATCAGGCAAAATTGATATTGAACATAACCGACATACTGAATTATTATCGATGATTTTTACACGATTATTTTGATAATAATCATATGTGTAAAAACATTCTTTTTTGTCCAATAATTTAAAGAACAATGCTTGTATTTGGATAATACATATCATATTTATACATATATAATGTATATATGTAATCTGTTTATATTTACATGCGTTGAGATAATTGTTCTGTTGGTTTCATTGATTTCGTAATGTCCTCTGTTTTTGCCATTATTGTCTACATACTTTTTATATTTGCATTTTTATGTATATCAACATTATCATTTGTTATAGATTATTTTTTTTAAAATATACTCACCTTCATTTTATATCAAAAGAACACACAAATAAATCGTAAACTATAATAACTAATATTAAATATATACACTAAAATTAATTCCTTTATGAAATACAAATTTCCCTAATATCTTTCAATTCCACCAGATAACGCACTGGAACTTTTATATTATTAAATATATTTATATATATATCACTAAATTTTACTAAAGGTTTTCTCATCGTCTATTTAAGATACCTTGCTTTACCATCAGATTAGGAATACAGAATTTTACTAAAGGTTTTGTCATCGAATTTAACAAAAACTGCATTCCCACATATACAGCACCTCAAAATTAAATTATATGACTTACAAATAAAGATAACCGTATTAGACGCTTCATAAAATTCATAAACTATAAATTAAACCTTTAAATCATTTTGTAAAACTAAAAATATTTTCAAAACAATATTTTCAAATGTGCTGTTAAATTTATTTCGTTCATAACATTTTGAGTTGTTGATTTTTTAACTAATCTTCGACAATGTGTCTTTGAAAAATGTTCTGCCATTTTTTCTTTAAATATTAAACGATTAAATTAATACAATTTTTTTTTTACAATTTATGTTGTACAATTTCCTTAAATTGTGATACAATTTAAGGAAAAAATGTAGAAACAAAACCTCACCTTTATTAGCTATAAAAATTTATCAGTACGTAATAATAAAAATTAATACAACATTTAATTGTTTATTACTTAATTATATCTTATCACTTAAAATAGTTGTTTATTATACACAAGCCGAGCGCAAAATGAAATTTAAAAATGGCCAAAATGAAATGATACGCACAATTACATAAAATAATTTTAATATCTATAATATATCATCAGAAGTCATACCAAAATCTCAATTTTTAATTCACAGTGTCACCAACTATCGCATTTTAAGTTTATATGGAAAAATTGCATTTCTTACGAATAAGGGATCCGTCATCCACTTCAAAACACTCAGTGAGATGTCATTAAAAAAAATTAATTATAAAAACCACACGGAATTAAATTATTCATTCAAAAAAATTAAAACTTAGAAGAATTATAATAAACTAGAAACTTAGGTATGTTTTCTAGAATTCATAACCCAGTTCTATAATTCTTGTACGCAAGGACTGTGGTATTACAATTTATGTACCTCTTAGCAGTATTCCTCCGCACAAACAAAATTCATTCCTAAATGCAATCTCTGAAATCTGTATTATTCCAACATCCAGTTTCAATTGCGGTTTTTACCTTCGTGAAGTCTTTATCATTTTCAGATTCAATTTCTATTTCCTCAACATCAATAGCTACCAAGTCTATAATAGCTCTTATATACTGCTCACAGTCTTCATCAAATTCAGTATTATTTTTACTTGACAACAATCTTGATAATGTGTCAGCTATGTTGGATTTGACGCTTTTATAAATTATCTTGTATTTGAATGATTGCAATCGCAATACCCATATATCCATACGTGCACATGGCTTGGATGATGGTCGGAATATCGCCTCAAGTGGTTTATGGTCAGTTACCTATTCGAATTCCAAACCGCACAAATATATATAAAACCGTTCAACTGCCCAAACCAATGCAAGCGCTTCTTTCTCCGTTTGACAATATCGCTTTTCGGTGTCTGAAAGACTTTTACTAGCATAACATTATTATCCTTGGTTCATTATTTTTAAATTGGATTAAAACAGCACCTAATCCTTAAGGGCTGGCATCAGCAATGACTCCTGTTCTATCTGCGGAATCGTGGTATCCTAATGTTTTAATATCGCTTACGTGTTTTTTTATCACGTTAAATGCATCTTCTTCCTGTAAACCCCATTTGAAGTTTTCTGAAATACTTCTGGTGCACAATTGACTCCAAACAACAATCTTGTGTATCTAAATAGCCCTTTATGATGAATGTGGTTATGTAACGACATGATGGTTGTAATTCTAAATAATGAAAAGCGTCTTTTATGTCCAATCTTGAAAAATATTTGGCACTTTTTAACCTTGGCAAAAAAATTCCAATGGTGGGGAGTGGATGGTTTTCCCTCATTATTGCTTTATTTGCAAATCGCATATCTATACAAAGCCTTAGGTCTCCATTATCCTTAATAATTGGTACTATTGCAGATACCCATTTACTAGAATCATTTACATTTTCAATGATATCTTTTTTTAATAATTCATCCAACTTCTCGCTAATTTTGTCTTGAAGAGGAATAGGCACACGACGATACGGCTGTACAACTGGCTTTATGGACAAATCTATTGGTATGTCAACTAAATAATTTTTGATTTTTGGAAATTGTTTTATTTTTGTTTTCTCAATAGCTTTAATGTTGTTAACTTTAATCAAATTTTGAAATTAATCATTAATGTAAATTATAAATTACCTTCAATTTGAATACCTGGATTTAATTAAACAAATTTAATCTTTAACACTAACTCAAAATATAAATCAAAATAATATTTTCCTCTTACAATGGCGTCGCCGCCATTTTGAAGGAATATTTTTCAACAAATTCTATGACAATTTTTAATAATTTTGTCTCAATAAAATATACTTAATTTCTTTAATCCTCATCGCCACTTGTAATGCCCTGCTGGTTTTGATAATTGAAACACTTATTTTATTATATATATATATATATATTAATATTTTATTATAACAATAGATATCAAACGTAACATAGATAATATATATATTCAAGTATCAGGCATCTGTTAAGATGAGCGCGTTCAATAATCTTTATCTATAAATCACTATGTTTGCTTTCAGGATATGGCAGTGTCAGACAGGGTATCACAGACGTACTGAATTTTGAAGAAGAAGAAGAAATCATAGATGATACATTTAGTAGTTTTTTAGAGGATGAAAATATTAATATAAAAGATAATCTTTTAAGGCTTAAGCTTGCTCGATTGGTTTTACGGCATGGAATTTCCACTATTCAAGTTAGGGAATTGATGATTATATTACAAGAATTTAGTTTAGAGCTTCCAAAAACTAAACGAAGCTTAATAGCATGTAAAAGGAATGAAATAAGTCTTCGGCAAGTTCCACCTGGAAAATATTTACATGTGGGTGTATCAAAAGCAATACAAAGATGTAATTATGTTTTTTTGGAAACTGAAGATGAAATTGTATGTGATTTCACTATTGATGGACTATACCTTTGTATAAAAGTTCTCGAAAAACAATTTGGCCGATATTGGGAGGATTTGCAAATAAAAAAAATATACCACCATTTCTAGTTCGAGCTTGGGTTGGTGAAGGTCATCCGATATCCATAGATTTATTTTTGCACGATTTCTGCAACGAAATAAATATCCTAAAAAATACTGGCATTTTTATAGGACCGAGTAAACAGAAAAAAAATTATTTTAAGAGCTATTATTTGCTATGCCCCAGCTAAAGCATTTTGCAAATCCAGTAAAAAATCATAATTCCAACCACGGTTGCCACGAATGTAATCAAGTTGGATTTAGGTTTCAGCATACTCCTATATACAACTTAATTTCTGGTACAATCCGCACAGATGTTAGTTTTTATACCAGAACTGATAGTTTACATCATAATAATCTAAATAACACTGTATTAGAAAAAGCTGAAGTTAAAATGGTTACTCAGTTTCCACTTGATGTAATGCATTTAGTAGATTTAGGTATAATTTTGCATTTTACTCAGCATTGTTACTCAGTTTCCACTTGATGTAATGATTTAGTAGATTTAGGTATATCTAAGAGAATTTTAACTTTGATTTAAGAAACTGTTAATAAAAATTGTGTTGATAGTATGTCGCAAGAATATGTTGCGCTAGCAGCATTTACGCAAATGGAATTTGCTAGAAAGCCTCGAAATTTTAAAGAAATTATACGATGAAATGAAAGCAACTGAATTCAGATTTTTTATTTTATATACATCAATGCTATTTTTAAAAAATAAAATAAGTGAAGACAAATATTACCATATATTTCTATTAATAACAAGTCTAAGACTGTTATCTGACGAAGCTAAACCAAATAAAAATGTTAATAATGCCCAATTATTTATTTATTAAAGGTAATATATTATTTGGCCTTTATATTTTTAACAAAATTCATCTTAATTTATTTTAATTTTAATTAATTTTAATTCTATTTTCATATTAATTTTGATTTATATTAATTTTAATTCTATTTATATATTTATATAATTCATATTTAGACTATTTATTTTAATTCATATTTACATATTTTAATCATATAGTTTTTATATGATTATTTATTTTTATAGATTGTAATTAATATATAATTATATAATGTTTTTTTTAAAAATTATTTTTCATATCATATTTTATATTTAGATATTTAATTGATAATTTATATTTAAAAGTTAAAAGTTATTTTTATTAATAATTTGATTTTATTCTATTATTTTTATATTTTATCATATAATTTAGCTTTTTAATAAATTTTATAATGTCTTTCATTGTGTCGTGATTATCTTCTTTTAGAAGATTTAAACCAGATATATTATATTTAAGTCTTGTTTATGCCAATAATGAGCAATCTTCAAATTATATGCTTAATTGTACTTAACCATTCGTCATTCCATTTTACTATACATGAAGTTGATATAATTGTTTTCATATCCTTATAAAAAAATTTTATGTTCATTTTCATACGCGTCTTTAATTGAGTCTTTTGCCATTTTGTCAACGACATCATTGTTTTTAATGTTTGAGTGTGATAGTATCCATATTAATGAAATTTTGATTATTGGGTTATTATTTATGATATTTCTTATTTTTTGTATCAATGGATGATTAGTATAATTAAGTATGAATTTTGTAATTGTATATTTTCCATTTCATATTTATATGGGATTTCATATTTGTTTAGCAGTTATTTAAGCGGTTTTTAAATTTGTCATAAAGTTTTTGATTTTTTATTAATTCATTTAGTGTATGATTGGATATTGATAATATTTTTAGTCCATATAACATAGCAAATTTATCTCTCCTGTATTTTAAAGGTTTTCGGTGTGAATCTACCAATAAGCTATTTATTGGACTGGTTCTAAAAGGACCAGTAGATAGTCTCGTACCAATATTATTTACTACGTCCAGCTTTTTAAGAATATTCTTATTTGCTGACGAGTATACTAAAGATCCATAATCTATTATTGGTAAAACAATCAAGTTATGTATTCTTAACAAAAGCTTTCTATCTGATCTGAAATTGGAATGGTTTAACATTTTTAGTATATTTAAATTTTTAGTTGCCGGCTTTTATTTCATTTATATGTTGGGAGTTGGGACCATTTTAATTTACTATCGAATTTCAGATCGAGAAACTTGTAACTATCTACATAATGTTAATGGAACATTATTTAGAGTTAATATTGGTTTATATATATTTTTCCTTTTTCTTATAAAAAGCATAACTACTGTTTTATCTTTTGAAAATTTAAAACCTGTGTTTTCACACCAATGATCTAATTTATTTAGGACTGACTGCAGTTTTATTTGTATGTGTTCAAGGTTTTTACCATACATGAATATAGCTAAATCATCAGCATACAAAATAAATTTTACTGACATATACTATTGTGCCTTTTGAAATGTGCCTTTTGTCCAAACATTGTTATAAAATTTTAACAACTCTTTTTTACTATTGTCATCTAGTTCTTTAAGCCATTTCATACCGAATCATGTCAGGGTAAACTACCCTTACATTTTGATAAGCTAGCTTCAAGTTCTTGGATTGTAAATGGTTTATTATAGTTGTCATTTTGTGATTCTGGTATATTTAAATTATGTTTTTCTATTGAATTTTTAATATTATTGAATTTTGAAGTATAATTATTCGAACTAGAAATGTTTTGAAAATGTTCAGAAATTTTATCACACATGTCTTTAGTGTTTGTTACCAATTGATTATTGTTTAATATTGATGTTATTATATGATTTTTACTTTTCCCGTTTATGTGTCTGATTTTTTCAAATACCTGAGATGGAGGTGTATTTGAAGATATAAATTTAACATAATTTTTCCATGATAATTTTTTATAATATCGGATAATTTTTCTGGTTTTATATTTGATAACTACGAAATTTGTATAATCTTCTAAATTCATTGTACGTTTATATTTATTTAATAATTGTTTTATATTTTTTATTAGGTTTTTTATTTCTTCGTTACACCAAGGAACATTTTTTGTCTGTTAGTATATTTTATAGATGGTATAGTTTTTTTTGCGGCGTCAATGATATTTTTAGCGATATGTTGTTCGTAGAGATCTATGTTATTAAAAAGATCAGATTTAAAATTAATAATTTTTCTATATTCATCCCAATCCGCTTTTTTTATTAGCCACTTCTGACGTTTTTCAAACGCTTTATCTCCTGGATTAATAATGAGAGGCATTATTATAGGAAAATGGTCGCTATTATGTAGATCATCCTCTACGAACCAATCAAAGTATATTTGAAGTGATGGCGAACATATAGATAAGTCAATTGCTTGCACTATATGTTTTATAGGAAAAACTGAAGTGTGTTGGGTTATCATTATTAAAAATATTTAGATTTTGTTCATTTATAAATTTTTCTATCATTTTACCTCGATATCTAATTTTTCTGATCCCCACAGAGGATTATGACCATTAAAATCACTACTAGAAGATATGGTAAATTAAATTGACCAATTATATTCTCTAATTCAGTTCTAGATATTTTATCTGTTCCTGGAAGGTACATATTAGAGATAATAAATTGTATTGGGTAGTAAATTTTTATTGCAACACATTGTAAGTTGGTTTGAATGTTAATTTCTTCACAATTAAATGTATAGTTGACATAGATTGCCACACCACCATGAGCAACCGTAATTGATATACAATTTTTATAAAATATATTAAAAATTTTCATATTTGGTTTCTTGGATACAATAAATAAAAGAATTATATTTTTAAAGCAATAGTTTAAATTCTTCTAAATGTGAGTATATACCATCACAATTCCATTATACTACATTGAGAGACATTTTATTATTATTATTATAAGCTTATAACACCCTAATTACAAATTACTTAAATTAAATTAATTATTACAAAAAAAAAAAAAATAATTTCGGGTTTAATTTAATTTTAATTTTCTTTTAAATAAATTTTAATTTTACTTTTTAATTACTTTTAGTTCCAAATTAGTTATAATTCAAATAGTATTAAGTTAAACTTATTTTATATTTCAGTTTTTTTTTTCTTATAAATTCAATTTATTCTTTTATAAGTAATTTAAATGATTTTTAAAATAAAAATTATGTATCGCTACAGGTAAAAGCCTCCCCCAATTTTTTCCATTCTACTTTATTTTTAGCGAGATTTTTCCAGTCGTTGCACAATATGTTTATATCATCAGCCCATCTTTTCCTTTGTCTGTCTACTTTTCTTTTTCCATTGGGTTCCCAATTTGTTGTTGAAATCGTCCATCTTTGGTCTTCTAGTCGCGCTAAATGTCCAACCCAACTCCATTTTAGAACGTTGAATTACATCGACTACCTCTGTTCTTTGTCTAACGATGGTATTTCTTGTTCTTGACCATCGACTCACTCGTAGCATTGACCGTTCCATTGATCTTTGGCATAGTTTTAATTTTTCCATATTTCTTGCTGTTAGATATCATGTTTGAGCACCATGTATTAAAATTGGAAATATTGCTATGTCGAAGATATATTTTATGTTGTCATTTGATATACTGTTATTTAATAATTTTTTAATGCTCCAGAATTGTTTCCATGAACTTGAGATTCTTCTATCAACTTCTTTGTCTTGAAGATTACTTATAGATATGACTTGACCTAAATACAAAAAATCTTCAACAACTTCAATTACATAACCATCTAGTCTAATTTCTGGCATCTCGAAGTTACACATAATTTTGGTTTTGATTTTATTCATCTTCAGTCCAACTTTTTCGCTTTCTATTTTTAATTATGTTAGCATATTTTTCACTTCTTGAAAGCTTTTCTCAAAAAAGGCAATGTCATCCGCGAATCGTAAATTAGTTGGATTTGAATTGTAATTGTTTAAATTATTATTATTTAAGTTTAAACCAAAATTATTCCAATGTAGATTTTTAAAGATTATTCTAATACTGACGCAAATAAATCTGGAGAGAGAGAGGGTCATCCTGTCTAACTCCTATACTTATTTTAAAGTAGCTACCTTCTTGTTCTAGCATTAATTTAGCCTCGCAATTGTTATAAATATTCTGTATTATTTTTATATATTTGTGATGTACATTTTGATTTTTTAATGCACGCCAAATAAAAACATGCTCTATACTTATACTGTCAAATGCTTTTTGGTAATCGACGAAAGCTATTGAAATTGGCAATTTATATTCGGAACATTTTTCTAGTATTTGATTAATGCTATGAAGATGGTCTGTAGTTGAGTAACCAGATCTGAATCCAGCTTGGTCTATTGATTTGTTTTCGTTTAAATTTGTTGAAATTCTACTTAATAAGCATTTCGCGAAAATTTTATATATCGTTGATATTATTCTGATAGGATGATAGTTGTTAATATTATTTTTATCACCTTTTTTGTGGATTAAAATAATAGTTGATCGTTTCCATTGTTCTGGTATCACTTCTAATTCAATAATTTTGTTAAATATATCTATTAATACTGGTACTATTTCTTTGCTACCATATTTTAAATATTCTGCGTTTATGTTATAATTGCCTGCTGATTTTTCATTTTTTAGTTGTGATATTGATTTGATTACTTCGACTTCGGTAAATGCTGGAATATCTGAGATATCGTTCAAATCTGGTGTTAGTTGCGAACTTTGATGGTCTGATAATGAGCTTGTGTACAATTTTTTATAGAATAAAGTTGGTTCTTTCATTATATCTTTACGTTTGATGTGTAGCTTGTTGTTTGTTGATACTGTTATCCATTTCCTTCATCAAAATTCATCTTTATTTTTTGAAAAGAACCAGAATCTTTCAGAGTGGTTTTAATGATATTCTCTTTATAATGTTTTACGTCGTATTTGCCTGATTTTTTAATTTCCTTACGTTCGATTTTTTCGTTTTCATTCAAAGTTTCTTTCGATCTTCATACTTCTCTTTTTTCAATTAGATGAATCGTTTCTTCTGATAGTTTATTAATTTTAATTAATAAAATGGTGGTTAATTTAAAATTAAAGAAAAAATATTTTATTACGTAACTTTTTTGAGAATTTTGATTTTACTAAAAAAAAAAAATCCAAAATTGAGATATTAAATTTGCACCTTGGCAACACTTAATATCATTAAATGATACATCAAAATAAAGCTACGACAATTATCTGTCGAATAAATAAAAAATTAAGAATCTTGATTAAATTGTTTGCGAAATTTTGCCATTTATGTAAAACTATAAAAAAAAAATTAATAAAAATTAATCACCCTGTATCTCGGTAACGGTACATTTTAGAGGTCCCCTGTAGAACGATTTTTTTTCAAAACTAACGCACACGTAGCGTGGGCACTCTTTATTTCACTTTTCTCCTAAAGAGATTTTTAATCGATTCGTTAAAAGAGATTCATAAACGATACCCTAAATACGAATCATTAATGATTCATCAAAACGGAATTAAAACCAAGTACCAATACATACACAAACTTCGTTTATGATTTCAATTATCATGTGACTGGTGAATCGTTAACGATATAAAAACGATATACCTTAACGATTCGTAAAAGATGTTTTGTATGAAGAAGTTATTTCTTTTACGAATCGAAAACGATAGTTCTTGTTTTCAGGGGTATGTATAGCTAAGGTGTCTGTCAGTCTTATGCTACCCACTCATTATCCAACTTGCTCGTACAACCGTCAAAATGGTTGGAAAAATTGCCAAGTTGTATAGTTAGTGGGGCAGTTGTACAACCATTTTGATGGTTGACGATCGGTTGCAAAAATAACAAAAGAATTTGATTTTTGTTGATGGTTTTAAGTTGTATAGTGTATGGGGCAGTTGTACAACCAAAATGACGTTTCTTGACATTTTATGTCAAAAAACAAATAAAAAGAAAAAACAAAAACCCAAACGCAAACAATATTTGCCAGAGGTACACGTGCTCAAAATAAAATATATATTAATAAAATACATTATTACCTGTTTCTTTGGTGTGACCATTTTTTATAATATATATTTATATATTCGTCACGATAAAAGTAAGTAAAATTATATAAATTTAATAGTAAATTAATATAATTGTTATATTTTTAAATTTTGGAAATTTAAGGTAATGGCTGTGGTAAATAATGATCTTTGGTCATTTTCTTTGGGTAAAAGAAAATGAAATACCAATACCAGGTACATCAACACTTGATACTGACGATGAAGAAATTGAAGTGAGTAATACATAAAATATTAACTCAATTGTACATTTTTATTTATGCACATATATTTTTTAACAAAGAATTTATTTTACAATCAAATTAAATTTCATTTTCAGATCGAACGGTTCAGCCAAAAATTAAAAAAAAATGCAACAATAAAGAAAATCAAGAATTTCTAAAAAAGGCAGTGAACCATTTGGATGTCCTACAAAAAAAAAAATAACGATGATGCAGATATTTTTGCTGAAGGGTGGGCATTATCATTTAGGAAAATGGTAGAAAATCAAAAGTTATATGCTAAAAAAGCAATTGATGAAATATTAATATTGGAACAATTGAACCAATTGTCATTAAACATGGTGTTTAACTTCTCCGATTTACACATATGAAAATTCACCATTTTCATTATCTAGATCATCAACACCAACAACATCATCTTCATCCGGTTTACCATCTCATCAAGTATTATTTTCAAATTCACAGCTTTCAAATTCATCTGGTAATATTGCTGCTGAAAATAAAACCACTAAAGCTTATTACTCACTTGAAGATTTATTTGCCGACACACAATATTCTTAAGTTATTACTTAAATAATTAAAGAAATATTATATTATTTAATAATAACATTTAAAAAATCTAAATAAATGTTTTTCAAAATAGTTGAAACCATTGGATTTGAAAAAATAATACAAATTATTTAATAATAAAATAATATAACTATTAAATAATGAAATGTTATTATTAAATAATATAATAATGTAACAGCTGATAATTTTGACACATAAAACTTTGCTACAAATAATAATAAATTACGCCATCTCTACAACACTACTTAAAATTACTTCAACAGCTACGCCATCTAATTAACACTGCAGAGAAATAAGAACACATGATATTGAACCACAAAAGGATAATATTTTCATTAATTACGCAGCAAAATAGTATAAAAGAGCGTGCGCTGATCAAATTAAATTCATTCTATTGTGGACGCCTAATGAACAATTATTTTGGTCTTTGGTGGCTGGATAGAATTAATAAGTGGATAAAGTAGTAAAGAAAAACATTATTTTTTTATATAATTTTTTTATAAAATACTTTGTTATAGTAGTAGAGTAAAATATTTATCTTTGTATACTTTGTTTTTTTTGAATGACAGTTTTTTAATAATAATAATAAACATTTTTTTATTTATATGTGTTAAGCAATAAAATTTTGAACTCTCCGTTATTTTTAATTTAAACAAAACTTTCGTTTTAATTTATTATTGACATTTTTTAAAAAAGAGAACTATTTTATTTCGTATATATTTTTTAAAATTTATACGCTACATTGGCACCCAACTAGTGGCCTTTTAAAAGGGCAATAATAAAACGTAACGGTAGAAAATCAAAGAAGTGCAATTTGGATGCACAAACAAATATTCGAGTTACAAGGCAGACAATTCGAAAATTGGAATTTTCTCAAAGTGAATCAAGTTCTAGTGAATCAGAAGATCCAAAAATGGCTACTTTTACGGATGAACAATTTCAACAAATATTAGAGCAGTTAGCAAATAATCGGGGTATTCAAAGAAAAGTAGGTTCTTTTAGTTCTTGTTCAGCAAGATTCAATGGTGAAAGAAATTCTGACAAGCTGGCAGAATTTATTACGTCTATTACAGTTTTTAAAGAGATAGAAAATATTTCTGACGAAGATGCTATTAAAGGTTTGCCGTTGTTATTGCAAGATCATGCTTCTACTTGGTGGCAAGGCGTAAAAGAAGAGGCTGTGACATTTGCAGATATTCTTAAGCTTTTACGTAATGCTTTTGCACCAGCTAAACCGAACTGGAAAATTTATTTGGAATTGTTTGACGAAAAACAAAGTAAAAATGAAGCAACTGATGCGTTTATATGCAAGAAACGTGCTTTGCTATCACAATTGTCAGATGATCTTACAGAAGAAATTAAAATTAATTTAGTATATGGTTTACTGAACATTAAAATAAGGGAAAAAGTTTCTAGAGATAAAGTTACAACTTTCCAAGAACTACTTAAGGCATCTCGGGAAATAGAATTATGTATAGCAGAGAGTCGTACTGATATTAAATCGATGCCAGTTTTTGCCAGTGCGCAGAAAACTAAAAACGAAAAGCGATGTAGCTTTTGCAGGAAAATGGGTCATACTGTTGATGATTGTTTTAAGAAGGCGAAATTATCAAAACCAGTAGATAATATTCAAAATAAAACAAAAGAGAAACCTGTATTAACAGAAAATACGAATATTCATTGTTATAAATGTAATTTGCCAGGGTACTACAGATCTAATTGTCCTCAATGTGCTAATATTAAACCTACTACATCGACTGCGCTTGATTTCAATAACATAAGTCTGTCATCTATAGGTAGAGATGTACCAACAATACAAATAAAAATATTCGGACTAAATGGAGTAGGCTTTATGGACACAGCTGCACGAACTAGTGTTGCCGGAGAAAAATTATTCAAACATTTGGTAAATAATGGCTGCCAGTTCAAAGAAGTGAAAGCGGATGTCACATTGGCGGATGGTGTCACCAAATTTAAAAAAATTTATGTGACAAATGTTGAGATAATGATAGGTAATCGACATAAAAAAATAACATTTTTAACATTACCAGATGCATCCGACAACAGAACACTTCTGGGAATCGATTTTCTGGAACAAGCAGGAATAGTGATGAATTTAGCACAACGAATTTGGTATTTTGCTGACCAACCAGGCAAAATATTTGAGTTCGAAGAACCAAAAATAGCTACTCCAAAGAAAAACAAAAATGATGACATTGATACAATAAACAGGATGTCAGCTTTTATATCATGGTTTGACAGTAAGAAATTTGTTAGTCCGCTTGCACAAACACCGAATTCAACAGACAATAAAATAGATGATATTGAAATTGAATATTTTGAAAATAATAAAAAAAAACCTAAACCAAATGAGTATTCACCCCATTCTATTCAGGCAATATTCAAGGACTCCATTCCACCAACAATGGTAACACCGAAGCGAAATGCGAGAAGAGATGATGAGGATTTTTTCTGTACAGAAATATTATCAATTGATATATTTTTGAGATCTGATGAAGCTACACAGATAAATTTACAGGAAAAAGATCAACTTCAGCAGCTTTTAAGCGAACATAACGAAATTTTTGGTGAAATCAATACACCAATTGCAATAATAGAGCATAGCATTAATACTGGGAATAGTGAACCAAAAGCTAATACACCATATCGACTGTCACCTTTTAAAAAAAATCAATTGAAAGCGGAACTAGAAAATATGCTAATGGATAACATAATAGAAGAATGTGATTCACCATGGGCAGCTCCAGTAGTGATGGTACCGAAAAAAGATGGAAATATTCGTGTTTGTGTGGATTATAGACAGCTTAATTCAGTGACTGTACCTGATCGGTATCCATTGCCTAGGATTGATGATTTAATACATGCAGCTAAAACAACAAAATTTATGTCAACATTAGATTTAAAATCTGGTTATTGGCAGGTTAAAATAAATAAAGCTGATAAAAATAAAACTGCATTTATTACTCCCTTTGGAATGTATAGATTTAATAGGATGCCGTTTGGATTAAGGAACGCACCGGCCACGTTTCAGAGGTTAATCGATAAATTTAAAGCTGGACTGATGGACATTATGATCCTTGCTTATTTGGACGACATCATTGTATGTTCTAATTCTTTTCAAGAACATATAAAGGATCTTCGTAGAGTATTTGAAAGACTTTCGAAGTTTCAAATTAGAGTGAACAGAAGCAAAAGTAAATTCTGCTGTACATCTGTAAGATATCTTGGCCATATATTAAGTCCTAATGGAATACAGGCTGATCCTGAGAAAACTTTAGCAATAAGTCAACGGCCTGCTCCTCGTAATGCTAAACAGGTGTTGTCATTTTTGCAAACTTGCTCTTGGTATCGCAGGTTTATTGAAAATTTTGCTGATATATCTAAACCTTTAAGTAATTTGACCAAGAAGAATGCTGTTTGGAAATGGGACAAAGAAGAACAAGAATCATTCGAAAAATTGAAGAAACTTCTGGTCACTTCACCAATATTGCAACAAGTACAGGAAGATAAACCATTTATATTAAAAACAGATGCTAGCAATTATGCAATCGGTGCTGTATTGATCCAGGGGGAGAAAAATGAAGAACATCCTATAGAATACGCAAGTCGGTTGTTGTCAAATGCTGAACGAAATTATTCAACTACCGAGAGGGAAGCTCTTGCTATCGTATGGGCTATATCAAAGTTTCGTGGTTATATTGAAGGTTCAGAAGTCACTTTATTAACAGATCATCAACCACTTAAATGGTTAATGACGTTAAAGTGTCCTACAGGGAGATTGGCTCGTTGGGCTCTACAACTACAACCATATAATTTCAAAATTGATTATACTCCTGGAAAAACCAATGCAGTTGCAGATACGTTATCAAGACCACCATGTTATGATGACACTCACACTGATTTAAAATGTGACATTTGTAATTTACAAATGGACTTACCAAGAAGAGGTTCGAGAGAAATACGTGACCAGCAACTGAATGATGCTGAACTAAAAAATATCATTGAATCATTCGAATCAAATGATGAAAATTGTACGCGCTGGATTAGTCGTGGATATTTATTGAATGATGGAATTTTATATCATTACTCTTCACAGGCTGATACAGATTCTGGACAATTAGTTATACAAAAAAATGAACGACCAAATATATTTAAAAATTATCATGATGCTCCTACTGCTGGACACTATGGTATAGACCGAACAATTGCTAGAATTGTTGGCAGATACTATTGGCCTGGAATGAGAACTGAAATTACCGAATATGTGAAAAACTGTATTGAATGTCAACGATATAAAGTTTGCAACCTAAAACCTGCTGGATTATTACAAACAGTGGTGAGTAATCAACGCTTTGAAACTATAGCAGTTGATTTATTTGGACCATTACCAGTTACGGAAGAAGGTTATCAATGGATATTTATAATTGAAGATATTGCAACACGATGGGTAGAACTGTTTCCACTTCAAGAAGCAACTGCGGAAAAGTGTGCAACACTCCTTTTGAATGAAGTTTTCCTTCGTTTTGGTATTCCAAGAAGAATATTAAGTGATAATGGAACACAATTTATCTCTTCAATAATGCAATATCTTACATATACATTAGATATAAAACAACAATATACTGCTGTATATCATCCAGAAGCAAATCCTGTGGAAAGAAAGAATCGTGACCTTAAAACACAACTAGCTATTTATGTTGGAAATGAACATTCTAAATGGTCAGATAAAATACCTAGTATTAGATATGCCATGAATACTGCAAAATGCCAGAGTACAGGTTATACTGCAGCTTATCTAACTTTTGGGCGAGAACTTCGGACATATGATGACGTTAAACATGATTTAAGAGCTATAATAAGTTCTGAAAATTTTATTTCACAAATAACGCCTCATCTAGTAGCATTAGCAGAATCTTTTGAAAAAGCTAAAGAAAGAACAGAAAAAATACAAGATAAAAATAAACAGTATGTTGATAAAAAGCGAAGACCTCAACAGAATTTTAAAATTGGTGATAAAGTTTTGGTTAATACGCATACTCTAAGTAGTGCATCAAAAGGAATTACATCCAAATTTGCACCTAAAAGAGATGGACCCTATGTTTTAATTAGGAAGGTTAGCTCAAATAGCTATGAAATAGCACACAAAGAAGATTTGGACACTCCACTTGGTGTCTATCACAGTTCATCATTATCAATTTATAGGGGATCTAATGATGAATTGCCCGCTCCAGTTAAATTAATTAAAAAACGTGGACGACCAAAAAAGAAAATTACAGCGGTGATAGAATCTTCAGAAAATTCCACTCGTACTGTCGCATCATCGGGACGTTCTCTGCGCCAGAGGGGGAGGATGTAACAGCTGATAATTTTGACACATAAAACTTTGCTACAAATAATAATAAATTACGCCATCTCTACAACACTACTTAAAATTACTTCAACAGCTACGCCATCTAATTAACACTGCAGAGAAATAAGAACACATGATATTGAACCACAAAAGGATAATATTTTCATTAATTACGCAGCAAAATAGTATAAAAGAGCGTGCGCTGATCAAATTAAATTCATTCTATTGTGGACGCCTAATGAACAATTATTTTGGTCTTTGGTGGCTGGATAGAATTAATAAGTGGATAAAGTAGTAAAGAAAAACATTTTTTTTTTATATATTTTTTTTATAAAATACTTTGTTATAGTATAGTAGTAGAGTAAAATATTTATCTTTGTATACTTTGTTTTTTTTGAATGACAGTTTTTTAATAATAATAATAAACATTTTTTTATTTATATGTGTTAAGCAATAAAATTTTGAACTCTCCGTTATTTTTAATTTAAACAAAACTTTCGTTTTAATTTATTATTGACATTTTTTAAAAAAGAGAACTATTTTATTTCGTATATATTTTTTAAAATTTATACGCTACAATAATTCTTTAATAAAATAATTGATTAGATTTGAAAAAATAATATGAATTCTTTTTTTAATTTAAGTTTATTTAATTTTAAATGGTTTAAACTGTTTTTAAAAACATTTATTTAGATTTTTTAAATGTTATTATTAAATAATATAATAATTCTAATAAAAATTGATTAGATTTGAAAAAATAATATGAATTCTTTTTTTAATTTAACTTTCTTTATTTCATTTTAAACATTTATTTAGATTTTTTTTTTATTGTTATTCACCTAAAACTAAAACAATTTGGATTGATGAACAAACATAGTTTTTCATTTAACAAACCACCAACAACTAATTTATTAATATCATATTTGAATTACTTTATATATACAAAAATTACACCAAACTTTAATTTTTTACTTTACTTTTATACAATGCTGTAAGAAAAAGAGAAAAGTTTGTATATACATTATAATATTAAAAATTTATAATTTTACTTTTAAGATTTAAGCAATGCGATTCAATAGATTTACAACGTCAGAAAAATTATTTCTCATAACTTTAGCTAGTGCTGATGAATTTCTGGAATACGTTGGTTCCAGTGCCATTAATTCTTCTGAGGACTGTGTTGTGTTGTGGATCTGTAAATAACAACAAGCTAGCACAATTTTAGTAGTTTTTTCTGGACACAGAGCTATAGTGGTTAAAAGTACACGAAACTTTGCTGCTAAAATGCCAAATGCATTTTCTGCCAAATGCTGTACTTAGCTTTTTGTTATACAATTCTTGATCATTGGACAAATTTATACCGTGAAAAGGCTTCATTAAATCCTCCCGCAATGCAAATGCATCATCACCTATGAACACATACGGTAGTTCTTTTTCTGTTGGATTAACAATTTCACAATTCGGAATATGTAATTTTTTATTTTCCAATTTATTAAAAAAATTTGTGTTATTTAGAACTCCACCGTCCGATATCCTACCATTTGTTCCTACATCCACCATAATGAATTCGCTATCAGCATTTACTACTGCCATTAGAACAACACTGAATGTTTTCTTGTAATTAAAATAACCAGATAACCAGATTAAGGCGGTTTTCTCATATTAATGTGTTTACCATCTATGGCTCCTAGACAATGCGGAAATCCGCTTTTATTTTGAAATTTTTCAGCTACAGCTCTCCAATCATATGGAGCATTTGGTAGCTAAAATTTAAAGAACATTATATGTTATATTGCAGAATCTATAATAACTTACAATTTATTAAACAAATAATTTTTTAATTTTCATAGGACTAACCTTTATGTAATCCTTCAAAACTTTAGCAATGGCATCACATGTTTCAATAACAATTCTACCAATACTTTGAGCAGAAACAGCATTGGAGAACTTCAAATCTTCATACGAATTACCGGTTGCTAAAAATGTTAGTGTTATAGATAATCTTGTTTCAACTTTAATAGCATCACGTAAAAGAGTATTTTTCTTCATAATGAATGGTTTGACTTTACGCAGAAGATATGTAAATGTTTTATCATCCATACGCATATAGTTTTTAAAGTCGTCTGGTTCACTTACTTTCAACTCTTTTAATAATTTTATGTTTGAAAATTCTTCTTTATTTCGCAGCCATTTCTTCATCCAAATCTTTCTTCTATATTGCCATTTTTTCAGCATCTGCTCTTCACCAATAATTTGTGATATTATTGCTAGACATAATATTTCCTCAATATTTCTTAAATTTAACAATAATATTAATAATAAATTTAATAAATTTAACAATAATAATTGTGATATTTATATTTTTATTATACCACATTCACAAAAATATATATTCACTTAATTATTTAATATCAGAAATTCAAACACAATTACTTTTTAATTTTTATTACACGAAATAAAATAAATTTGATTGTAAAACAATTTTTTTGACAATAGCAAAATAATTATTTTTTTTGATGGTTGGTTGTAAGAAAGTTGAGAAAAAGTTGTTATAAGTTAGTGGAGTGGTTGTACAACCAGTTGTACGACCAAGTTGGATAATGAATGGGCAGCATTACACATAAGACATGTAATTAACTACAAAGTCAACTACACTCTTGCTACTTTTCAAATCTGACCACAAAATTAAATTTATTGACCGGTGAAAACGAAGAAAAAACATTTATTTAATTTTTATTTTTATATTCTTAAAAAATAACTTATTTAGATTACTTCACTTTTATTTTTTTAAACATAACCTCAGTAAATATTTAAAACAATACAATGTTACCAAATTAGTAAATATAAATTTAAGTCAATATAAATAAACAAATGAAAAGAACTTACCTAATTTGTAATCACATTTTTTTTATTACATTGAAATTAAATATTAAAAATTAACACTTTTTTAATAAAATATTATAGCGATAAAGCCTTTTTTTTAAACAATTTATACAATTGGAAATAACTCCATTTATTTACAATAAATATAGTATATATAACTAATTAAAATAAATCACAATTTGGCGGTTAAAACACAATTCCAAACAAAATTTATATTAAATTGGCGGGAATTTGTAATGAAAATTGAAAAATATTATAATTATTTACATTATTATCACATTTTTTAAACATAATCAATCCCGAAACACTTAATTAATTGTTAATACACTTTACCATCGATTCGAATTTATATTAAAAATTAATTTGTAAACGAAAAATATTAAATTATTAATTCTTTTATATAAAAGACACGACAATGGGTATGGGTGGGTATATAAGAAAAAACTCACGCTGTCATATAAAGGACTGCACATGATACGCGAACTGCGAATTGCGAACAAATCAATTATTCCATGTTTAAGCCTGGGCTACATTGTTCCTATCAGTTCAGTTCAGTTTCATTCGACGGTTAAGTAGACTGAACACATAGTTGCCGATCACAATCGATTAAACCACATATATTTTGTTTTTGTTATTTTTGAAACAGTCAAATTTCATTTCTCTTGACATTTCCTTCAGTTTGGATTCGCAAAATTCCAATCGTTCCAAACTCGTTCGATTCGATTCGTTTCGATTCCACCTATGTGTCCACTCAATCGATTTCCCATATAAAATATATGGAGACGTCAAATTTGAACTTTTCGAAACGAATCGAAACTGAACCAATCGAAACAATGTAGCCCAGGTTTTAATTATTTTTTTTAAATAAATTTCTTAAATAAAATGCTTAAAATTAATTAATACACATAATGTTATCAAAATTTTTTTAATTATTTTATGAAATTTATGAAAATAACTATTTTTTTTTTCTGCAAATTGGAATATCTGGTCGCGAACTGTCAATCATTAATCACGATCCACTCACAATCCACATTGTTGCGAATAAAAAAAACGCTCGTTTTTAACCTCAAATTTGTTTTTCTATGGAATATTCACAATATCACAATTCGCGGTCCGCGTTTATCATGTGAAAGAAATATCAAAATTTGCGAATATTCGCAATTCGCAGTTCGCATATTATGTGCAAAGTACATAAGTTGACTACCCAGTAAGTATAGGAATTAGATTTGGAGAATCGAAAACGAGATTTCAAAACCCAGCAGGAATGTCAATAAAATATTTTTTATGTAATTTTTAATTTTTATTATTTTCATTTATCTGAGAACTGAGACAGATAATTCACATTTGTTTTTAGATAAAGAAAAGATAAAGATTTGTTTTTAGATGAAGATGAACATTAATAAAAGTGTTGAAAATAATAAATGTGTTATATTTTATATTTGGGTTGGGAGGCTATATATCTCTCCAAGGGATGAGATTATCTAGGTAGTAAAGTTCCATTTCTTTTTAAATATATCTTCACTGTCTAAATTTCAGCTTAACCCGATAAAAAAAGACTTACCAAGTGCCTGATATTCCTATATCTATTTCAAGAGTTATATGCAAAGTATGTTTAATTTAATCACATATTGATATTCTATACGGATTGACATACGATAATGAATATTTGAACAGTACCGCGATAAAATAACTTTAAATCCATTACGGCCACAACCCAAAGGAAATATGGGCTTTAAATTAACTTATTTCTGTGGTAGTGGTAACAATTAAAAATAATTTTCTACAATTAAAAATATATTCATCTGAAAAATAGTAATGTCGTGGTAAAAGATATATTATATGAAAGCTAAACGACGCAACCTACATTATGATAAAAAAATTAGTATGGTTGATTTTTGCTGTATATGGCTTTTTTCAACAGCGAAATGTGGTACTGTTCATAATATCATAATCCTATAATGTGAAAGCAGTGAAAGTAAAAATTGACAGTTGTTAAATATTTATTTATTTAACTATAAAAGAACTTATCAAATCCAATCTTAGAGTAAATACTCTAAGAATCCAATTAATAAAAAAAAACTTATATCCGAGTTCATATAATGATAGAAAAGTCCTTTTAAATATAATATATCAATAAAATGAACAGTCTTTAATATATTTTATTAATTATTTACATTTATTATACCTAATATTTAACAATCAATAAAATTAATAATTTGCTGGAAAAAATTTTTATTTTAAAAACACTATTATAAGAATTTTAAATATTTATATTAATTTTTTTCAAAGCTAAAACATTTATTCGGATTTCGTGGTTGTCCTAATCAAAATATAAATAATATAATGTGGCAACAACAAAATAATTGGGTGTATCATAAACAAATGATAAATAACCATCTTTTTCAGCATCCCATAAAAATCCATGTACAGAATTATAAGTTTGATAAAATCTTTCACCAATAGTAACAATACAAATAAACTTATATCTATGAAATATATTTGTAAATATTCATAATTATTAAATTTCATTAAAATATGTATTTTTTTATTTTTTTTGTTACCTATCATATTCCTCATTTTTAATTTCATTTTTAATATCTTCACTGATTTTTTGTGCCATTAAATCAGCATGTTTTGAATTATATGTAAATTCATTAATTGTCTGAGTAACAATTTTCTTAATAATTTTCTCACATTTTTCACGATTTAATGTTTTTTTAGATTCAAGACGATATGTTGGTGCTAGTCTCAATGTTGGCTGCATTATTTATTAATATAATTTCTTAAATTTTCACTCAATAAATTTATTTAATTTTGTAAAATAATTTTTATTTAACACCAATTGAGCAAGATTTGAGCGCATTTAAGCTATTTTTTATTTAAAGCTGGCGGTCTAATCAAAAACAAAATTCAAAAAATATTTTTCTAATATGTAATGCATTTTTTTTAGCTTAGCTTTTTTTTTTGTTACTACAGACTATAATTATTTGGTAAAAAATAGAATTAAATAGAAAGTTTTTTTAAAAAAAAAAATATCCTTTTTTATTATACCTTGTTGCTAGGACTGACTTTACCTTGAATTTCACTATTGCCATCGGCGGTACTATTCAACTGGAAATATTATGAAGCCAAACAAAAATAATAAATAAAACTAATTTCATAGAATGAGAATAGAAGTTAGAAAAACATTTGTTAGAAGTATAAATGAATATTGAAAATAATTTCCAAATTATTTTGTACATAAAAGTAAATAGTTTTCGTGTATAAGGAATGAATTTTGTTTGTTATACCATTTTGTAAATTTATGAAAAATTGTTAATGATTTATTATAAGTAATACATTTTTTCTTACCTCTTTATTTTTTTGTTGCTGATGTTTGAAATAATCATGAAAATAATATTTTACAAATCCTGACCAATTAGATGTCATATTTACAAATAAAATTTATTTATATAAATAATAAATGCTCTTAATTATTTGGTAATTTCTTAGTTTTTTTTTTTAAATTTAATATTATCACTTGACATAAAAGATAAAACCAAAAACCTTTTATTGGAATTTTGGGTTGTAAATATATAAAATGTTAATATTTATTTTAGCACATAAATATTTAGCACATTTATGAGTAAAATTGTCGATTTGATATATTTATATACATTTTTTTGAAACCTTAAATAATGTAATCTTTAGATTATAAAAGGGTACTTACGCAGCAGACAGCACAATTGCAACTCATTACATGAAATGAAACCTAATAGGTTTATATTGTGAAAAACCAAAAATAAATAATTTAGATTCGGATTCGGTCGGTGTGTAACAGTAGCAAGCTTCTATTATGGAAGCCAATGACTTTCTAGATAGCTGTGTCATTGACTTCATGAGGAGTTATAAATCCCTAACCTAATTATCTCAACCTTTTTCGAACAAAGGTTTTGACATAAAGGTTACTTATGAGTCAGTTAAATTAATTTTTAAAAAAACAATCAACAGCATTAATCAATTTTGGTAATATAATATCATCGTAAAACACGAACCTCAATTGGGCTAAAAGCGCGAATTTGTTTTATTCAAATTTGCTTGTTGATCACAAATGAAATTAAATAAAAACTTGGAAATCGTAAAAATCAATTTGATTTAAATAAAAATCTGTTGAATGTGTCCAATCTTCGTACGAGGTGAGGTCCAAATACAGAACTTTAACCTTGTAGGGTAGGTTGTCTGGGTGTTTTCCCGGACAATAAACATATCACAGTTAATAAGAATACCTTAATAATTTAAAAAAAATAATATGTTAGGTTAGGGTATGGGAGGGCCACATACAGCCGTTATTACTGCGGCCATATGGCCTCTATTGTATTGTGATATCCCTTCTGATTATACGTCATTGATTAAGTAAAGAGCTACTTTAGTGACAACCGCCATATGCAGTAAAGCTGCTTTATTGAAAATATCCATAAAAGTTATTTATGAGGCATTTCAATTAATTTTTACAAATCCGACAAACCCACCAATGAAACAATGTAGTATTCCAATTACTAAATTCTGTACAAAATATTGTTTAATCGATATAAAATGTTATTTATAAGTGATGTATACAAGTTATAAAACATAGGTTTATCATGTTAAATAATTATACATACATACAACCAAATTATCTGACATATTATTTGCAAGCATAAGTATAGGTGTCCATATTATTATTTTCATCTACCTCTAGTATCAAAGAATTTTTCGTCTCGTCATTTTTGTAAATAAATTTCTGATTTTCGCATAATTTTAACGATAAAGCAAAAGTTTAATGATGATTATCCCAAGTTTTATAAACCAAATACATAATTAGGAAATATTGAAAATACTCATATAACAATAACAGTGATGTTCCGTGACGGAAGGTTTTATTTTTGAACACGCTAAAACTAAATTAACTGCTAATATAAAAATACAAAATTTACTAGGTAGTTAATTGCCATAAATATAAAATACTCTTCAACTTATTCCCTCAAAAACTATCCTTTCAACCATTAATTTTATATAACAATACTACCTAGAAATAACAATTATAATAAATGATAAAAAAAAAAACAAGATTTATTAAAATAATAAATTTACAAAATTATCATAAAATATTTGTTATACAAAATTCAATCAGATTGGAAGTAATATCATAAAAAAGTGACAACATATTCCATATAATATAATATAATCATAAAAAATATACCAATAAAAATTATAACATGCTAAAAATTGTTTTTTTACATATATGAACATAAATTATTGAAATATATCGTGAGCATTTCAATCATTTTTCCAATCAAAATAATCAGAATAATAAATTGTCATTTAATAAAAATGTGTCATAAAAGTATTTGTTAACCAAAATGTTGTTTTGAACGATACAATTTATATTTATATAAATTTAATTGATTGAAGTAATTGGAATCAAAATAGTATTTATGAATGAAATTGATAAATTAAGAATTTTATAATTTTAGTATCCGGCTAATTGATCAAAAACAATTAATCGCGAATTTAAAATTAACCGAAAAATAATTTGTTATTGACTTTCATTATAGTTGTTTAACAGACTGATCGACACTAAATTTTTGACAATTTCAATTCTTCTTATTATAATGCAAAATATAAAACCCCATAAACTGTAAATTCCAGGTACTGTATTACATTTTCATATAAATTTAAATCGTTTATAAAATAATAAACGATTTATATAACAGGTGAATTAACCATCATTGCATCAAATCCATCTAAAATTTAACTAAAGTTTAGTTAGACTCTTTTACTGAATAAGATCAAATTTCACATATTTATGATAATAATCTTTAGCTGTAAAATTAGAGAAGTAAAGGAATGTAAAGAAATGAAAACTAAAATATTAAATTATAGAACATCAAAAATTTTATTTTATTTTTGTGCTTTTAAAGTTTATTTAGTTTTCAAGTAATTTTGTTTTTCATTATTATATAATATAAATAATATAATACATTTTAATATATTTTTATTATATATTTATAATTATTTATTTTTATATATTTGTATATAAATTTCTTTACACACATATATGGCGTTTAAAAATTTCAATAAAATGATTTTAGCCATTTTTTTTTTCAAAATAGACACCATTCAATATCCATGTACATAATGTAATTGTATATAAATATTTTATTTAAATCAATATTTTATTTATATATTTTAAAATTATTTATTACAGAATTACACTTAACTTGAGTATGAAATGAAATATATTGTTAAAAAAAAGGTTTAGTACTTATTTGAATAAAAATCGCTGCTGTTCCAAATCACATGCAACACGATGTGAAGGGCCTTGTGCGATAAAATCATGGATTATCTGCCGTGGTGTAACAGACGTGTAGTTCCCGGTTAACCATCAAATTTACACCAATTTAATATAATAGAGCAGCGAGGCTGCACAAACTTTTGAAAATTTCAATATTATTAGTTATCAAAAATATTAAACAACATCGTACGTAAAAATCATACTTATTTCGATTACCAAAAAATAATTAAATATATTTTATAGCTTGGAATTTTTATGTGCTTGCTGAAAGAATGCTGTAATTTGCAGAGCAGTAAATTTATTAAAATAGACTACAACTGAAGTATACATTTGTCATTTACAATTACACAATTCTTACACCAAGTAAATTTCAATTCAACAGTTTTCCATTATGATAAATGAAATAAAAAATCAGCAAATGAAATAAAAAATTTAATTATTTTTTTGGAATTCTATATTTTTTTTTTGTTGTTTTTATTATTTTAATATACTTAAATGCAATTGAGAAATTTTTCCAATATTATTATTCACTTGATTTTATAGAGAAATATTTTTGTATTTTCATTTTTTAATTAATTTCATTTTATACTTAATATTTAATTGGAGTAGGTTAACTCATTTAATTTATTATTTTATATTTTTTTTTTTAAATGGCTTCGAAAAGTGATAATTTTTTTTAAAAATTATTATTACATATTTATTTTATATAACAGTGCGCATAAAGAATATAAATATTTATAATAATTAAATAGAAATATGAATATATATAAAAAAAATGTTCAGTATTTTTATTTGTAAATAATTTATTTTATTATAGCTTCTATGTGGATAAAAATTAACAATAATAAATTATATTCTCGGTAAGTATTATATTTTAATACTTTTGTAAATAGTTTTATTTGTAATTTATAATTAATTTTTATATATAACAAGCGGACAATTATAATTAAACTACAATTTTTAGAAAAAAAAAAAATTTGTCTCAGTGCCAAGATTTAATCACAATAGTATAATCACAAAATTTTAAATATGTAGTACAAAAAAAAAATCGTTAAAATTGAGTAATTAAAAAAAAAAATTGGGTTAATCAAAATAAAACAAAAATTTAAATCAAAACTGAGTAATAAATTTGAGTTTTGGAATGTGAACAATGCAATAGTTTTTTATAGCTGTAACTAAAAAGGGTCAATTATTTCAATACAACTTAAAATTATATATTTATTTTTGTTTAATTGGCGGGTTGCCTGCACTGCAATTAAGTTTCATTTTAAATATCAATTTGTAAAGTTTTATTTACGAAAAATTCAAATCCAGTTTTTTATTTAGAATATAATCGTAATTTTTTTTTAAATTACTTAAAAACTTAGCAATTTAGACGACTTAAATATTTATTTAAATTGATTCTATTAATTATTCTAAACATCGATAAACATTTACACAATAATATTTATTTAATTTTGTAATGAAAATTTTAAATATTTTTAATTATAAAATATTAAATTAATGTAAAAATAAAGAGTATACAATATAATATAAAAGAACGAAATAAACATAACTCCAGAAACAAAGTAAATTGGTAGAATCTATTTATAAAAAATGCTGCTATTCTTTATTTAAAAATCCTAATACTCCGTTAAAACAGAAAAAAAGACGTGTCGGTATGATTTTTAAAGCTTCATAAACTGGCGTTTGTTTGATAAGCCTGTTATTGCTTATTATACGGATCTAGAAAGGCTAGAAACATTAAACCAATCTAGAAAGGCTAACATTTTAAACTGATTCTAGAAAGGCTAGAAACTTTAATTGTAAGCTGCAAAACTTTAGTGATTTCCAAGATTTGGTCCCTGAATACTTGGTACTTCATAAGCTATGGACTCCGAATCGTGGTTACTAAGTTTTTCATTTTCAGAATTACTGTTTTTCTAAAATTGTTGGAAAGAAATACAAAGTGCCTGGATTAGAAATTGATCATCTAATATCAAAGTTTTTAAACAGTTTCATTGAGGGCAGACTCACTTATTGGAAAACTAAAAATTGACAATTTGATATTGTAATTAAATATTTTCATATTTATATACTCTACTAAAATCTGTTTATAAATTTAGCATCAAAATTATCTAAACTATTGCAGCTTTTCTTTAACATTTGCGTCGGTTTTTGTTTGCAGCAAGCAAATCGATGTGTGTCCTTCTAATTTTAGCAAAGTTTTTTTACACGCCGTGATAATATTAAATTATCTACTCTATTTTAATAGTCAAATTAATTTTTATATCCAATGTGTTTGCTCTGCGCCAAATTATTATTATTATTAAAACAATCCGTCGAAGGCGAAAAACGACGCAAATACAACACAAGCTTAAAGTAAATAAATATGTTTAAGATAAATTTCTACACGCAATTTAAAATTAAAATTAAACAATTCATATGTTTCTCAGGTATTAAATTTCTATGTAAAAAGGTGTTTTTTAAACTACGTTCTTCTTTTGTTTTTTATCAGTCAATTAAGGTGTAAGTTTTTTTTTTTTTGGTTTGTTTCTTCTGTTACTATCGATAGGATTAAATGAATGTTTTTTTTTTTGATGAACATATACATATTTTAATTTAAATAATATTATCTACCTTAGCACTATAAGAATATTTACTATTTTTAATAAATTTTAAAATCTTTTTTTATAAATTTTTATATTTATATATATTTTTTGTAAATTAATTTCAATTTTTGTTTTTTTTTATGTTTGGTCCGGGTTTGTGTTTTTTACGAAAAATGTTAATTATAATTTTTTTTTATAAATTTTCTTTAAGATTTTTATTATATTTTTGTTTTAATGAATTTCTATCTTTTTAATCTTAAACTGGTTGGAATTTGGAACCCAATGTTTCTGTTCCCTAATTTCTCCACCATTTTACTCAAATTTCTTTCAATTTTCTAATCATCATTTGAACGTACTTTACGTAATGAACCACGATTAAAGCGACATATAGATTCTAACAATTGAGAACGTTCTTTTTCATCTTCATCAATAGAAGAATTATTAAAATTTGATAAATTTGGTGGTAAAGCTGGTGGCGGTGGTGGTGGTGGTGGTGCTGGTAATGGTAAAGCTAAAAAATATAATTATTAATTTTTATTTAATATTATAATTATATATATTTTTATTTATTTATTACCTTGAACTGATGACGGTGATGATAATGTTTCTTGGGATGCATTTACACTCAAAGTACTATCAGTTTTATTTAGTAATGGTGACTTTGGTTCACCTGAACTACCAGTTGATGTACCAAATGAAGAAGATGTTGTTGCTAATGATAATGATGGTCCATTTTGCATTTGTAATGATGCTTGTTGTTTTAATTTTGATTGTTTATGTTCCAATTTCTACAACATGAAAATAAAAGAATAACTTAACAATATTTTAACTATAAATTATGATATATATTTGAAATTATAAATCATTTATTGAATCCATAAAATTATGAAAATATTACGTTATTCTAATAGATATTACGAATGTAAATTTACCAAATATAAACACAATTGAGCGAATATAAATTAGAAAAAAACAGTAGATTTGTGCATTTAGTGAATTATATTTCAGAATATTTATAATAAATTCATTCTCTATTTTGTTAATTTTATTTGGATCAATTGTGTAAAAAGGAAAAAGAAATAAAGCATATTCAAATGTAAAAACATAACAAATCAAATTAATTGTGCATTCAGTAAATTGTGAATATGGTCCATTATTTTCGGCCGATTAACCGGATACCAAACGTTACAATTGAAGTTTGGTATGTAATTCCAAGAATAAAAATCACGAAAATTAAAATCCTGGAACCAAAGTTCCGAAGAAACCGAAAACCAAGGAATATTTTTTTAGAATTGGTTTCAGAATTTGAATTCCGCGAATTTAATTTGTAGGATTATTTAAGAATCGCATTATACATGTACACACTTAGATTCTATAACCTGGTTATGGGCTTTTATACCCCTGGTATAAAAAATATAGATCTATAACCATGCTATAGGCCCAAGCATGAACATGGTATTACACACTTTAAAACAAAAACTAAAATACATATACTTTAATAAATTAGTTTGTGACAAATCTTCAATAATTATTTTTTTACCGCTTTTTGTTTTGTTTTCTTTTTTTCTTCTTCTGAACTCATCAATTCTTGTACTCGTACCAGACGTTTTTGATTTTTAACCTAAATGGAAAAAAACTTATTAAAAAAAAACCCCCCAACAGTTTTTTTTTTTTATAATAATTAAACAATATATAAAAAAAAACATACTGATTTTTGTTCATTCTGTAATCGTAATTCTGCTTTTTGTGCAGCAATTTTAATTTGTTCTTTGGCATTTGTTGATAATTTAAAATGTATTTTATTATTTAATGAACTCTCATTTGAATTACGTAGAGTATCATTTAGACTAGACGAATATTCAGTAAAAAATTTATGTTCCGCTAATTGATTTAATGTTGGTAAGGGTGATTTACATGCATCCTTTGATAATATCGATTCCAAAAGATTTTCTACAATTAAATTAAATATTTTCAAATAAAATTTGAATATAAATTTATATTTTTAATTAATAATTTACTTAAAGTGTCTGGACATTCATTTATTTGTCTTGCTATTGATTCTTGTAATGGATAACCCATACTCATTTCAAATAATACATGTCCAAAACAATATACATCAATATTTTCGGGTGTATGTATTTTACTATGTTGTACGAAAAATGGTCGATAAAATGCTGGTACACCCAATATATAATTTTCAATATCCAATAAACGTACATTATCATCAACAATTAAAATATTTCCAGTTTGTAGATGTCCTTTAAATAGATAAAAAAAAAATTAATTTAAAAAATAAAAAATAATTAATGTAAATTATTTGTATTCGGACTTCCAAGTCCGTCACAATCACAAAACACTCCTAATTAATTACATAAATACTTCAGATTCTTAAATATGAAATTTAAATTTTTCAAACAGCAATAACATAAAGAGGAACAAGTTAATTACTTATTGTGCATACTTGAATTTGGAAAAACATAAATTAAAATATATTAAAGAAGAATATACCAGCAAATAACTGATAACCTCTAAGGATTACTGTTAAGTACTTTTCAGTTTTAATATAGTGTATTATTTTAGATTCAATGTCGGAAAACAAAGAAGAATTGGTGGATATAAAAAAACCTTTTTGATCTGTTGAAGACAGAATTGGTTGTTCAACTAGCAAGACATCAGAAGAAGAAAAAAGAAAAATTGGCAATTCACTTAGGAAAACACCAAGAAGAAAATAAGGTTTTCCAACAAAAACTGTATTCCGAATTCAACAAAATTAATACAGCTACAACTGAAAAAATTACCGCTTTACAGACAAAAGTTTAAAGTTTGGAAGCTAAAGTAGAAGAACAAGCGGTACTTAGCAAGAAAGGTTTCAAGAATTACAACAAAGAGCTGATAGGAAAAATAATTTTTCATTATTTGGGTATATAAGTATAAGGAGACAGAGGAAGAAGATCTTATTAGTGCAATAATTCACTTCACCATTTCCAAGTTAAAAATAAAACTAAGTGAATTGGAAATAAGTAGAATAACCAGAATTGGCAAAGCAAAAGATAATTCAAGAAGACCTATTTTAGTTACTTTGTCCAATTATAGGAAAAAAGAAGAAATTTTAAAACAAAAAAAACTATTGGAAGACACTCCCTTTGCCATAAAAAGTGATTTCACCAGAAACCAAAGAGAGAGTAAGGCTAGATTAATAGATGCTGCAAAAGAGCTAGAAAAGGGAGGAAAGAAAGTCGGTATTAAAAATAATAAGCTTATGGTAGAAGGTGAAGTAATTGATTTAATTGATATTGAAAAGCTGGGCAAATTAGCAGATAAAGAAAATGTTGGAAGGTCAACACCTAAAAAAGATAATTCAAACACAAATAAAATAAAGAAACGAAGCTTATCAAAATCCTCGTCTGTTGGTAGGCCTAAGAAATTCATAGGAAATACTGCAGTTAAAACTTCAGCGCAAGTGGGAAGTGAATTAGTTGTTGAAACTGTTAGCGGTAAAAATATAGCTTAACATTAAAAACAAAAACTAAAAATCAGGATTATAAGATACGACCAAGCACGATTAACGGATTACGAGTTTGACTAAACGAAATTGAATTGAAACATGAGGAAGGCAACGAGAAACCACCTCATGAATGTATTCCCTAGTAAAACATCATCAAAGAAAAAAAAAGCATAAATAACATTAAAATAGGAACATGGAATGTCAGAAGTTTGCTGGAAGCGGGGAAGTTGAGTAACTTATAGTCAGAAAAAAATCGCTTAGGGTTGGACCAAAGACGCTCTAATATCAAGATGGACCGTAATATATTTTTACATTATTTTTCACTAAAAACTGCCGAGGGGCTTAGTCAAAAAAACAGCTTTGTAATAAATATGGTTTGAGAAGAATAATTATTATATATATGGTTTTGATATTAGATAATTCGATGTGCTTTTTAACACAAAATATTTTTTATTTTCGGTAAATTTTTTTCGTTATATATTTTTAGAAAATAAATGAATGAGGATAGTAAGGGATAAAAAACATGTTGAGAAAGAGGAAAGAAATATAAAATATATTTTATAATATTGAACCATATATGCGTCTTTAACCTATATTGTTTCTTCTTGCATTTTTTGTTTTGTTTTTCACAAGAAATTTTCAAGGCCAACTTTTTCAATTTATTTTTGAAAAATTTAATTGTCATATTTTAGAATTTTAAGTTTTTATGGAATCAATTAAGAGTGTTTTGTGACGGACTTTGAAGTAAAAAAAAATCGACTTCGATTGTTGAGGTCGGCACTCTATGTGACTACATAGGACCCTGAAATTGTATGGGTTTACTTAGGTGAAGAGGGTAAGGTGTAAGGTCTCGTTTGTAGTATCAAATTAAAACCCTTATTGGGCAGAATATGAAATGAATCTGCAAAAATCATTAATTTTGGTAATATAAAACAAACATATCTGATATTTCATATGAAAAACTGAAAATGCCATCACTATTTATGTAAATATTATTTAATATATTATGCAAAATATTACTAACTAACTACGAGTTATATTTAAATATACAATATAATCTACAAAAAACTCGAAGAAGGAATCAGCGAATCGCAGTTCGGATTCAGGAATGGTCTTGGCACGAGAGAAGCACTTTTTATGCTTAATATACTTGGCCAACGGAGCAACAAAATGAATAACAATATACATACCTGTTTCATAGATTTTGAAAAGGCGTTTGACACAGTCAAGCATGATAAACTAATAGAAATTCTGAATAGAAAACATTAAGATACAAAAGATATAAAAATAATTGAATTTCTGTACTGAAATCAAACAGCCGAAGTAAGAACACAGGATGGAGTATCTGATGAGATCGTAATCAGAAAATGGGTGAAACAAGGTTGTATATTGTCGCCGATACTATTTAATATATATTCGGAAGAAATATTCAAAGAAGCGCTAGAAGATAGTCAAAGAATAAATGCCTTTGAGCTTTGGATATATCGTAGAATAAATTCCGTAGACAGATAGAGTAACCAATGCAGAAGTTCTAAGAAGAATAAACAAACCAATAGAGATCATGAAGATAATTAAAACAAGAAAACTAGGCTTTTTAGGACATATGCGAAATGAAAAATATAGAATCCTACAGGTTACACTACAAGGTAAAATTGCTGGTTCAACGAGCAGAGGCAAAAGAGAGATATCCTGGTTTGGAAACCTAGCAGAGTGGTGCAACATGTCTACGACCGAAATTTTCAGAGCAGCAAGATGCAGAAATACAATCAAAACGATGATGGCCAAACTCCATAGTGGAGAGGAACACTAAGAAGAAATTTTTCAAAAACAAATTGAAAAATGCTTTCCCGTTAATTGGCCTTGAATATTTTACTATGTGCATATATGGTTCAATATTATAAAATATATTTTATATTTCTTTCCTCTTTCTCAACATGTTTTTTATTCCTTACTATCATCATTCATTTATTTTCCAAAAATATATAACGAAAAAAAAATTACCGAAAATAAAAAATATTTTGTGCTAAAAAGCACATCGAATTATGTAATATCAAAACCATATATTATATAATAATTATTCTTCTCAAACCATATTTATTACAAAGCTGTTTTTTGTGTAAAAGTTCATCAGTCGTTTTTAGTGAAAAATAATGTAAAAATATATTACTGTGCATCTTGATATTAGAGCGTCTTTGTTTTCAGTTAATCAAGTTTCTTAGAAAATCATAAATACGTTACTTAGACAAATTAAATTAAACACATTCTTAGTAAATACTTTAATTTTGATCACAACGTTCTTAACCAAACCTTAGTATTGGTTGCCAAACCAGATTTTAAGGAACTAGTTAACCAAAATTGTAATTCAACAAGTACATTTATATCCTTTTTTTAATATATTTACCAAATGGCATTCCTTTTGAATGTAGAAAACGTAAAGCTTCAATTATTTGTCGACCATAAATTGCAACTTGTTTTAATGATAATGCTGAACGATTTTTACAGTTACCATATTTACTTAAATAAGGATTTTTTGGTGTTGACATACAGAGCATATCTTTCAGACTTCCTTGTCTATAAAATCTAAAATAAAATAAAATTATATTTCAAAATTTTAAATAAATATATTTTACAACTTACTTTCTTATTACCAAACAACCAGTTTCATTTGATGCAGAATATTTAATTGGTTCAATATATGGATGTTGTAAACCAATTAAACTTTTCAAAATACTATGAATTTCTTTATCATCAATATATTTGTCTGGACCAAATTCAGTCCATGTTAATACTAATTCAATTGCATCAGTTAATGAACTATTACCATAATTTATAGAACTGCAATTTCCAGCTCCAGTTGTAGCACCACCACCACTAGCTGCATTATTACCATTTGTTTTATTTTGATTTGATTGTGAACCAGATTTTACTAAATGTTTGCATGTTTTGTCTGGTACTTTTTGTGTAATTTTAAAATAATTTTTACGTAAACGCCAACCAATTGTACCAAATACTGGTCCTAATGTATATAAACCATCGGTACGTAAACATAATGATGCATTTTGTACAGCGTTATCTACAAAAAAAAAAAAAAAAAAAAATATCTATAAATTAATAAATATTTGACTTTTTACTTAATGTCTTTTTATGGTTTTTAGGTTTAAAACGTCGTTTAAAAAATTTATTTATTAATAAATTATTATTAGTATAGACCGAATCATTTACAACGCAAGCGGTTAACATAATTAACATTTTTTGTTTTATACATAAAATTAAAATTTAAAACGAAGACCTTATTCAAAGAAATAAAGTTACTAGATGAAAATACAAAATTCAACTAAAAACGTGAATGGAATATTTTCAAAAGAAAAATCTATATATTTTCTTTTTGCGTGACTCAAAGTTTGTTATTTTTCTATACTTTTCTTGTACGAAAAATATTATTTATTTATTTATTTTGATGTCAGAAGGTTATTTTTTATTCCTAATTATAGGAGAATTATTTTCTTATTATAATTTCAATGATAAAAGCGACAATGTGTATGTGAAAGTATTACAAGGTGTTTGTTCTCCGTTCTCCCATATACAAACTGTAGGCGAAAAATGTATTTAAGAGGACATTTTTGAAAGTGTTATATTAGACAAATTGTATAATTGTATTGCCGTGGTGGAAAACTAACTAAAAAAATACGATTTAATTATATTCATCTTTTTATAAAGAATTTATACTCTGAACTGGCAACATGGTTAGAAATAACGAACGGTTATTTGACATACGATAGTCATCCACCATTATTTATAGGACCCACTTTTATTAAAACAAGTCTGTATTCATGATATGACTTATATTCTTCACACACACAATAACAGTTTTTTTGTTCACAACCCCAGCAGACAGAAAATGTGATCACAGTTTTTGGTGGATTTTTTGTGACATTTTTGTTAGTAATTTTGTGAATATTTTTTGTGACCCCGAAATGTGACAAAAATGTGATAAAAAATTCACAAAAAAATGTCCACATTTATTTGTCATATTATTGTGAAATTTTTGTGATATAATTTTGGGAATTTTTTTTCCTGAACTAATTGGTCACAAAAAGTTCACAAAATATCGACAACAAAAGAGTAATAAAAAATAGTTGTGAAATTATATCTTCGTCTAAATTGAATTTGTGTTTTTGATGTAAGTAAAAGTAAGGGTAAGTAAAATAAAAGAAAATTTTTTTATTTAGTTGTGAAGTTTTAATAAAGAAAAAAATTAAACTCATATAATTAAATTTCTCAATCTTCTTTATTTTTTATTTTTTTAATTTCAGACACATTAAAGATAATTAGGCAAAAAGATTTTCCGGAAGATGAGGCCTTATGTGAAATAAAATCTTTTTTGCAAAGGGATGAGAAGGAACGCTTTCAAAAATATTTGAAGAAGAAGCATTAGAATTTAATTTATATTTTATTTGTAATATATAAGCAACTTGAATTAATAATTTTAATTTTTAAATGTTTTATATTTAATTTAAAATATAATATATAAAATAAAGTATAATATATAAAATACATAGTGTTATTTTTTCATTTTAGCATAAGAAAATAAATTAATTAATATCTACAATATGTAACAAAATCATGATAAAAATCTCCACAAAACTGTAACAATATTTCCAGTATTAATGTGACAATTTTTCCCACATTAATGTGACAAGTTTTTCAACATAAATGTGACAATTTCGTCCACATTTTTATCACAATTTTACCACCAAAATTGTGACCCAGCTGTGACAATAAGCGTCAACTAGACTGCCATATTTTCAACAATTTTGTGACAATTTTTTGTGATACAATCACAGTTTTTTGTCACATTTTTGTGAAACTTTTGTGACACTTGTCTGATGGGGAATGATCCATATTAAAGTATTTTCTATTCGAGTACAACAAACACCCTGCATATATTTTACGTGTTTATTTTTCAGTTTCCCTATTCCAAAATTTTATTTTTTATGGTTAAAAAAAACGAAAATATTTTTTTTCCGAATTGAAAACCGAAATTTGAGTAAAAGGAAGCACAACAAAATTTATACAATTATTTATTGTTTTATATATTTTTAGTGAAATTTTATCCAATGGAGAGTGGGTGTAGTAGTAGCGTATCTTATTACTTATTTACACAATATATTACTCATTTTTACAATAATTATTAATTACACTGAAAAATAGTTAAATGTCCTGAATATTTAAAATTAATTTCATAGAAAATTCAATATATATTTATTTATATATATATATAGTAATGGTTCTTTCGCTAGAGTATTTTCTTTAAAGTAATAAAAATCGGACACTTTATGTTAGTTAATTTCAATTTTATTTTCATTTAAATTTTAATTTATTATTAATTAATGTTATTTAATTATTAACCTTAATTAGTATTTATTAATTATTTGAAGTTAACAATTTGAATAGTAAAAACGAACTGACTTAGATTTTTGATAACAAATTTAATGAAGCTTAGATTTGGAAAAATAAAAGTGAGAAACTATGAATTATTATTTTCCCATAAAAATAATAGATGCGATGTCAGCATTCTAAACTAAATGTGCGTTTAGTTTTACTTTATTTGCATGGGAAAATAAATTTTACTTATTATGCTTTATATTACTATATAATATACAAATATACTGTTTGTTAGCACGTGTTTTCTGTATGATAAATATAGTATATAATTAGAAATTTTAAATAAATAAAAGTTATATACACTCAATAATTCATTAAATTAAATGGAACCCATTTTCGACTCTAGAAGTTGTAGTTGGTAGCAATATTAAAATAGATTTTGGTAGAAATATTAAAATAGATTTTTGTAGCAATATTGAAATTACCAACTTTCAGTAAATAATTTATTTTTCAATCCACAGAAAACTATAATTTTTAAATTTAAATTTTTATTTACAGTGAATATTTAAATAACACATTTTACTATTAATCTCAAATTTCGAAGTAGACCCTGATGTATAACGTATTTTCATCTGATAAGGTATGTCCGTTTTTATGGAAATATATTATACTATAAGTTTAAAATTAAATTGTATCCTAAATTTAATACAACCACATCCATAATAGATTGAAACATTGTTTCTGAATACACAATGCATTAGCGGTCAATTTAAATGAATTCAACTGAGAATTCCTTCAATTTTTCATTCGGTCAATTATATACATATATATATATATCCAGTTATTTATATATATGTGTATTTTATGAAATTCAAATTAATATTTTTCAAATTATAACTTAAATAATTATATTATTTTTATAAATTAAAATAAAAGTAAAATAATTATTTTGTATTATTGAATGTTATTATTTTTATTTTTCACGAAATTTACAAAAAAAATTATTCAAGGGAAAAAAATGTATTTTACTTCAAAATATGATAAATAATTTATTTAATGTGGATCATTAAATTAGATTCTTCAAAATAGAAAACTGCACAATTTGTGTAATATCTATTATAATCTCCAATGTAATTGCGTATACAATTTATTTACTCCCCCAATTAAACTATTCTTCAATATCAAATGTTATGAATCAATCGATTATTAATGCGTTCGTACCAATACAAAGTACTTATATAATACTAAAAGAAGTGTGAAAAAAATATTTTGACCAAATAGATGATATTTCAATATTCTATAAATTTCTCGAAAAAACTTACACTACTCTTCCTGTTTCTAAAACAAATACATTTAAGTATATATAAAATATTCAGAATATAAGAAAAAATCCATAATAAAATTATATACGAGTAAAATGTAGAGAGCAACAGGTCGTCAATTTACATAAATGGAAAAAATCAATGATTTAGGTAGACTTTTATGTTGGTTCATTTAGTTTTATTTTGACTTTTAACGAGTAAGTAGTATTATAGAAAACTTTATTGTAATGGAGAGAACAAAAAAAAAATATTGGGGATTGGGGGAACGAATTTGTAGACCAATTCGCAAGAATAGGAATTTGTTAGATTTGTTATAGGACAGTACCATTCCAATGACATATAAATCATACTAATACATTTAGCCATTTTGATAGTGCGACTTTATCAAATCAAAAAACATGTCCCTAGGAAACTGCTTTGGAAAAAATAGTGGTTATACCGTGTATTAAGCTTTTGACGACTGTCATCCTATACCTATATATTACTACGAGTTATCTGGTTTCTCTTATTTAGCTTTTTCCGATAACTTTATCTACATTATAATTATAAACAACAGAAATACAATTTTCCGCAAATGCACATTTATATTTTTTTATGTTTTCCTGTTTAAAGTGGATCCATGCCAGCCAATTACAGGATTGTGGCGCATTGTGCTGTTAAGTATTCTGAATATTATCTATTAAAGATCTTAAAGTAAGTATATTTTTATTTCTGTTGGTTGGTTTTTTTTAGGTCATTGTGGCAATATACAACAACACTAATTATAAAAAAATATTATTCTCTCTAAGGGAAGTATATTGTGTTATTGTGTAGTATAAAATTAAACATAACCTTATAAATATTCCCCTATGTATACTTACTTATATTTTATTAGAAAGATAAAAAAATAAAATAAAACAAACCACTATAACATAATTGAAAAATATTTGAGCCAATGAGTCAATAACTCATTCAACATATGAATGCCATAAACTTCCTTAAAATTTAAAGTACAGAAAAAAAACAAATCTCCAAATAATGATACGTGCTTCATATCTCTTTTGTGTTTTACAGAACGCATACAATTTTATATGGAAATTAGTAATCGAGTATCTAATCCTAATCAGTCTTAGATAAAGTACAACCTGGAGCACAGGAATGAAACTAATTCTTTATTTGGATCAGCGAAAACAAGCACAAAGAGAAATTTGAAGATCGATAAATTTGAGATATGGTGGTAAATTGTATAAAGCGACCAAAGTACCTGTTAATATGGAAACCAAACCTAGCTGGCATATTCAAGTATCGGACTTACAAATGTCATATGAAGGCTCCTACTAACATAAAGGTCAGAAAACTCATTAGTCTTAGACAAATGTTTGAGGAAACCTAGATTAGAGTTAGCCCTATTCAAACTACTTCAAATATTCTCGATTTTATGAGGAATATTAATTTGCAAAATTACGAAGTTCTCACGTCGCTTAAATAGACATGGTTGATTTTTATGGAGAGTGTAAATAATATAGAGAAGAAAGTGTTTTTTTTTTTCATTCTGAATCCTTCCGGAAAGTTGGTGGTTGATTGTCTATTGAATACTATATTACTAACAACAATTTTTTATGTGCAAATTAAATATCATACCAAAGACGAAAACAAATTCAACCACTTCGGTTCAAATTCCGTTTTTCTATAGTGTTAACACGGATATCCTTCCCAGCCATGTCAAGTCAATTCTAATATAATAAAATGGTATTACTTTTTTAAACATAGTAAAAATACATATATATAAATATGATAGTTAATTTATATGAATAGGATAATTTATAAATATTTTTTTTTTACTAATATTTAATTATTTGTGATAATAATTTAGTCGTATACGTTTCCGAACAAGTATTTTTAATTTAATCATATTAAATACTATGTTCAATCAACTTGTATAGCATTTATTTCAATCATGTCCTTTATAATTTCCTTATAACTTTTACAACATATATTTTAATTTTTGTAGAATTCAAAATATTCGAACTGTAATTTAATAAAGTATAATAGTAACAATCATTAAGTAATGAAGTAAGGAACCTTATTCATGAACATAGGGGAAAATTTTTCGTAATAAAAATGCATACGATCTGTTAAATTTAATTATTTGTTATATAAAAATATTCACAATTAAAAAAATGTGTGAAAGTAAGTTAAGATAGTGCGGAAATGTATCAAAATCACAAAAAAAAAAAAATTATTCTGGGTTTTTATAAGATCATCCAAAATTATGGGATCCAAAATTTTTGTTTTCGTCTTTGGTATGATATTTAATTTGCACATAAAAAATTGTTGTTAGTAATATAGTATTCAATAGACAATCAACCACCAACTTTCCGGAAGGATTCAGAATGAAAAAAAAACAAATATTTCGCACTATACCGGTGTGTTAAAGCACTTTTCCTTGAAGGTACAATCATAGGTTTAAGCAATTTATTCAAGTACCAGTCACTCTTTTATATATTATAAAAATTTAACGAATTGTTAAACCAGCCATTATTTCAATTAATTTTAAATTCAATACAAGATATATTATTTTTTGCATATGAAAATATGAATATCTTATATAAAATTGTCAAACAATGAAATACACTATTATTAATATTTCACCTTGTAAGGAAGTTGAATAAAATTTTAGGTGTGGTGGAAGAAAGTTCCTCTGGATTTCAAGAATACCAATGTATTTTTTTGAATTTTGATATTTGCTTAGTTTATTGAATAGCTTTTTTTACAAATTTTCTTAAATCTAAAGCTAAATTTATGTGCTGTTTTTAATTTAATTATTTATTTAATGGTACATATTTAATTAAATACACTCTAAAAAAATTTTTATAATGTATTTTATTTGTTTTTGTTCAGTTTTTTTAAAAATTATATAATTCTTATATATATTCATTTAATTTGTTTTTCTGGTCAAAAATTTTATTATTTTTTTTAACAAAAAGCCAGATTACGCTATAATTTTTTTTATATATTTATATAAAACGCTAGATCTTACTATCTGAAGAATCAAAATATGAAGATTTATATAATATTTGTCGTACTGTGAACATGTCATTAAAAGAAATGGATAACTTCGGTGATTTTAATCGTCCCAATTTATCTTTTGTTATTGACGAATCCGATAATACTTTATTACCTATTAATTTTACGGACGACATCGATTTTAATCTAATCAGTAACTTCTACGGCAATGATCTTCAGCAAGTTATTCGTAATCCTAATAATAATGGTAAATGGTTAGACTTAATATTTACCAATGCTTATGACGATGTAGTGGTCAGTGCTGCAAATGATGAGGAAAAAAATTTTTCCAACTCTATTCATCATTCAGCTATTGTTGTTGAGCTGCCAACTACTGATAAATATTTTCTTAAATCGTACAATAAATCAATTGTATATGACTTTAAGAATGCTGATTTCTATAGCATTAATACAGATCAATCCCTAATTGACTGGACAAGCATTCTATCAGGCCTAGACCTTGAAAATGCAGCTCTCCTATTTCATAACTCAATTTCAGATATTATAGAAAAACATGTTCCTAAAATTGTAAAAAAGAAAAAGCTATCCGAACCATGGTTAGACCGAGACCTGAGATCGCTAAGAAATCAAAGGAACAAGTTGTATAAGAAGATAAAGAGAAGCGAATATATCAGTGCAAATCTGAAACAAAAATACAATAAGTTATGTTCAGAATTTACAAAAAAATCCCGGGAATCTTATGATAAATATGTGCAAAATGTAGGTGATAATATTTTCGCGATCCTAGAAAATTTTATGATTTTGTCAACATAAAACGTAAATCTGCAGGATATCCTTCTTCAATGTGTAGGAATAATTTAGAGTTGTCGTGTTCAAAAATCATCTGTGATATGTTTGCTGATCGCTTCCAAGAAGTATTTCACTTAGATAATAATACCACTAATATTATCGAAGTAGGTTCAGACACCGAATCAAATATTGATCAATTATCTTTATCTCTCGATGATATTAAAAATGCTCTTCAAAATGTTGATATAAAAAAGGTCCTGGTCCAGACTCAATCCCACCAATATTTCTTCTTAATTGCGCTCAGCATCTGTCTGTACCTCTATTTCATATTTTTAACAGATCTTTGTCACTTGGTGAGTTTCCATCAATGTGGAAGTCGTCTTACTTAATACCTATTCATAAAAGTTGCGACAAACGTAATGTGGACAATTATAGAGGTATTGCAATTCTGTCCACTAAAATTATTTGAAAAAATCGTTTGCGACAAACTATCTCCAATCGTAGATCCAAATCTTAATGAGCAACAACACGGATTCAGAAAGCGTCGATCAACAACAACTAATCTCATGGTAATGGTTTCTGACATTTTATACACTTTTATTTAACATTTTTATTTCTGATCTATCAGAAAAAATTTCAGACATAGATCATACCTTCTATGCTGACGATTTGAAACTATACCACACTATTACCTCCGCTTCTGATGCAGATTTCCTACAATCTAAAATAATTGCTATTGATAAATGGTGCACTCAGAATAAATTATATCTGAATATTGCAAAATGTCATGTGATTACTTTTTCACGAAAAAAAAATATTTATACTTTCAAATATTTATTAAACAATTCGGAGATCTCTCGCGTAAAAAAAGTCACCGATCTAGGCATTATTCTGGACAGTAAACTTAACTTTAATCCTCATTATGACACTATTATCTCAAAAGCCAATAAATCACTAGGGTTCATCAAAAGAAGAGCTCGCGAATTTAAGAATGTATGGGTGGCAACAACTTTATACTGTTCCTTCTTTCGTTCTATTCTTGAATATGCTAGTCCAATCTGGAATCCCATATTTCAAGTACACAGCAATAGAATAGAATCTATACAGAAGCAGTTTCTTATCTTTGCATTAAGGGATTTGCACAATCCCAATGATTACGTTAGCTTCCCACCATATTTGGAAAGATTAAAATTATTAAATCTTTTACCACTCTCGTCGAGAAGAACTCTTATAACATCTTGTTTTACTTTTGATATTTTAAAGCGTGATATTGACGTTGAATTCATAAACAGCAGAATAAGACTTAATGAACCTGCCAGATAAACAAGACAAACTAGAATACTGTTTGAACATCAGCATCGCACGGAATATGGAAAAATGAATCCCATAAACCGATGCTGCATAATTTTCAATAAAAACAGTTCAATTTATTCCCCATCCATATCTAAACTAACATATAAAAAACAACTCTGCTCCATCCTAAAATAATAGTAAAATGTATAGAAACTTTATTATAATAATTTGTAAAATTAATTTAAAAATTTTTATTTGACTTATGTACATATATGTTATGTTATAATTTTAGATTTATATTATTTTGTAAATTAGATATGTATTTATACTTTTTTTTTATATATTATATTATATTATACTCGTATTATATTGTATTATGTTAAATTATATTATACCTTGTTTTGGTGAAATAAATAAATAATCACTATTTCTAATTCTAATCTAAAATTCTAAAACTAACTAATAACAAGAATACCAATGTATTTCGTAGGAATTTTCCTCGGGCAGATATTTTCGAATGACTCCAAGAGCAGGTTCTAAAGTTTAGCTAAAAACAATCGCTTATTTCTTCAAAATAGATTTTAATACAACATTATTTGCAAGACAAGTCACCGCGATTGAAGTAGCTCTATGGAGAAGTAGGTGTGGTGGAAGCTCTATTGTATTGAGGAGAGTAGCAACCAATAGAAGCTCTATTGAGAAGAGTAGCAACCAGAATAAAATAGAGTAGTTAATATTTCCAATTCGAAAGCAGCAATATATGTGATAGCATTTAATAGTGAATTTCAATTGGTCATTAAAACTAGAGGCAACTAATTAATCTATTGAAGAATCACGAGAAATAAATCATTAGATACTAATGTAGCTTGGAATTACAGTAAATGATATACAATAGCCAATTGACAAAAATCCACGAAAAAAATAATTAAATAGAACTAAGAAACAACAGTTTAGAAAATTAACGAAATAAAATTGTGCTTTTAATTTAACATAAGAACATAAATATAATTAGAAAAAATGGGAAAACATTGCCAAACTAATCAAAGAAATGTCAGATATAGCCACTAGATGAAAAACGGTTGCTAAAATTTCACTACACTGAACATGATTGAGTAAAAAAAATATATCTTATAAAAAACTTAAATTGGATGAAAATGGTTAAATAAAAAAAAATTAAATTGTAATATACTTAATATTGTTATTCAAAATATATAAAATTCTATTTTATTATTACTGTATT